>AP027107.1:44903948-45450468 GCA_028142955.1 Pinctada fucata | reverse complement strand
AATCTAGTAGGCCAAAATTGTTTGTCAAACTACCCCTCCCCCCCTTCTGCATATACAATGAGTTGGTGCACCATGCTTCTTTTATTGACCTCATTGCTTTAAATTACCTTGTCTAAGATCAATGAATGACCTTTAGTTTGTTTACTTAATATTTTTCATGTCAGAAAAGATATTTAGATTTGCTCTAACCTAGATACTGGTCATTAAATGTGACATTTATGTCTATAATTCTTCATTTTCATGATAAGAGCAATATACCTCAAGAGTTATCTGCCCCTTGACAACTTCAGATAAAATTCACATATCAAATGCTGTCTTTTACTCAGTCCTTGTAAATAGGATAGAACTAAAGATAAAGTGTCAAATATTTATTCTGTGAAATTCAATGATGTTTGTAATACATTTTTGATATTTGTCATATTTGACATGGGGGGTAGGGTGTTTGAACCCCCACCCACCAGTGTATATGATAAGATGATTTGATGAGTGTTCCATGTTTACATCTTGTATACATATATCTTTTAACTTAATGGTCAGATGTCTCATGGAAATGAATTTTGTTCTCTCTATAGGGTAGAAAACAACTAAAAGACTAAGATTTTCCACGTGACCAGTTTTTGGATACCCAAGCTCCAGCCGCATAGTGAAGATTCTCTGGAAGCTGATTGGATAATAATGATGGATGGTCATATCAGATAAAAAGTACATGAACTTGACTCTTTATGCACACCAAAATTTTTCTTTTAAATATTGAAGATATATTTTTAAAATAAATAATATAATTGACCATTGGCTTGGAAATTAATATGTCAATTTTGTGCAGTCCTGACACTAGTTGTAAACATCTCAAATTTGAGGTGAGAATATCAACGGGAACAGGTATATTTCTTCTTGGTTTCTGAAAGGTCTATGAATGCTCTTTCAAATGACATATAGATTATACAGAAAATTAATCTGCAACAGGTAGTTAATTTTGGAAAGGTTAACATTGTCGCCTATGGAAAACTCATTTAGTTGTTTCTACTCTATAGGAGATTTTCAAATTTTCACTTTTTTGGATATAACTTCTGAAGTTGTTGAATGGTAAAAGTCAGTGGGCATGAATAATCATGAAGGGACACCAGTGGGAAATAATAGGTATAGATTTAAAAAAAAAAAGTCAACCAGGGAGGGATCCAGGGGACTGAAATGGGGTCAGGGGTCAAATATAAGGATTTTTGGCTTGGTATGCTGGATTTGAAGCACTAATTACCTTTTAAAAATACACAATTGAGATAGAAATCACATTACATTATTTATGTAATGAGTGTTACATTTATATGCAACCACATTTCATGAAATTCAAGGGGAATAACTCTTCTATATTAGCATAATATACATGTATCACCATATGACACTAATGTAAGCCCCATTTTCAATAGATATAGAGGGTTTTCTTCCTCATTCAGCCTATGTATTAAATGTAGGTTGTCTTAAATGAGTGATATATGATTGCCCTTGTCTTCTGTAAGGTAGATAACTCTTCCAACAAAAAATAAAATTGAAATATTGAGCTTCTCTATGTTCGCAACTAGCCGTAAAGGGTTCTTCGACAAGTTTCGCATGCGATACTGTGCAACACCTATGTTTGTTAAATTTTACCATATTACTTGCTGTTACTTTTCAATGTTTTGAACTAGAAGAATAAGAAATGAATACTTATCCTTTTCAGCCACTGTCCATCAAATTGAGCCACAAATTCATGGTCTAAGGAGTCAAGAGAGGAGTCTGAGTCTTGAGGCTGTGATTTATTTCCCAGACAGAGCACCCCACCTTCCATGATGTTGATTGAGTATGTAGCTAGCCTTGTTGATTGAAATATAATTTGCTTCTGCATCTTCCCTAATGAATGTACTTTCACTTGAATCACTTATTATGTATCATCAGTATTCTGTACTCTCATACATTTTATGCAAACCTATTTTTTTCTTTTTTTCCAACATGGCATGTCATAAAATTTACTACACATTTTTGTGTATTTGAGCATATCATATAACTATATATTATAAATTAAATATTTGCATGTATATGTCCCTAAAATAATAATATTGGTCAACCTCATTCAATCTAGTAGGCCAAAATTGTTTGTCAAACTACCCCTCCCCCCTTCTGCATATACAATGAGTTGGTGCACCATGCTTCTTTTATTGACCTCATTGCTTTAAATTACCTTGTCTAAGATCAATGAATGACCTTTAGTTTGTTTACTTAATATTTTTCATGTCAGAAAAGATATTTAGATTTGCTCTAACCTAGATACTGTCATTAAATGTGACATTTATGTCTATAATTCTTCATTTTCATGATAAGAGCAATATACCTCAAGAGTTATCTGCCCCTTGACAACTTCAGATAAAATTCACATATCAAATGCTGTCTTTTACTCAGTCCTTGTAAATAGGATAGAACTAAAGATAAAGTGTCAAATATTTATTCTGTGAAATTCAATGAATGTTTGTAATACATTTTTTGATATTTGTCATATTTTGACATGGGGGGTAGGGTGTTTTGAACCCCCACCCACCAGTGTATATGATAAGATGATTTGATGAGTGTTCCATGTTTACATCTTGTATACATATATCTTTTAACTTAATGGTCAGATGTCTCATGGAAATGAATTTTGTTCTCTCTATAGGGTAGAAACAACTAAAAGACTAAGATTTTCCACGTGACCAGTTTTGGATACCCAAGCTCCAGCCGCATAGTGAAGATTCTCTGGAAGCTGATTGGATAATAATGATGGATGGTCATATCAGATAAAAGTACATGAACTTGACTCTTATGCACACCAAAATTTTTCTTTTAAATATTGAAGATATATTTTTAAAATAAATAATATAATTGACCATTGGCTTGGAAATTAATATGTCCAATTTTGTGCAGTCCTGACACTAGTTGTAAACATCTCAAATTTGAGGTGAGAATATCAACGGGAACAGGTATATTTCTTCTTGGTTTCTGAAAGGTCTATGAATGCTCTTTCAAATGACATATAGATTATACAGAAAATTAATCTGCAACAGGTAGTTAATTTTGGAAAGGTTAACATTGTCGCCTATGGAAAACTATTTAGTTGTTTCTACTCTATAGGAGATTTTCAATTTTCACTTTTTTGGATATAACTTCTGAAGTTGTTGAATGGTAAAAGTCAGTGGGCATGAATAATCATGAAGGACACCAGTGGGAAATAATAGGTATAGATTTAAAAAAAAAAAGTCAACCAGGGAGGGATCCAGGGGACTGAAATGGGTCAGGGGTCAAATATAAGGATTTTTGGCTTGGTATGCTGGATTTGAAGCACTAATTACCTTTTAAAATACACAATTGAGATAGAAATCACATTACATTATTTATGTAATGAGTGTTACATTTATATGCAACCACATTTCATGAAATTCAAGGGGAATAACTCTTCTATATTAGCATAATATACATGTATCACCATATGACACTAATGTAAGCCCATTTTCAATAGTATAGAGGGTTTTCTTCCTCATTCAGCCTATGTATTAAATGTAGGTTGTCTTAAATGAGTGATATATGATTGCCCTTGTCTTCTGTAAGGTAGATAACTCTTCCAACAAAAAATAAAATTGAAATATTGAGCTTCTCTATGTTCGCAACTAGCCGTAAAGGGTTCTTCGACAAGTTTCGCATGCGATACTGTGCAACACCTATGTTTGTTAAATTTTACCATATTACTTGCTGTTACTTTTCAATGTTTTGAACTAGAAGAATAAGAAATGAATACTTATCCTTTTCAGCCACTGTCCATCAAATTGAGCCACAAATTCATGGTCTAAGGAGTCAAGAGAGGAGTCTGAGTCTTGAGGCTGTGATTTATTTCCCCAGACAGAGCACCCCACCTTCCATGATGTTTGATTGAGTATGTAGCTAGCCTTGTTGATTGAAATATAATTTGCTTCTGCATCTTCCCTAATGAATGTACTTTCACTTGAATCACTTATTATGTATCATCAGTATTCTGTACTCTCATACATTTTATGCAAACCTATTTTTTTCTTTTTTTCCAACATGGCATGTCATAAAATTTACTACACATTTTTGTGTATTTGAGCATATCATATAACTATATATTATAAAATAAATATTTGCATGTATATGTCCTAAAATAATAATATTGGTCAACCTCATTCAATCTAGTAGGCCAAAATTGTTTGTCAAACTACCCCTCCCCCCTTCTGCATATACAATGAGTTGGTGCACCATGCTTCTTTTATTGACCTCATTGCTTTAAATTACCTTGTCTAAGATCAATGAATGACCTTTAGTTTGTTTACTTAATATTTTTCATGTCAGAAAAGATATTTAGATTTGCTCTAACCTAGATACTGGTCATTAAATGTGACATTTATGTCTATAATTCTTCATTTTCATGATAAGAGCAATATACCTCAAGAGTTATCTGCCCCTTGACAACTTCAGATAAAATTCACATATCAAATGCTGTCTTTTACTCAGTCCTTGTAAATAGGATAGAACTAAAGATAAAGTGTCAAATATTTATTCTGTGAAATTCAATGAATGTTTGTAATACATTTTTTGATATTTGTCATATTTTGACATGGGGGGTAGGGTGTTTGAACCCCCACCCACCAGTGTAATATGATAAGATGATTTGATGAGTGTTCCATGTTTACATCTTGTATACATATATCTTTTAACTTAATGGTCAGATGTCTCATGGAAATGAATTTTGTTCTCTCTATAGGGGTAGAAACAACTAAAAGACTAAGATTTTCCACGTGACCAGTTTTGGATACCCAAGCTCCAGCCGCATAGTGAAGATTCTCTGGAAGCTGATTGGATAATAATGATGGATGGTCATATCAGATAAAAGTACATGAACTTGACTCTTTATGCACACCAAAATTTTTCTTTTAAATATTGAAGATATATTTTTAAAATAAATAATATAATTGACCATTGGCTTGGAAATTAATATGTCAATTTTGTGCAGTCCTGACACTAGTTGTAAACATCTCAAATTTGAGGTGAGAATATCAACGGGAACAGGTATATTTCTTCTTGGTTTCTGAAAGGTCTATGAATGCTCTTTCAAATGACATATAGATTATACAGAAAATTAATCTGCAACAGGTAGTTAATTTTGGAAAGGTTAACATTGTCGCCTATGGAAAACTATTTAGTTGTTTCTACTCTATAGGAGATTTTCAAATTTTCACTTTTTTGGATATAACTTCTGAAGTTGTTGAATGGTAAAAGTCAGTGGGCATGAATAATCATGAAGGACACCAGTGGGAAATAATAGGTATAGATTTAAAAAAAAAAAGTCAACCAGGGAGGGATCCAGGGACTGAAATGGGGTCAGGGGTCAAATATAAGGATTTTTGGCTTGGTATGCTGGATTTGAAGCACTAATTACCTTTTAAAATACACAATTGAGATAGAAATCACATTACATTATTTATGTAATGAGTGTTACATTTATATGCAACCACATTTCATGAAATTCAAGGGGAATAACTCTTCTATATTAGCATAATATACATGTATCACCATATGACACTAATGTAAGCCCATTTTCAATAGATATAGAGGGTTTTCTTCCTCATTCAGCCTATGTATTAAATGTAGGTTGTCTTAAATGAGTGATATATGATTGCCCTTGTCTTCTGTAAGGTAGATAACTCTTCCAACAAAAAATAAAATTGAAATATTGAGCTTCTCTATGTTCGCAACTAGCCGTAAAGGGTTCTTCGACAAGTTTCGCATGCGATACTGTGCAACACCTATGTTTGTTAAATTTTACCATATTACTTGCTGTTACTTTTCAATGTTTTGAACTAGAAGAATAAGAAATGAATACTTATCCTTTTCAGCCACTGTCCATCAAATTGAGCCACAAATTCATGGTCTAAGGAGTCAAGAGAGGAGTCTGAGTCTTGAGGCTGTGATTTATTTCCCCAGACAGAGCACCCCACCTTCCATGATGTTGATTGAGTATGTAGCTAGCCTTGTTGATTGAAATATAATTTGCTTCTGCATCTTCCCTAATGAATGTACTTTCACTTGAATCACTTATTATGTATCATCAGTATTCTGTACTCTCATACATTTTATGCAAACCTATTTTTTTCTTTTTTTTCCAACATGGCATGTCATAAAATTTACTACACATTTTTGTGTATTTGAGCATATCATATAACTATATATTATAAATAAATATTTGCATGTATATGTCCTAAAATAATAATATTGGTCAACCTCATTCAATCTAGTAGGCCAAAATTGTTTGTCAAACTACCCCTCCCCCCCCTTCTGCATATACAATGAGTTGGTGCACCATGCTTCTTTTTATTGACCTCATTGCTTTAAATTACCTTGTCTAAGATCAATGAATGACCTTTAGTTTGTTTACTTAATATTTTTCATGTCAGAAAAGATATTTAGATTTGCTCTAACCTAGATACTGGTCATTAAATGTGACATTTATGTCTATAATTCTTCATTTTCATGATAAGAGCAATATACCTCAAGAGTTATCTGCCCCTTGACAACTTCAGATAAAATTCACATATCAAATGCTGTCTTTTACTCAGTCCCTTGTAAATAGGATAGAACTAAAGATAAAGTGTCAAATATTTATTCTGTGAAATTCAATGAATGTTTGTAATACATTTTTTGATATTTGTCATATTTTGACATGGGGGGTAGGGTGTTTGAACCCCCACCCACCAGTGTATATGATAAGATGATTTGATGAGTGTTCCATGTTTACATCTTGTATACATATATCTTTAACTTAATGGTCAGATGTCTCATGGAAATGAATTTTGTTCTCTCTATAGGGTAGAAACAACTAAAAGACTAAGATTTTCCACGTGACCAGTTTTGGATACCCAAGCTCCAGCCGCATAGTGAAGATTCTCTGGAAGCTGATTGGATAATAATGATGGATGGTCATATCAGATAAAAGTACATGAACTTGACTCTTTATGCACACCAAAATTTTTCTTTTAAAATATTGAAGATATATTTTTAAAATAAATAATATAATTGACCATTGGCTTGGAAATTAATATGTCAATTTTGTGCAGTCCTGACACTAGTTGTAAACATCTCAAATTTGAGGTGAGAATATCAACGGAACAGGTATATTTCTTCTTGGTTTCTGAAAGGTCTATGAATGCTCTTTCAAATGACATATAGATTATACAGAAAATTAATCTGCAACAGGTAGTTAATTTTGGAAAGGTTAACATTGTCGCCTATGGAAAACTATTTAGTTGTTTCTACTCTATAGGAGATTTTCAAATTTTCACTTTTTTGGATATAACTTCTGAAGTTGTTGAATGGTAAAAGTCAGTGGGCATGAATAATCATGAAGGACACCAGTGGGAAATAATAGGTATAGATTTAAAAAAAAAAAAAGGTCAACCAGGGAGGGATCCAGGGGACTGAAATGGGGTCAGGGGTCAAATATAAGGATTTTTGGCTTGGTATGCTGGATTTGAAGCACTAATTACCTTTTAAAATACACAATTGAGATAGAAATCACATTACATTATTTATGTAATGAGTGTTACATTTATATGCAACCACATTTCATGAAATTCAAGGGGAATAACTCTTCTATATTAGCATAATATACATGTATCACCATATGACACTAATGTAAGCCCATTTTCAATAGATATAGAGGGGGTTTTCTTCTCATTCAGCCTATGTATTAAATGTAGGTTGTCTTAAATGAGTGATATATGATTGCCCTTGTCTTCTGTAAGGTAGATAACTCTTCCAACAAAAAATAAAATTGAAATATTGAGCTTCTCTATGTTCGCAACTAGCCGTAAAGGGTTCTTCGACAAGTTTCGCATGCGATACTGTGCAACACCTATGTTTGTTAAATTTTACCATATTACTTGCTGTTACTTTTCAATGTTTTGAACTAGAAGAATAAGAAATGAATACTTATCCTTTTCAGCCACTGTCCATCAAATTGAGCCACAAATTCATGGTCTAAGGAGTCAAGAGAGGAGTCTGAGTCTTGAGGCTGTGATTTATTTCCCCAGACAGAGCACCCCACCTTCCATGATGTTGATTGAGTATGTAGCTAGCCTTGTTGATTGAAATATAATTTGCTTCTGCATCTTCCCTAATGAATGTACTTTCACTTGAATCACTTATTATGTATCATCAGTATTCTGTACTCTCATACATTTTATGCAAACCTATTTTTTTCTTTTTTTTCCAACATGGCATGTCATAAAATTTACTACACATTTTTGTGTATTTGAGCATATCATATAACTATATATTATAAATAAATATTTGCATGTATATGTCCTAAAATAATAATATTGGTCAACCTCATTCAATCTAGTAGGCCAAAATTGTTTGTCAAACTACCCCTCCCCCCTTCTGCATATACAATGAGTTGGTGCACCATGCTTCTTTTATTGACCTCATTGCTTTAAATTACCTTGTCTAAGATCAATGAATGACCTTTAGTTTGTTTACTTAATATTTTTCATGTCAGAAAAGATATTTAGATTTGCTCTAACCTAGATACTGGTCATTAAATGTGACATTTATGTCTATAATTCTTCATTTTCCATGATAAGAGCAATATACCTCAAGAGTTATCTGCCCCTTGACAACTTCAGATAAAATTCACATATCAAATGCTGTCTTTTACTCAGTCCTTGTAAATAGGATAGAACTAAAGATAAAGTGTCAAATATTTATTCTGTGAAATTCAATGAATGTTTGTAATACATTTTTTGATATTTGTCATATTTTGACATGGGGGGTAGGGTGTTTGAACCCCCACCCACCAGTGTATATGATAAGATGATTTGATGAGTGTTCCATGTTTACATCTTGTATACATATATCTTTTAACTTAATGGTCAGATGTCTCATGGAAATGAATTTTGTTCTCTCTATAGGGTAGAAACAACTAAAAGACTAAGATTTTCCACGTGACCAGTTTTGGATACCCAAGCTCCAGCCGCATAGTGAAGATTCTCTGGAAGCTGATTGGATAATAATGATGGATGGTCATATCAGATAAAAGTACATGAACTTGACTCTTTATGCACACCAAAATTTTTCTTTTAAATATTGAAGATATATTTTTAAATAAATAATATAATTGACCATTGGCTTGGAATTAATATGTCAATTTTGTGCAGTCCTGACACTAGTTGTAAACATCTCAAATTTGAGTGAGAATATCAACGGGAACAGGTATATTTCTTCTTGGTTTCTGAAAGGTCTATGAATGCTCTTTCAAATGACATATAGATTATACAGAAAATTAATCTGCAACAGGTAGTTAATTTTGGAAAGGTTAAACATTGTCGCCTATGGAAAACTATTTAGTTGTTTCTACTCTATAGGAGATTTTCAAATTTTCACTTTTTTGGATATAACTTCTGAAGTTGTTGAATGGTAAAAGTCAGTGGGCATGAATAATCATGAAGGACACCAGTGGGAAATAATAGGTATAGATTTAAAAAAAAAAGTCAACCAGGGAGGGATCCAGGGACTGAAATGGGGTCAGGGGTCAAATATAAGGATTTTTGGCTTGGTATGCTGGATTTTGAAGCACTAATTACCTTTTAAAATACACAATTGAGATAGAAATCACATTACATTATTTATGTAATGAGTGTTACATTTATATGCAACCACATTTCATGAAATTCAAGGGGAATAACTCTTCTATATTAGCATAATATACATGTATCACCATATGACACTAATGTAAGCCCATTTTCAATAGATATAGAGGGTTTTCTTCCTCATTCAGCCTATGTATTAAATGTAGGTTGTCTTAAATGAGTGATATATGATTGCCCTTGTCTTCTGTAAGGTAGATAACTCTTCCAACAAAAAATAAAATTGAAATATTGAGCTTCTCTATGTTCGCAACTAGCCGTAAAGGGTTCTTCGACAAGTTTCGCATGCGATACTGTGCAACACCTATGTTTGTTAAATTTTACCATATTACTTGCTGTTACTTTTCAATGTTTTTGAACTAGAAGAATAAGAAATGAATACTTATCCTTTTCAGCCACTGTCCATCAAATTGAGCCACAAATTCATGGTCTAAGGAGTCAAGAGAGGAGTCTGAGTCTTGAGGCTGTGATTTATTTCCCCAGACAGAGCACCCCACCTTCCATGATGTTGATTGAGTATGTAGCTAGCCTTGTTGATTGAAATATAATTTGCTTCTGCATCTTCCCTAATGAATGTACTTTCACTTGAATCACTTATTATGTATCATCAGTATTCTGTACTCTCATACATTTTATGCAAACCTATTTTTTTCTTTTTTTCCAACATGGCATGTCATAAAATTTACTACACATTTTTGTGTATTTGAGCATATCATATAACTATATATTATAAATAAATATTTGCATGTATATGTCCTAAAATAATAATATTGGTCAACCTCATTCAATCTAGTAGGCCAAAATTGTTTGTCAAACTACCCCTCCCCCCCTTCTGCATATACAATGAGTTGGTGCACCATGCTTCTTTTATTGACCTCATTGCTTTAAATTACCTTGTCTAAGATCAATGAATGACCTTTAGTTTGTTTACTTAATATTTTTCATGTCAGAAAAGATATTTAGATTTGCTCTAACCTAGATACTGGTCATTAAATGTGACATTTATGTCTATAATTCTTCATTTTCATGATAAGAGCAATATACCTCAAGAGTTATCTGCCCCTTGACAACTTCAGATAAAATTCACATATCAAATGCTGTCTTTTACTCAGTCCTTGTAAATAGGATAGAACTAAAGATAAAGTGTCAAATATTTATTCTGTGAAATTCAATGAATGTTTGTAATACATTTTTTGATATTTGTCATATTTTGACATGGGGGGTAGGGTGTTTGAACCCCCACCCACCAGTGTATATGATAAGATGATTTGATGAGTGTTCCATGTTTACATCTTGTATACATATATCTTTTAACTTAATGGTCAGATGTCTCATGGAAATGAATTTTGTTCTCTCTATAGGGTAGAAACAACTAAAAGACTAAGATTTTCCACGTGGACCAGTTTTGGATACCCAAGCTCCAGCCGCATAGTGAAGATTCTCTGGAAGCTGATTGGATAATAATGATGGATGGTCTTATCAGATAAAAGTACATGAACTTGACTCTTTATGCACACCAAAATTTTTCTTTTAAATATTGAAGATATATTTTTAAAATAAATAATATAATTGACCATTGGCTTGGAAATTAATATGTCAATTTTGTGCAGTCCTGACACTAGTTGTAAACATCTCAAATTTGAGGTGAGAATATCAACGGGAACAGGTATATTTCTTCTTGGTTTCTGAAAGGTCTATGAATGCTCTTTCAAATGACATATAGATTATACAGAAAATTAATCTGCAACAGGTAGTTAATTTTGGAAAGGTTAACATTGTCGCCTATGGAAAACTATTTAGTTGTTTCTACTCTATAGGAGATTTTCAAATTTTCACTTTTTTGGATATAACTTCTGAAGTTGTTGAATGGTAAAAGTCAGTGGGCATGAATAATCATGAAGGACACCAGTGGGAAATAATAGGTATAGATTTAAAAAAAAAAAGTCAACCAGGGAGGGATCCAGGGGACTGAAATGGGGTCAGGGGTCAAATATAAGGATTTTTGGCTTGGTATGCTGGATTTGAAGCACTAATTACCTTTTAAAATACACAATTGAGATAGAAATCACATTACATTATTTATGTAATGAGTGTTACATTTATATGCAACCACATTTCATGAAATTCAAGGGGAATAACTCTTCTATATTAGCATAATATACATGTATCACCATATGACACTAATGTAAGCCCATTTTCAATAGATATAGAGGGTTTTCTTCCTCATTCAGCCTATGTATTAAATGTAGGTTGTCTTAAATGAGTGATATATGATTGCCCTTGTCTTCTGTAAGGTAGATAACTCTTCCAACAAAAAATAAAATTGAAATATTGAGCTTCTCTATGTTCGCAACTAGCCGTAAAGGGTTCTTCGACAAGTTTCGCATGCGATACTGTGCAACACCTATGTTTGTTAAATTTTACCATATTACTTGCTGTTACTTTTCAATGTTTTGAACTAGAAGAATAAGAAATGAATACTTATCCTTTTCAGCCACTGTCCATCAAATTGAGCCACAAATTCATGGTCTAAGGAGTCAAGAGAGGAGTCTGAGTCTTGAGGCTGTGATTTATTTCCCCAGACAGAGCACCCCACCTTCCATGATGTTGATTGAGTATGTAGCTAGCCTTGTTGATTGAAATATAATTTGCTTCTGCATCTTCCCTAATGAATGTACTTTCACTTGAATCACTTATTATGTATCATCAGTATTCTGTACTCTCATACATTTTATGCAAACCTATTTTTTTCTTTTTTTCCAACATGGCATGTCATAAAATTTACTACACATTTTTGTGTATTTGAGCATATCATATAACTATATATTATAAATAAATATTTGCATGTATATGTCCTAAAATAATAATATTGGTCAACCTCATTCAATCTAGTAGGCCAAAATTGTTTGTCAAACTACCCCTCCCCCCTTCTGCATATACAATGAGTTGGTGCACCATGCTTCTTTTATTGACCTCATTGCTTTAAATTACCTTGTCTAAGATCAATGAATGACCTTTAGTTTGTTTACTTAATATTTTTCATGTCAGAAAAGATATTTAGATTTGCTCTAACCTAGATACTGGTCATTAAATGTGACATTTATGTCTATAATTCTTCATTTTCATGATAAGAGCAATATACCTCAAGAGTTATCTGCCCCTTGACAACTTCAGATAAAATTCACATATCAAATGCTGTCTTTTACTCAGTCCTTGTAAATAGGATAGAACTAAAGATAAAGTGTCAAATATTTATTCTGTGAAATTCAATGAATGTTTGTAATACATTTTTTGATATTTGTCATATTTTGACATGGGGGGTAGGGTGTTTGAACCCCCACCCACCAGTGTATATGATAAGATGATTTGATGAGTGTTCCATGTTTACATCTTGTATACATATATCTTTTAACTTAATGGTCAGATGTCTCATGGAAATGAATTTTGTTCTCTCTATAGGGTAGAAACAACTAAAAGACTAAGATTTTCCACGTGACCAGTTTTGGATACCCAAGCTCCAGCCGCATAGTGAAGATTCTCTGGAAGCTGATTGGATAATAATGATGGATGGTCATATCAGATAAAAGTACATGAACTTGACTCTTTATGCACACCAAAATTTTTCTTTTAAATATTGAAGATATATTTTTAAAATAAATAATATAATTGACCATTGGCTTGGAAATTAATATGTCAATTTTGTGCAGTCCTGACACTAGTTGTAAACATCTCAAATTTGAGGTGAGAATATCAACGGGAACAGGTATATTTCTTCTTGGTTTCTGAAAGGTCTATGAATGCTCTTTCAAATGACATATAGATTATACAGAAAATTAATCTGCAACAGGTAGTTAATTTTGGAAAGGTTAACATTGTCGCCTATGGAAAACTATTTAGTTGTTTCTACTCTATAGGAGATTTTCAAATTTTCACTTTTTTGGATATAACTTCTGAAGTTGTTGAATGGTAAAAGTCAGTGGGCATGAATAATCATGAAGGACACCAGTGGGAAATAATAGGTATAGATTTAAAAAAAAAAGTCAACCAGGGAGGGATCCAGGGGACTGAAATGGGGTCAGGGGTCAAATATAAGGATTTTTGGCTTGGTATGCTGGATTTGAAGCACTAATTACCTTTTAAAATACACAATTGAGATAGAAATCACATTACATTATTTATGTAATGAGTGTTACATTTATATGCAACCACATTTCATGAAATTCAAGGGGAATAACTCTTCTATATTAGCATAATATACATGTATCACCATATGACACTAATGTAAGCCCATTTTCAATAGATATAGAGGGTTTTCTTCCTCATTCAGCCTATGTATTAAATGTAGGTTGTCTTAAATGAGTGATATATGATTGCCCTTGTCTTCTGTAAGGTAGATAACTCTTCCAACAAAAAATAAAATTGAAATATTGAGCTTCTCTATGTTCGCAACTAGCCGTAAAGGGTTCTTCGACAAGTTTCGCATGCGATACTGTGCAACACCTATGTTTGTTAAATTTTACCATATTACTTGCTGTTACTTTTCAATGTTTTGAACTAGAAGAATAAGAAATGAATACTTATCCTTTTCAGCCACTGTCCATCAAATTGAGCCACAAATTCATGGTCTAAGGAGTCAAGAGAGGAGTCTGAGTCTTGAGGCTGTGATTTATTTCCCCAGACAGAGCACCCCACCTTCCATGATGTTGATTGAGTATGTAGCTAGCCTTGTTGATTGAAATATAATTTGCTTCTGCATCTTCCCTAATGAATGTACTTTCACTTGAATCACTTATTATGTATCATCAGTATTCTGTACTCTCATACATTTTATGCAAACCTATTTTTTTCTTTTTTTCCAACATGGCATGTCATAAAATTTACTACACATTTTTGTGTATTTGAGCATATCATATAACTATATATTATAAATAAATATTTGCATGTATATGTCCTAAAATAATAATATTGGTCAACCTCATTCAATCTAGTAGGCCAAAATTGTTTGTCAAACTACCCCTCCCCCCTTCTGCATATACAATGAGTTGGTGCACCATGCTTCTTTTATTGACCTCATTGCTTTAAATTACCTTGTCTAAGATCAATGAATGACCTTTAGTTTGTTTACTTAATATTTTTCATGTCAGAAAAGATATTTAGATTTGCTCTAACCTAGATACTGGTCATTAAATGTGACATTTATGTCTATAATTCTTCATTTTCATGATAAGAGCAATATACCTCAAGAGTTATCTGCCCCTTGACAACTTCAGATAAAATTCACATATCAAATGCTGTCTTTTACTCAGTCCTTGTAAATAGGATAGAACTAAAGATAAAGTGTCAAATATTTATTCTGTGAAATTCAATGAATGTTTGTAATACATTTTTTGATATTTGTCATATTTTGACATGGGGGGTAGGGTGTTTGAACCCCCACCCACCAGTGTATATGATAAGATGATTTGATGAGTGTTCCATGTTTACATCTTGTATACATATATCTTTTAACTTAATGGTCAGATGTCTCATGGAAATGAATTTTGTTCTCTCTATAGGGTAGAAACAACTAAAAGACTAAGATTTTCCACGTGACCAGTTTTGGATACCCAAGCTCCAGCCGCATAGTGAAGATTCTCTGGAAGCTGATTGGATAATAATGATGGATGGTCATATCAGATAAAAGTACATGAACTTGACTCTTTATGCACACCAAAATTTTTCTTTTAAATATTGAAGATATATTTTTAAAATAAATAATATAATTGACCATTGGCTTGGAAATTAATATGTCAATTTTGTGCAGTCCTGACACTAGTTGTAAACATCTCAAATTTGAGGTGAGAATATCAACGGGAACAGGTATATTTCTTCTTGGTTTCTGAAAGGTCTATGAATGCTCTTTCAAATGACATATAGATTATACAGAAAATTAATCTGCAACAGGTAGTTAATTTTGGAAAGGTTAACATTGTCGCCTATGGAAAACTATTTAGTTGTTTCTACTCTATAGGAGATTTTCAAATTTTCACTTTTTTGGATATAACTTCTGAAGTTGTTGAATGGTAAAAGTCAGTGGGCATGAATAATCATGAAGGACACCAGTGGGAAATAATAGGTATAGATTTAAAAAAAAAAAGTCAACCAGGGAGGGATCCAGGGGACTGAAATGGGGTCAGGGGTCAAATATAAGGATTTTTGGCTTGGTATGCTGGATTTGAAGCACTAATTACCTTTTAAAATACACAATTGAGATAGAAATCACATTACATTATTTATGTAATGAGTGTTACATTTATATGCAACCACATTTCATGAAATTCAAGGGGAATAACTCTTCTATATTAGCATAATATACATGTATCACCATATGACACTAATGTAAGCCCATTTTCAATAGATATAGAGGGTTTTCTTCCTCATTCAGCCTATGTATTAAATGTAGGTTGTCTTAAATGAGTGATATATGATTGCCCTTGTCTTCTGTAAGGTAGATAACTCTTCCAACAAAAAATAAAATTGAAATATTGAGCTTCTCTATGTTCGCAACTAGCCGTAAAGGGTTCTTCGACAAGTTTCGCATGCGATACTGTGCAACACCTATGTTTGTTAAATTTTACCATATTACTTGCTGTTACTTTTCAATGTTTTGAACTAGAAGAATAAGAAATGAATACTTATCCTTTTCAGCCACTGTCCATCAAATTGAGCCACAAATTCATGGTCTAAGGAGTCAAGAGAGGAGTCTGAGTCTTGAGGCTGTGATTTATTTCCCCAGACAGAGCACCCCACCTTCCATGATGTTGATTGAGTATGTAGCTAGCCTTGTTGATTGAAATATAATTTGCTTCTGCATCTTCCCTAATGAATGTACTTTCACTTGAATCACTTATTATGTATCATCAGTATTCTGTACTCTCATACATTTTATGCAAACCTATTTTTTTCTTTTTTTCCAACATGGCATGTCATAAAATTTACTACACATTTTTGTGTATTTGAGCATATCATATAACTATATATTATAAATAAATATTTGCATGTATATGTCCTAAAATAATAATATTGGTCAACCTCATTCAATCTAGTAGGCCAAAATTGTTTGTCAAACTACCCCTCCCCCCTTCTGCATATACAATGAGTTGGTGCACCATGCTTCTTTTATTGACCTCATTGCTTTAAATTACCTTGTCTAAGATCAATGAATGACCTTTAGTTTGTTTACTTAATATTTTTCATGTCAGAAAAGATATTTAGATTTGCTCTAACCTAGATACTGGTCATTAAATGTGACATTTATGTCTATAATTCTTCATTTTCATGATAAGAGCAATATACCTCAAGAGTTATCTGCCCCTTGACAACTTCAGATAAAATTCACATATCAAATGCTGTCTTTTACTCAGTCCTTGTAAATAGGATAGAACTAAAGATAAAGTGTCAAATATTTATTCTGTGAAATTCAATGAATGTTTGTAATACATTTTTTGATATTTGTCATATTTTGACATGGGGGGTAGGGTGTTTGAACCCCCACCCACCAGTGTATATGATAAGATGATTTGATGAGTGTTCCATGTTTACATCTTGTATACATATATCTTTTAACTTAATGGTCAGATGTCTCATGGAAATGAATTTTGTTCTCTCTATAGGGTAGAAACAACTAAAAGACTAAGATTTTCCACGTGACCAGTTTTGGATACCCAAGCTCCAGCCGCATAGTGAAGATTCTCTGGAAGCTGATTGGATAATAATGATGGATGGTCATATCAGATAAAAGTACATGAACTTGACTCTTTATGCACACCAAAATTTTTCTTTTAAATATTGAAGATATATTTTTAAAATAAATAATATAATTGACCATTGGCTTGGAAATTAATATGTCAATTTTGTGCAGTCCTGACACTAGTTGTAAACATCTCAAATTTGAGGTGAGAATATCAACGGGAACAGGTATATTTCTTCTTGGTTTCTGAAAGGTCTATGAATGCTCTTTCAAATGACATATAGATTATACAGAAAATTAATCTGCAACAGGTAGTTAATTTTGGAAAGGTTAACATTGTCGCCTATGGAAAACTATTTAGTTGTTTCTACTCTATAGGAGATTTTCAAATTTTCACTTTTTTGGATATAACTTCTGAAGTTGTTGAATGGTAAAAGTCAGTGGGCATGAATAATCATGAAGGACACCAGTGGGAAATAATAGGTATAGATTTAAAAAAAAAAAGTCAACCAGGGAGGGATCCAGGGGACTGAAATGGGGTCAGGGGTCAAATATAAGGATTTTTGGCTTGGTATGCTGGATTTGAAGCACTAATTACCTTTTAAAATACACAATTGAGATAGAAATCACATTACATTATTTATGTAATGAGTGTTACATTTATATGCAACCACATTTCATGAAATTCAAGGGGAATAACTCTTCTATATTAGCATAATATACATGTATCACCATATGACACTAATGTAAGCCCATTTTCAATAGATATAGAGGGTTTTCTTCCTCATTCAGCCTATGTATTAAATGTAGGTTGTCTTAAATGAGTGATATATGATTGCCCTTGTCTTCTGTAAGGTAGATAACTCTTCCAACAAAAAATAAAATTGAAATATTGAGCTTCTCTATGTTCGCAACTAGCCGTAAAGGGTTCTTCGACAAGTTTCGCATGCGATACTGTGCAACACCTATGTTTGTTAAATTTTACCATATTACTTGCTGTTACTTTTCAATGTTTTGAACTAGAAGAATAAGAAATGAATACTTATCCTTTTCAGCCACTGTCCATCAAATTGAGCCACAAATTCATGGTCTAAGGAGTCAAGAGAGGAGTCTGAGTCTTGAGGCTGTGATTTATTTCCCCAGACAGAGCACCCCACCTTCCATGATGTTGATTGAGTATGTAGCTAGCCTTGTTGATTGAAATATAATTTGCTTCTGCATCTTCCCTAATGAATGTACTTTCACTTGAATCACTTATTATGTATCATCAGTATTCTGTACTCTCATACATTTTATGCAAACCTATTTTTTTCTTTTTTTCCAACATGGCATGTCATAAAATTTACTACACATTTTTGTGTATTTGAGCATATCATATAACTATATATTATAAATAAATATTTGCATGTATATGTCCTAAAATAATAATATTGGTCAACCTCATTCAATCTAGTAGGCCAAAATTGTTTGTCAAACTACCCCTCCCCCCTTCTGCATATACAATGAGTTGGTGCACCATGCTTCTTTTATTGACCTCATTGCTTTAAATTACCTTGTCTAAGATCAATGAATGACCTTTAGTTTGTTTACTTAATATTTTTCATGTCAGAAAAGATATTTAGATTTGCTCTAACCTAGATACTGGTCATTAAATGTGACATTTATGTCTATAATTCTTCATTTTCATGATAAGAGCAATATACCTCAAGAGTTATCTGCCCCTTGACAACTTCAGATAAAATTCACATATCAAATGCTGTCTTTTACTCAGTCCTTGTAAATAGGATAGAACTAAAGATAAAGTGTCAAATATTTATTCTGTGAAATTCAATGAATGTTTGTAATACATTTTTTGATATTTGTCATATTTTGACATGGGGGGTAGGGTGTTTGAACCCCCACCCACCAGTGTATATGATAAGATGATTTGATGAGTGTTCCATGTTTACATCTTGTATACATATATCTTTTAACTTAATGGTCAGATGTCTCATGGAAATGAATTTTGTTCTCTCTATAGGGTAGAAACAACTAAAAGACTAAGATTTTCCACGTGACCAGTTTTGGATACCCAAGCTCCAGCCGCATAGTGAAGATTCTCTGGAAGCTGATTGGATAATAATGATGGATGGTCATATCAGATAAAAGTACATGAACTTGACTCTTTATGCACACCAAAATTTTTCTTTTAAATATTGAAGATATATTTTTAAAATAAATAATATAATTGACCATTGGCTTGGAAATTAATATGTCAATTTTGTGCAGTCCTGACACTAGTTGTAAACATCTCAAATTTGAGGTGAGAATATCAACGGGAACAGGTATATTTCTTCTTGGTTTCTGAAAGGTCTATGAATGCTCTTTCAAATGACATATAGATTATACAGAAAATTAATCTGCAACAGGTAGTTAATTTTGGAAAGGTTAACATTGTCGCCTATGGAAAACTATTTAGTTGTTTCTACTCTATAGGAGATTTTCAAATTTTCACTTTTTTGGATATAACTTCTGAAGTTGTTGAATGGTAAAAGTCAGTGGGCATGAATAATCATGAAGGACACCAGTGGGAAATAATAGGTATAGATTTAAAAAAAAAAAGTCAACCAGGGAGGGATCCAGGGGACTGAAATGGGGTCAGGGGTCAAATATAAGGATTTTTGGCTTGGTATGCTGGATTTGAAGCACTAATTACCTTTTAAAATACACAATTGAGATAGAAATCACATTACATTATTTATGTAATGAGTGTTACATTTATATGCAACCACATTTCATGAAATTCAAGGGGAATAACTCTTCTATATTAGCATAATATACATGTATCACCATATGACACTAATGTAAGCCCATTTTCAATAGATATAGAGGGTTTTCTTCCTCATTCAGCCTATGTATTAAATGTAGGTTGTCTTAAATGAGTGATATATGATTGCCCTTGTCTTCTGTAAGGTAGATAACTCTTCCAACAAAAAATAAAATTGAAATATTGAGCTTCTCTATGTTCGCAACTAGCCGTAAAGGGTTCTTCGACAAGTTTCGCATGCGATACTGTGCAACACCTATGTTTGTTAAATTTTACCATATTACTTGCTGTTACTTTTCAATGTTTTGAACTAGAAGAATAAGAAATGAATACTTATCCTTTTCAGCCACTGTCCATCAAATTGAGCCACAAATTCATGGTCTAAGGAGTCAAGAGAGGAGTCTGAGTCTTGAGGCTGTGATTTATTTCCCCAGACAGAGCACCCCACCTTCCATGATGTTGATTGAGTATGTAGCTAGCCTTGTTGATTGAAATATAATTTGCTTCTGCATCTTCCCTAATGAATGTACTTTCACTTGAATCACTTATTATGTATCATCAGTATTCTGTACTCTCATACATTTTATGCAAACCTATTTTTTTCTTTTTTTCCAACATGGCATGTCATAAAATTTACTACACATTTTTGTGTATTTGAGCATATCATATAACTATATATTATAAATAAATATTTGCATGTATATGTCCTAAAATAATAATATTGGTCAACCTCATTCAATCTAGTAGGCCAAAATTGTTTGTCAAACTACCCCTCCCCCCTTCTGCATATACAATGAGTTGGTGCACCATGCTTCTTTTATTGACCTCATTGCTTTAAATTACCTTGTCTAAGATCAATGAATGACCTTTAGTTTGTTTACTTAATATTTTTCATGTCAGAAAAGATATTTAGATTTGCTCTAACCTAGATACTGGTCATTAAATGTGACATTTATGTCTATAATTCTTCATTTTCATGATAAGAGCAATATACCTCAAGAGTTATCTGCCCCTTGACAACTTCAGATAAAATTCACATATCAAATGCTGTCTTTTACTCAGTCCTTGTAAATAGGATAGAACTAAAGATAAAGTGTCAAATATTTATTCTGTGAAATTCAATGAATGTTTGTAATACATTTTTTGATATTTGTCATATTTTGACATGGGGGTAGGGTGTTTGAACCCCCACCCACCAGTGTATATGATAAGATGATTTGATGAGTGTTCCATGTTTACATCTTGTATACATATATCTTTTAACTTAATGGTCAGATGTCTCATGGAAATGAATTTTGTTCTCTCTATAGGGTAGAAACAACTAAAAGACTAAGATTTTCCACGTGACCAGTTTTGGATACCCAAGCTCCAGCCGCATAGTGAAGATTCTCTGGAAGCTGATTGGATAATAATGATGGATGGTCATATCAGATAAAAGTACATGAACTTGACTCTTTATGCACACCAAAATTTTTCTTTTAAATATTGAAGATATATTTTTAAAATAAATAATATAATTGACCATTGGCTTGGAAATTAATATGTCAATTTTGTGCAGTCCTGACACTAGTTGTAAACATCTCAAATTTGAGGTGAGAATATCAACGGGAACAGGTATATTTCTTCTTGGTTTCTGAAAGGTCTATGAATGCTCTTTCAAATGACATATAGATTATACAGAAAATTAATCTGCAACAGGTAGTTAATTTTGGAAAGGTTAACATTGTCGCCTATGGAAAACTATTTAGTTGTTTCTACTCCACTTAGAACTGCGTTGTGACAACAGGCAAATGGAACAGAAAACTCAACTTTACTCCAGCCGTAGTATGTCCGGTATTATAAGCTTTGTGTACGAGAAAAGTGTGTCTAATCAACAAATAGAGGTTTTGTTGGAACTATGAGAGGTCAATGAATAGAGTGAAGGATTTGCTTCTTAAAGATTTAAAGGATAGGCTTGAGTATTATGAATTGAATCCTCTGCATGTCGAATGCTTGAAGTTTTGCTTCACTAACTTGATTCAGGGCGAACTTGTCAGAATATCAGTAGATTTGACTGAAACCTGCATCCCAAACGAACTCGAAGAAGTACACAGATGAATACAATTGAAAGCCAGATTTGACGTATTTTATTCCTGAAGTATTTTGAGGAAATGATTTTGGAAAGAAAGTAGACCAAAAAGACGTTGGTATATGTGAAATGTACGATTCAACAAGGACAATACGTTGCCAGGAATTCCGAGACTTGGCTTTTTCGATCGAGCCTAACCTTCAGATTCCTATAACAACTGTACTTACACTTGAGCTATACAGGGAATCGACGAAACTTTAGAACAATGAGACGTGTAATGACATGACGTCACCAGATTACGTATAGTTAATTATTACCAGTATTTGTGTTGACTTTTGATGAGGTCTACTCGTGACTATACAGACCTGGTCAGGTATTGGTTGACCGAGGCCGAAGGCCGAGGTTAACCAATGCCTGACCAGGTCTGTATAGTCACGAGTAGACCGAAATCAAAAGTCAATAACTGCTTTATTAAATTATCAGGATTTTATCAAAATTTGCATTGTAATGATACGTGAAATCAAAGATCTAAACATCTAGAACTTCTTCCGGGTTGAATCCCTGCGAGGAACAATATATTGATACGGCTTATATCCTTGAGTGCAAGTTGAGATCTAACACTACAAAAATCAACGCACGTGCTGGACACGCACGCGCTAATCCCGAATAGACCGCTTAGAGCGTTAGCGGTCAACTCACTCTGAGGTACACTCTATCAAACAGCGTCTCCACCAATCAGAATTAAGCAAAACCGGCAATAATCCCTGATAATTTAATAATGGTTGTTTGATTCCAATAAATGTCAAGTGGACAATGAACATCTGAAAAAACTGTGTTTGATTCTGGATTTTTTCTCTCTTTTTTGTAATGTAGTGTTACCCGTGGCATTGGATGTTTTGAAGTGTATTAATTACTTCTTTCCAGCTCTGTCGCCTGAAAGAGGTTTTTTAAACTTAATCAATTTGACATACATATTATTTGGCTATCCAGCAAATTTGTCATTTCATCCAAAAGTATAATCGAAATTAAAGGAGGTTAACATCTTAGCTTCATCCCTCGAATGCTATTTTGAACATAGATGTTATTTGGATATGCTGCTGAATCGACCCTGCAGGAAATTTAGAATCGCGTACACTCTGTAAAGTAAATACACAAACTTAAATTCTAAAAATAAAACCAGAGGGCGCTTTTGAAATGAATTTTGGTGGCTTATAGAAAGCATTTTAGCTGGAAGCATTTGGTGCTCTATTGTGAGTGCTGTTGAGATTATCGTCAGGATCTTCTTTATAACTGATGAGAATTTAATATTCGAAACACGTGTCTGGTGCATTATATAAATTAATTTGAAATTTACTTCAAGAAGGTTTAGAGTTGGAACCCTTCCGCATTATTAATATAAATTTACCAATGCAGTTTTATGGTCCGTCTGTTCAGTTACAAAAGTTGCCCATTGGTCTCGTTGGTTTATGTGTAGTCTTTTATGTTTCATGTTTCTATGGTGTGAGTTGGTGTTCCTTGTCCCTTTTGCGTCTCTTTATGTGGATGTCTGTTCTGTGTTTTTTGCATGGGTGTTTTGGGATTATGCTGTGGGTGCTGCAACCTAGTGTTGTTGGAGATCCTTTCTTTTACAAGTACAATGCATTGAGTTGTCTGTTTTACACAATGCTTACAGATTTTTCAATACTTTTCACGGTAACTATTGTGATCGAGCTGTAGTCAGAGGGATATCTATTCATTGTGTGGCATTCATTTTTAAACATTTTAGATTTCCTTTCCAAATAGTATCACAGGGGTACGCAGAAATAATCCTGTCTGTCTGTCCATCATAAATACCTGTTTTTCTGTCCGTCCACTTATGAAAATTTGAAAGCAGATTTCTTTCATACTATAAACAGTAGGATTTTCATACTTAATACAGACATTCTCCATAAGGAGTTTACATTTTGGTACCTTGACTTTTGACCTATAGTGACCTTTATTTTGGGCCTTTGTTGGGTTTCAAATTACGAAGTCTTCACACTATAAATGGTAGGCCTTTCATATTTTATACACTTGACATTTACCCTATGTTTCATTTTAAGTTAGGATGTTTTGAAAGCTGATTTCTTGCACCTCTATTACAGCCCCTTAATGATGTTACAATGCTCTCTCCGTTGTCGACATCGTGACTTCGCAGCTCATCCGGTATGCTAGAGCATGTACTGATGTTTTGGATTTTCATAATAGAAATTTACAAATGTCAAGAAACTTTAGGGTCAATGTTTTCGCTTTCAAAAACTAGTAAAGACTTTCTGATTTTACAAAAAAATGTCAACTTCTTTTGAAATTATGACTCGTATAAGCAACAAAGTATATTACTTTGGATGTTTCGCAACCTGTATTTTATGGTGACATGATTAACCCCCCAAAAAAAGTAAATAAATAAAAAAGAATCAAATGATAAACGTCTTCAAATTCAATAGCATCATTTATAAACGGATAAATTTGCAGCATGGACCAGACATGCACGTTTCGGGTACTCAACCCTCGTCAGTGATCCTCAATCTTAAAAATGTAATATGGCCAAAGAGGGTGAAAATTATTATGTAAAAAAATGTACCGAAAGATGTAGCAGGATTGGTGGGTTATGTTGGTTTAAGGTATCCGTTGTACAAATAGATATCAAGTGTATTATATAGTTAGAATCATGGCATATTTTTACCTAAATATCCCTATACAACATAAATAATGGTTTCTATCATCAAAGGTCAACATGCCGACCGTCGCTCAAGCCACGGAAATTATCGAGACACTGCCGAGGATTACCGAGATAATTTTAACACTTTTTAAATGGACGAGACGTCCGCGAGATCTTCATTTGTACATTGGATACGTTAAACATGGTGATACAATTACTGTCGTATGTAGACTACATACGACAGTAATTGTATCACCATGTTTAAACCAACATAAGGGGATTCGGTGGAGTTGGACCGCGGGTTCGAAGCGTTTTCATTGTTTTTGCTCTGAGGTTGACTATTTCTTACAATTTTCAAATCTAATATAATTGCAACTATCAGAAAAAGGACATGCTCATGGGTTGAGGGAAAGCCTACTCTATCTTTTGATGCTATGTTATGCAATTTGAATGTCGAGAACATTCATAGACAATAAAGTTACTACCCTGTCAAATCGCATATTTATTAACATTTCTTTGCTAAAATTGATGTTCTGGTACCTATGAATCATCTGGCAGGCAACAATATACATTGAAATAATATTCAACAACTTTGGACAATTTCCAGGGTGTAGAAACTACGTCATCAGCACGGTTGTCGTAGACGAAAAAATGGCGAACATTTGTCCGCTTGGAGGTTAGTTTTCATCAATTTTTAAGAAAATACTCTTTCCACTGAAATATCAATACGCGCAGATACCTTTTATGCATTGTAAGAGATAAATGCTTTATGAAATAAAACCTAAAACATCCTAGTTTCTGTTCCAATCCCTGGCAAAGTATTTCGGGTGCACGGTTACCGCAGACACAATCGCCAATTTCTGCTACGATTATGACAAAAACGTGATCTGAAGTGGTTTTGAAGGGTCTCAGGTCAATTCTATCATAGAATCAATTATTCCTTGTTTATTTCTTCTATTACATTCACTTATGAGCCGTTATTTAGCCGATTTCTTGCATTTATGCGTAACTCGTGAAAAGGTTATCGTGGAAATACAGGTTGCCGTGTACATTTTCACGTACATGTATATTTGTGAATCCTTTGTTGTCATATGAAAACAAATGATTTAGAATGTTCTGTAGTATTAAAAGATTGAACATATACATTTGTTTGTTTCTACATGCAGGTGCTTTATTTTCTGTTGGATAACCCATAAAATATTGAAAATACTGATTGAGTTGATCTATCTTACACGCAGTTCATACCTTAGGTGTTGGGGCTTTAGGAGAGTAGAAAGAGGCTTTCTGACGTAATCATTGTCTGTGGTCCGTCCACAAATGTATAATTTCGTCCGTCCGTCATCAGTCGTAAACATTTAACATTCAGGAAGCAAACTCCAAATACCAAGTTCACCAATACTTAGTTGTGTTTTTCTAGCCGGACGATTAACATATATGTCTGTGAAAGGGTTCTGATTTGTACACTTCACAGATGCAGCGCAATCTTAAGGAAATACACGTTATATAGTACATGTATATAATAAGACTCATGGTCTTTTGTTCAACAAACATGGTCATGAAGGGCTCTCATCGGCTAAAGCATTTTGGATTTCACATAGCTCTATAACTGCGTGCCGCATGGAATTTCACAAAACGTTACAGGAAGCACGCTTGTGCTCAAGGTCCTGTACCAAATTTGCCACTTTAAGCCCCTTCGTCCGCGAGTCATATGAACGATACGAACTCCATGGTCCTCTTGTTTGAATACTTTTATAGCAATTCCCGATATGCATAGCACATAATTATGATATTTCGCCGTTTGAACTTGTGTCATGCGTTTGGAAGATTTTTTGTTCATCTTGTATAAAACATTTAAAAAGCGTTCAGGGACAAGGCAATCCAACCCGAGTGTCCAGGACTCGAGGCTTTCCGAGTCGTGGACAAAGGCAAATCCTTGACACGAGGATTGCACTTCCGTGTCCTTGGCCACATTTAGTGGTTGATTATTTTTCTCCCACTGTCTAAAAACACGCAAAAAATGAGAATTGATGTTTTTTTCATATTTATATCGGCTAACGCAGCAAATACGTATGCTGTCACAATTTGTTTTACAGTTAAAAGGCATGCAGTATTTTAAACATGTTGATTTTTACAGTTCATTTTATCAGTCAGGGGTATCGCTTGCAGAACAAGAGGCCCGAGGGGGCCACATCGCTCACCTGAGAACCATGTCCAATCTTTGATTATGATAGTATAACAATCTTAGATTATGATGTGGACACATGCTTAAGTTCTGTAAAAAGAAATTGTCAAAGGAGGGTACCCCACTTGACTTGAGTAATGCATGTGTCACCTGCGAAAGATAGCAGCATTTAAGGATCACTTTTATATAAAAGTGTGACAGACAGACGGACAGACAGACAGACACCGGACAAAGTGATCACTATGTGCCGCTATGCTTTGCATGCGACACAAAAAACCTCTCCTCCCTTTCCTTTGTACCAAGGAAAGTTGGATGAAAAATGAACAAAAAAACTTCTAATGTTCTTTCTATTTCTTTTCATTATACATGCATATTTTAAAAATTATTTTCTAATCTTGAAATTATCTATCATGCCTTTACATTCAGTATAGTGAATAAAAATAACAAAGAAAGATATTCAGGACAGTGAATAAAAATTACAAAGAAAGACAACTCTGATTAATTTGAACAATCATCAAAACTACAATCAAAAATTGAAAAAAATTAAATTTGAGAATTAAAGTTATATCAAACCATTGAGTTACTTAAAAAGATAAATATTCAGTAAATGATTGCATAAAAAAATCATTGAGATATTCAAAAGAAATAGTGCAAAATTTTGCAGCACTGACTAAGTCCGAAAAGATGTTGAAACCCCCCCCCCCCCCACTCCTTTTTCACATAAGAAAAAAAATTCATAAAAATTGAAAAAAATAAAAATATAGCATAAAATATATTTCAAAGCATTTAGTAACATAACAATGATAAATATACAGTAAATGATTGCATAAAATCATACATTTATTGAGTTATTGAAAGAAATAGTGCAAAAATGTGCATTTCTGACAATGTCCGAAAAGACATCAAAAATGTGTCAAAAATTTGACTTTGGAGTCAAACCAAACATAACAACACTTCTTAATACATCTCAATAGATCATTCAGATGTTTTCGGTTTGTCAATACATGCTTCGATTCTGTAGAAGAAGTTGTCAAAGGAGGGTACCCCCCGTGACCTAATTTTGCCTGTGGTGGCGCCACCTATTGACGAATCCGAACAAAAAACAAAAACACTTGTAGAAAACCATTAGTACTTCATACCTACCAAGTTTCATTAAAATCTGCTAAGTGGTTCTTGAAGAGAAGCTGAAAATGTTTTAAAATCACCCCCCCCCCCCTTCCTTTTTTACATAAGGAAAAAATTCATAAAAAATCAAAAAAATAAAATTTTAGCATAAAATACATATCAAAGCATTAAGTAATATAAAAATAATAAAAATACAGAAAATGATTGCATAAAATAATACATTTATTGAGTAATTGAAAGAAAAAGTGCAAAAATGTGCATTTCTGACCAAGTCGAAAAAGACGTCAAAAACACGTCAAAAATTTGACTTCAGAGTGGATCCAAAAATAACAACACTTCTTAAAACATCTCTCTAGATCATCAAGATGCTTTCGGTTTGTCGATAAATAATTCGGTTCTGAAGAAGAAGTTTGTCAAAGGAGGGTACCCTCTTGGACCTAATTTTCCCTCTGGTGGCGCCATCTATTGAGGGATCTGGACGAAAAACAACAACACTTGTAGGGGACCAATAGTACTTCGTACCTACCAAGTTTCATTAAAATCTGCCAAGTGGTTCTGGAAAAGAAGCTGAAAATGTATTAAAATCACCCCCCCCCCCTTCCTTTTTTACATAAGGAAAAATTCATAAAAAATCAAAAAAATAAAATTTTAGCATAAAATACATATCAAATCTTTAAGTAACATAAAAATGATAAATATACAGAAAATGATTGCATTAAATCATACATTTATTGAGTTATTGAAAGAAATAGTGCAAAAATGTGCATTTCTGACAAAGTCCAAAAAGACGTCAAAAACGCGTCAAAAATTTGATTTCGGAGTGGAACCAAAAATAACAACACTTCTTAAGACATCTCTCTAGATCATCCAGATGCTTTCGGTTTGTCGAAAAATGCTTCAGTTCTGAAGAAGAAGTTTGTCAAAGGAGGGTACCCTCTGGGACCTACTTTTGCCTCTGGTGGCGCCACCTATTGAGGGATCTGGACGAAAAACAACAACACTTGTAGGGGACCATTAGTACTTCATACCTACCAAGTTTCATTAAAATCTGCCAAGTGGTTCTGGAAAAGAAGCTGAAAATGTATTTAAATCACACACCCCCCCCCCCTTCCTTTTTTACATAAGGAAAAAAATTCATAAAAAATCAAAAAAATAAAATTTTAGCATAAAATACATATCAAAGCATTAAGTAACTTAAAAATGATAAATATACAGAAAATGATTGCATTAAATCATACATTTATTGAGTTATTGAAAGAAATAGTGCAAAAATGTGCATTTCTGACAAAGTCCAAAAAGACGTCAAAAACGCGTCAAAAATTTGATTTCGGAGTGGAACCAAAAATAACAACACTTCTTAAGACATCTCTCTAGATCATCCAGATGCTTTCGGTTTGTCGAAAAATGCTTCAGTTCTGAAGAAGAAGTTTGTCAAAGGAGGGTACCCTCTGGGACCTACTTTTGCCTCTGGTGGCGCCACCTATTGAGGGATCTGGACGAAAAACAACAACACTTGTAGGGGACCATTAGTACTTCATACCTACCAAGTTTCATTAAAATCTGCCAAGTGGTTCTGGAAAAGAAGCTGAAAATGTATTTAAATCACCCCCCCCCCCCCTTCCTTTTTTACATAAGGAAAAAAATTCATAAAAAATCAAAAAAATAAAATTTTAGCATAAAATACATATCAAAGCATTAAGTAACTTAAAAATGATAAATATACAGAAAATGATTGCATTAAATCATACATTTATTGAGTTATTGAAAGAAATAGTGCAAAAATGTGCATTTCTGACAAAGTCCAAAAAGACGTCAAAAACGCGTCAAAAATTTGACTTCGGAGTGGAACCAAAAATAACAACACTTCTTAAGACATCTCTCTAGATCATCCAGATGCTTTCGGTTTGTCCATACATGCTTCGGTTCTGAAGAAGAAGTTTGTCAAAGGAGGGTACCCTCTGGGACCTACTTTTGCCTCTGGTGGCGCCACCTGTTGAGGGATCCGGACGAAAAACAACAACACTTGTAGGGGACCATTAGTACTTCATACCTACCAAGTTTCATCAAAATCCCTTCAGCCGTTCTGAAGAAGAAGTTGAAAATGTGAAAGTTTACGACGGACGACGACGGACGACGGACGCCACGCTATAACAATAGCTCACTTGAGCTTTGCTCAGGTGAGCTAAAAAGGACGGATTTCTGTAATTTTGACGGTAATGACAGATTTCTGCAATTTAATACTAAAAAATGTCAACTTTAGAGTGACTTCTAGCTGAAATCGTTACTATTACTTGGTGTTTTGCTCCACCAATTTGTAGAATTGTCTGTCGATTAAAATCAAAATGAGGTATGCGCCGGGACAAATTTGAGAAATAGAAATGCTAGCAGACGACCCCTGTTGGAAAATACGTCACTGATAAGTAAGATGCAATATGACTGATTTCCATCAATTGCGAAATAAAATCATTGATCTTATGCTATTTACAAAGAAGCCTAGAAATAAATGATGAATATTAGCCATTTTTTAAAACTGCTGGGATGAATTCACTTGTTTTGGATTAAGTTTGAGCGTCTTCCCTGATAATAGAATTTGGAAAAAAATTATATTCACGCCATATCGATAACCATTTTAAGGGTAGCATTTTTCTTAACCCTGGATCGTTCCCATATGACTCCAAGTGACTCTCTCGAATATATCGACACTCGTGCTACCACAAAGATGTTGCTAGACTTGCAAAGGGACATGGTTGTATCACAGGCACCAGATTCCTACAAAGAAAATTAAAACTCAATCTTCAACGCCCGTTTCTCTCCTCTTTACTCTCTCTTTAAGGCACGACAGCGTCCATGTTTAATCATCATCCCCCCTCTTTACCCCCTCAATATCGTAAGTTTCAAAAGGATTTCTTCATAAAACTGCATATCAGTATTGTCTACATATATTTTTCTTCACGATCGTAACCTACTTATCATTGATTATTCGTGCATTTAGCCGCAATTAATCCAAATACCTGAAATGGAGTCGAAACCTACACTTTACGCTATTCTTAGCATGTGCAGTACCGTTAGTTTGAGTTGTTACCCTTGCCGCTAACGGTAAAGTGTAGGTTTCGACTCGATTTAAAACATGGAAGCTGTCGTGCCTTAGAGAAAGGTAAAGAGAAGAGAATGGCGATTAAGAAAGGGTTTTAATTGTTCTTTTTAGGAATCAGGCGCCTGTGGGTTGTATAACATAGAAGAGCCACAGGGATTTATCGCGCTTTTCGGTTGCTTGGTGTTATGGTGTACCATAATTATGTGGAATAACCAATAGTACATCAAACCAATGGGAAGCGCGATAAATCCTTATAAGAAGAACCACGAAATAAACTTGACTCAAAAAAAATGTACACGGCAACCTGTATTTCCACGGTAACCTTTTCACGAGATACACATAAATGCGAGAAATCGGCTAAATCACGGATCATAAGTGAACATGATTGAAGAGATGTACAAGGAATAATTGATTATATGATAGAATTGATCTTAGACCCTTCAAAACCACTTCAGATCACGTTTTTGTCATAATCGTAGCAGAAATTGGCGATTGTGTCTGCGGTAACCGTGCACCCGAAATACTGTGCCAGGGATTGGCACAGAAACTAGGAAATGTTGGGTTTTATTTCATAAAGCATTTATCTCTTACAATGCATAAAAGGTATCTGCGCGTATTGATATTTCGATGGAAAGAGTATTTTCTTTAAAAATGACGAAAACTAACCTCCAAGCGAGCAAATGTTCGCCATTTTTTCGTCTACGACAACCGTGCTGATGACGTAGTTTCTTCACCCTGATTTCTGTGTTCCTACGACCTCGACCTTTTGACCACAAAATCAGTAGGAGCCCTTCTGTTTTCTTTGTAAATATTCCTTGCAAGATTCATATCAATAGGTGCAATACACACTCTGCAATGACTTGAAATCTTTTTTTCAATAATCAAAGTCCTACTGTAGGTCCTTGACCATTAAATTGATCTTTTCACCCCTAAATCGATAGGGGCATCTTTGACCCAGGGGAACATTCTTGTCAATTATCATGTTTATTGATAGATGCAATACATATTCAGTTAGGATCTGGAAAGAAAATTTATTACTATTATTCCTATGACTTTGAACTCAAAAATCAATTAGGAACATCCTTGACTAATGATGAGTAAGTGTATGGAGTTTCATTGCGATAACACTTTTATTGTTGTATTCAAAGGAGTCTGTATTGTCTCTAATTCAAGCGTTAAGAAATGGCGAAGAAGGCGTTTATGTAGAGTCAGCGTTGAATGATGAGAATTGTGACCCGGGGAATAAATTCGAATCCGTTTTTGCGTGGTTACTTTTGTTGTAGATTTATTTGTTCGTTTTTCTGTTTTATTGTCTACGTCTTCGGCTTTGAGTTTGGCTTCGATTTTGGCCAACAGATCCACTATTTTGGTGGATGATTTCTTATTAGTCCCCTACCGACAACGCCGAAGGGGACTCTTAGTTTTTTGTTTTGGCTTCGATAGCAAAAGTGGTAACTTTTTTTCGCATGCCTACAATAGTATATGGTTTTACTACAGTTGTACATGTACATTTTAATTCTTTTTACCGTATATACCTTTAGTAATAGGGTACTTACGATAAAAGTTCATAAAACAATGAAAAAAAGGTTGATTTTTTTTGTAAAGTGATAATTTTCATTTATATTAGAGAAATGTTAGTGCAGAAATTCATATGAACGAGACATTACAGCGTAATTCAATCTGATAAGTTCACATTTCTCAATAAACGAAAATGCGTCGAACCCCCAAACCAACTTTGCGTCGAACTCCCGGACCAACATTACATTTGCAATATAAATTGTTCTTCAATTCCTAAATTAAGAACACAGAAATTGTCCAAAGTTGTCATACGGAGAAATAATGCCAATCTGACATCGTGTCATGGCTCGCTGCCAGATTTGAAATTACTATTGTCGTATATGGGCATCACAGTAACTAAGATTGTTAAACGGCTTCCGGGCATTGGATATGATACTCCGCTATTTTCTGAAGAAGTTGATGTAAAAAACTTTATTTTCCGTGTTAAATTCGCGGTTCCCACATGAGTTGAAAATTAGTAAGATTCTGTCCATAGGCTGTACAGTAATTTCATAGGAAAACAGTATTATTTGGCGAGTTTTGGCAACTTCAATGTCCGTTTTCTTAGGTTTCAAGTTTAATAATTCGTGTTCCGGGCATCGCGACTGAAAGTTTATAACAAATACATGAATTCAGGTATCGTCGTTTTTTCGGATAATTGATTTTGGCGGTTCCCACATATTTTTAAAATCCCTTCTTTCTACGAAATTTCCTCTATTTTCTAGTATAAAATCATTATGTTTTCTTATAGAATTGAAAATAGGTCATGAATCATCGTTTCATAACAAATTGAAAATAATATGAATCATTGAATAACAGAAATTATATAAAACGAAGATTTTACGGAGAAAAGCTACTAACTGATTTTAATAGGAGTTTCGCCGAACTTCGTCACGTGACTGAGAGAAGTGGCATCATTTCTCCACATGTTGAATATCATTTCAATGTATATTGTTGCCTACCAGATGATTCATCTATAGGTACCAGAACATCAATTTTAGCAAAGAAATGTTAATAAATATGCGATTTGACAGGGTATTTATTGTCTATGAATGTTCTCTTCTATGGCTTAATCCTTGCATAACATAGCATCAGAAGATAGAGTAGGCTTTCCCTCAACCCGTGAGCATGTTCTTTTTCTGATATTTGCAATATTAGATTTGAAAATTGTAAGAAATAGTCAACCTCAGAGCGAAAACAATGCAAACGCACCGAACCCGCGGTCCAACTCCACCGAATCCCCTTGCAAGAAGCGCGTGTCTATGCCATACAGTATCGACCGAAATAGTGTACGTGTTCCCAACATTCAACTTTCGTTTTAAATACCAGGGACAGATGATTTGATTACTCATGATGCTTTGAAACTTGAGACTTGAAACAAGGAGAATAAAGCTGATGACAGACTTACCAAGAAATAGTAAGAATAGTCTCCTTATATGCCATAATCTGACTTATTCTTGTAAATATATAAACCTATTTAACACAATGTTGCGGATGTCGCATTTTTTAAGCTAAATGCTATATTTCAAAACACCGATGAAACGATAGAATTAATGCACGAATGAAAATGTTTTAACAAGTATATTACATGACTGTATACAAATGTACATAATGTTTCATATTTTATTTACATCGATCAACAGGAATCTATTAATACACATTCATTTTCACTACTTCTATAAATAAATTTTGAGTTGTGCCGTTATTTGATTGGCTGTAAAATATTCTGCACTTTAGTCCCAGCCGTCTTTCTTCGATTACATAACATATTATTTTCATTTTTTATTTGTGCGTGTGTTATGACAACGTTACATATAACGCTTTAAACGCAGCTTATCAGAAACGACTTTATATATATAGGGTCAGTAGCCTCGGATGAGCCTAAGTGCAATCAATTTAAAAAAAAAACAACAACGAATTCTTCACTTTCGTTGTGTGCTGAGTCACTGTGTAGCATCATGTGACTTTAGTTGGTGAAACCACGAATAATTAAAAAGTTCTGTTGGAGGAAAGAAAACAGGAACTGCCAGGTGCGACTGTGTGCACATCATTTGCCAAAAAAAAGAGAAAAGAAGAAAGGAGAGTCTAGAAAGAAAGAAGGAAAAATGTTTCGAAGTAGATATGCATCTATACTAAACTAAGAACTTTCATTCATACGTCAGTGGGTGCAGAACTATGTAAAAAGGACATTTAGATGAATTGTTATACGGAAATAGAAAACAAAAATACGTCAACATGTTATGAACATTAAAAATGTACAAGTAGATATTATATTGCATCAAACTTCGACTCGCTTACTACTTTAATATAAGCCTTTTACGGTGGATATTGAGTATTTCAAATTGCCATATTTTACGAGCCCTACACTGGGGGGGGGGGGGGGGCTTAAGGCGGCCACCTGACCCCCTGCCTAGACTGATTTGAGTACACATAATTTCTACTCTGGCAACGCGCCTGACTGTAATAGTTGCTTTGATTAAATTTTATCTTTTCATAGCCTATATCCTTGTCTAATCTGATACTTTTACAATCATGGACTCGTTAGTAAGTAAAACGCCGTTTTTTTACAAACATTGTGACAAAAGCTGTAGATATTTGCGTGGAAACCACCACAACATTGTGTTTAACATAACTCGACCACGACGTTCCTTTTGTCAGAATGTTTGTAAAACTATAATGTTTTCTTGGTTGACAATTATTACAAAGAATCATCAAAATATCATTTTTTTACAAGGACATCGACTATGAAAAGATAAAATTGAATCAAAACAATAATCACAGTACCTGTTTTCTTTCCCCCAAATGAGCGGTATGCCTCCTCCATTTCGTGTTCGTGGTTTCACCAACTTATGTCACATGATGCTACACACTGTGAGTGTACCGTATTTACATGGACACCATAGGAATACATCGTCTGCTTCTGACGTGGCAGATGACCGTCCTATGTCCGCACCGATTCAAGCGCGGATCCAGAGGGGGGTCGGGGTCCCCCCTGGAATTTTCGAAGAATAGCTTTTTTTCATTAATATACATATTTCATAAGATTAAGTCCCAATTCCCCTTTTGTTGTCATAATATTATAAAAAATGTATCATGAATTTGTATTGGAAATCTTTCATTTTGATAATATTTACAAAATTTTCTCTGGCTCGCATCCACTCGTCAGAATTTATAAAATACATGTACGTTATTTTCAAATGACGCTACGCTTTTCAATAGGTCAGAGTCCACTACGAAAAACGATGTAAAAGTATACAGTCTTGATAAGAAAATGGCGTTAACTTGTATGTATATACATTTACAAGGATGCATGGACTTGCGGATATTTTCTAGTTTTTTAATTACAAATTATTGAGAAAAAAAGTTTCTGAATGTGCAATGTCTAAATAAATCTTATTTCTAAATTTTCTTTGAAAAGGTGATAGATGTAATCATAAGATAATTAAAGATATACTAAATCATAAAATTATATTCGTTAAATTAATAATGTACAATTAAATCAGACCTATTCAAATGTACATGCACTTTAACTATGTTGACTTTGTACCTGGATCGAGTCCAAATCATTTTCTACCCGACCTAATCGTTGGGGACAGATATTTTGGTCTTAAAAATGATTAAAATAAAAGCTGTGGAGTAACTTACTAAGAAATGGTAAGGATTCTTAATATTTAACATCTAAATCTAAAAATGTTGTGTACAATATGACATACGGAAATAAAATGAATAACAAAACAAGTAGTTTAGTTTATTTACACGATAACTTTAGTTTAAGATGGTATTTATTTATAACTTTGTAAAGTTATAAAACGAAAGAAGAAAATCAAAATGCTTCAATGATAATCTTTTGATCATTTCTTGTATATGATTAAAATTATCTTTATCCACGCATTAAAGAAAAAATCCTTTGTTTCGATATTGTGAACATGGTAGATTATTTGTATATTTTAAAAATAAACATACATCTTTATGTTTCTATAAATACAGAAATGTCTCGTGTTATTTGATTGGCTGCGAGGTATCTATCAAACATGCCAAAAGGCTACGAATTATAGTAAGTTTTTATGCCAATTTTAAAATGCCCTATTAAAACATAACAAAACTGTATCAAAAAAGGAATTATTTATGTGATCTTCTTTTGCATATAGATTGTCTATATCGCATTATGATTTTTTAGCTAACCAAGAAATCTAAATTTTTGTAATATTTCTTAAAATAGATACGTTATGTATAATTTCACGTTTGCTACAGATATAAGCTTTGTTTTGTACTTTATCAACTTGACATCATAAATATTAATTGGCTATTTCGAAAACTTGTCATTTCATCCAAAAATATCATCGAAATTAAAGGAGCTTAACATCTTAGCACCATCCCTCCAATGCTATTTTGAACATAGATTTTATTTGGATATGCTACTGAATCGCCCCTACTAGAAATTTGGAGCCGCGCGCTTTCTGTAAATTGCACAAATTTAATTTCAAAAACATAACCAGAGGGCGCTACTAAAATGAATTTTGGCTGTGTCGTAAAATCACTTTGGATGTAGCAGACTTAGTTTCTAATTTTCAGTCAGATTGAAATTTTGATAAAAAGGTATTTCATGGTACAATCCTTGCAGGACCATATGTGATTTCAAGGGTTCGAACATAATCATCTTAGAGTAGAAAGGAAATTCATATCCTTAGATAATAAAGTTTGTATGTTCTATTTTTTTCTTCCAGGCGAAAACTACATGAAGTGAAAAATATATAACATGACAGTGTGTGATATTGAGGAGGGACTCATTTTTCGAGTAGTTGGAGTTTTAATTTTGACGTCATGCTACCTAGCGGGATTATTGGAACATGATGATGTTTATTCCATCAATAAGGAAAACAATTTTCATCAATATGATGGGCCTGCCAAGTTGGAGTCCATCAAAACAAACCATGACTTTTGGATTCTTGTTCGAGTATTGTATATCGCTCTGTGTTTATACACTGCAAATATCGTCGCACCTGCTGGTAGAAAGAAATTGATACCGCGACTAAAAATCTCAGTCTATAAAGTTAATTTCCCAATCAGTTTTTTCCTGGACTTTTTTGTTCTGGTTTTATTTTTAGAAACAAGAAACAACAAAGATCTTATTTTGATAAGGCCGTTCTTGGACATTGCTTCCATTTACAACCGCTATTATTCGGAGGTTACATTTATATTCAGGTATCTGAAATATAAACTGATTGATTTTGTTATCCGTTTCGGAGGTTTGCGAATAGCAATATGTACAATTGCTCTCTTAATCCATGCGATTCTGTTAGTTTTCGCTTTGAAATTAGTCGGAACTCGATGTTTTGAATATGTTTTGTACTTCACAGACTCAGAAAATTTTATGACTTTAAAATATTGCAAAGACTTGAAGGAGATACAGCAAATCGAAAATATTGATAATGTGACAGACAATACTTTCTACACAGCAACTTCAAGGTATTATGTTCGTAGCGATGAAAAGACTAACTCATATAGTCTAAATTATGAGAGAAGCTTTAATCTCATCCTGGCAGACTCGAAGAGCAAACTTCCGTTTTCCGATCAGAAACACACGAGAACAATCCACGAGGATGTAGAGTTTACTTGTAGTTACAGATTTATATGTACCGAGTGCTTAAACAAGAATGAAACTACATTTTGGTCAAAAGATGATGTTCTTTTTGAAAATGACTCAGACTTTGTAAAAACAACTACATATTACTCAGAAATAGAACATTCGCATTGGACAAGAACAAGTAGTACTCTTTTGATACATGATGTAAAAGAAACTGATTACGGAGAATACCGTTGTTTATACAGAAAATGGCTAAGACATGACAATAAGTTTCTGGAACTGCAATCGATAGTTATAGGTCGATATCATCTCATTCCAAGACTAAAGGAAGTTAGTTTCATCAAAGTTCCACTCGGCAACAAGATGAGTATGCAATGGTGCCCTTTACATCTAGAAACTGAAGATATTGAACATACTCATTTCGTGGATAGTCGCTCTATCACTGGATCAAATGACAGAAGAGAAAATAAATGCTCAGCGTTACCTTACTTTTACCACATTCTTTCGTACTACACGGGAATGCTAAATGTTCCAAATCCAACGACTTCTGATGTACCAAGTTACAGTATTCGGGATCGCTTTAAGTTTGTGTCAATTTGGTTGAGTACATGTGCTAACTTGGAAGTTTACGGAACACATAATATCTCAATCATCAGGGAAGTATATGATGCGAAAATAGGACGGACACAACTCGTGGAAGTAGAACATCCAATGCAGAAAGTTATCCTTCCGAAAGCACCCTATGTCTATAGCTATGATAATAAAACAGCATTAGATGCTTCCTATGATTTGAACAAAATGTCAAAAGGATATACGGAATCCGATTCAGTCCTATTTACAGTAAGAATTGTTGCAGAAGGATTGTTATTTTTATTCCTTTCTGTTATCGTTCTTCGTGTAGTTCCCATTATATTGTTGAAATACCGACAAATTGTCATTTTTCCTATTCGGAATTTTATATTTTCTTACCGCAATAGTGCCCGCGAAAGGGAAAATACTTTCAAAATTGCAATTTTGTGTAGCGAAAAAGACAGTTTTCATTGGGATACTACAAGGCTGCAGCTGATTGAGCACTTGACAGATACCGAAATATTGTTTATTCATCGGGATGTAGAGCATTATGCTGGTAAATCCATTTTCAAAATTTACGGCGACTTATATAGACAAGCAAATGCTGTGATAATTCACCTAACACACTCGTTCATCGAGGACCCTGAGTGCCTTCATCTCCATATGTATTCACCATTAGCTTTAGTCAAAGAAGGACAGATACCACCAGAAAACGTGCTGTTAATTCACGGTGATGGTTGTTCTCTTCCTGATGACATAGACATCGCCATACCTGATGTAACGATTCATGACTGGATGCAAACAAGTGGAAAAGAAGAACAACTTCGTTGTATAAACAAGTGGATAATATATGTAAAATCAAGGGTACGCAATATGGATAACCCCAACAGAAATACTGTTTCTTCCTTTATTTTATAAGTGCACAGTAGTTTAATATATGTGTGATTTTTTTTTTCAGTCTTCCGTTTTAAATAATTTTCTGACATATGCTCAAATACATATAGAATTACCTTTATACTTAGCAATTGTTCATTTGCATCATTGTTGCTTTCGAGCACTTTTTTTTACAATTTTACAGTGCTATTGTTATGTTCTTAAAATAAAGTATTGATACTGTAAAAAATCCTTTGAAATTTACCGTCAAGTAAGAGGTATCTCCATTATGAAATAATACGGAAGTAATCCAACTCTATACCAATTTTCATGCACCAGCGCGTGTTTCGGATATTGAAATCCTCATCAGTTTAAGCACTCAGGAAAAATCGAAGTCCACTTCGAGTCTTTGGTATCCGCTGACCGCTTATGATAATATTTATAATTATATACAGTCAACTTTTGACCTCCAAAAGACAAAATGATTACCATCAGAATCTGGTAAAAGAACCCAAAATAGGATTCTTATTTGAGTCATTAAGAAGAAGGAAACAACTTCCAACGAGACAACGTTGCCATAACATAAACAACTGACACACTATGAAGGCTATAACTTCTGAATGTTTAGAAGAAAGGAGGGGATCTCTAACAACACATGACTGCAGCACCCACAGCAAAACCCAAAAACACCCAATGCAAAAACACAGATTAGACACTCATAGAAAGAGACGAAAAAGGGAAAGGAACCAACAAGAGTAAAGCGATCATATGTAAATACCCATGATCTATTAATATACGCTTCTCTTCGTTTCATGTATTCTTTTATTACTTTAACTGATGGACATTTGAAAATATCCATAGCTGTACAGCTGAAAATATAGATTTACCTTTGAAACACTTTACGGTCTGGTTCAAATCTCGCCTGATGATGCTGTTGATTTTTCATAACAATATTCACTTATGTGCTAGCTCCTTTTTAGCTCACCTGAGCCAAAGGCTCAAGTGAGCTATTGTCATAGTGTGGCGTCCGTCGTCCGTCGTCCGTCCGTCCGTCGTAAACTTTTAACATTTTCAACTTCTTCTCAAGAACGGCTGAAGGGATTTTGATGAAACTTGGTATGCATGAAGTACTAAAGGTCCTCTACCAAGTTTCTTCATTTCGGCTTGATCCCTTCAGGGGTGGATCCAGGGCGGGGTCAAATAGGCCCCAGAGGGTACCCCTCTTCAAAAATCTTCTTCTCCAGTTCCACTGAATGGATTGAAAAACTAATTGTATCTAAGTGATCTAGAAGGATGTACGATTCAAGTTTGTTCATTTCATTAAAATCCAATAACTAATTTTTGACGCGTTTTTGACGTCATTTTCGACATTGCATTTTTAATGCAAAAATTGATATTTCTCTTAATATTTTCTTTCTTATTGAAAAATTCTGCTCCAGTTTAGTTTAATTTAGCCATTTTTAAGCAAAGGAATGCTTTAGTGAAAGAATTTTGCTGAAAGGTTTATTTTTGAATTTTTAATGATTTTTTTAATACTGTAAAAAAGGAAGGGAGGATGGTCATTTTCATCATTTTTGGCATTTTATGGTTCTTCCCATGAATGATTGTTTTAACATTTATCATATTTATTGTAAGGAATGTAACAGTGAAAGAATTTTCTCAATATCTTGACTTTTAGATTTTTAATGATTTCTTTAATACTGTAAATAGGCATGTTTTCTTTGTCAATGAGTCCCAAGGTAGCGAGTTCAAATCCCGGCTGGGCCTTAAAAATTTTTTTCTTTATTTTTCATTTTTCATCCATATTTTAAGCTTTGAATGCTATTTTTAACTTACCTGAATAATTTTAATGCCATTTTTGCCACTTTTTGAACTTTGGAATTTTTTATGAAGTTTGGCATTTTCTCCATATTAATTTCCCTTGAGTTCATATTGATATTTTGAAACCTATATCCTAGGTAAAATTAAATTAATGAATGCTTGTGTGATAGCATTTTTGATTAACAACATGTACAATTTGAATTTATAATAATTCTTGTATTCTATAGAGTATAAAAAGGGGGGGGGGGTCAAAATTTCTGTAACAACATCTGCTGACAGATTTTTTTTCTATTAGATGATATAATAAGAACTGGACAAAATAATTTTTTTTTTTCTAATTGGCTTGTATATTAATGAACTAATCAGAGTAAATACTAATCTTTCTTTCATTTACTCCATCTAACAGTGGTTTTCTGCACTTAATATTTCGTAAGGATGACATCCTATCTGATGCCTCTTTAGGTTGTCCATCCTTTCCCCGAAAGAGAGAGATGTTAGGGTGCTCTTATTATTTTTCTTTAACTATTTCTTTTAATAACTTAAAATATATGATCTTCTGCACTCATTTATTGCATGTTTGTCAGATTAAGTTACTCAATTCTTTTATATACATTATTTGCTATAACTTTATTTTTTGAATTTTTTTTTTATTTTAATCTAGATATGCTGTGGGTGCACATAGACCCAAGGATTGTGGGTTCAAATTCAGGCACTGGCATCCCAATTTTTTTTTTTTTTTCATTTTTTGCATTTTGCAAGCTTTTTAAGCACTTTTAAATCATCTGAATACAAAAAAAACCTTCTTTTTTCTTTTTCCATTTTCATTTTCTCCATTTTGCACACTCATTTATTGCATTTTACTTTTTTGGAATTTATGATATTTTTTTAAATTATTTATGGCATATGGACCAAAAAATTCTGACTATGGCTCTGGCTCTAACATTATTCAATGTCAGTATGTTCAGAGTGTGCATGGATATCAGGTGAGCGTTGTGCCCCCCTGGGGCTCTTGTTTGGGATACCTAAACCACAAACGCAAGGGTCAAGGTCACACCCAACCAGGAAGGAAGATCAGATATCCGTGCTCATTCATACATGAATGAGCTTGATAAGCTGTGGTATAATATAAACATAAAACTACTTAATCAACCATGGAATTTGCAAATAACTAAAGAATGATTCGTGCTGAAAAAAGTTATAACACAAAAATCAAATATACTTACGCAGACTTATATATAATTTGTACATCACGGTTAAGAAATTCTCCTGTAAATGAACACACAATAAGTGCTTCTTTTCTTTCATCACGTCCACTTGTCAATCATAACAGGATCACTAAAGTATGCGCTATAGCAAGGATGTAATAAGGGAAAAAAGAAAAAAAATGTATTTGCGAAGCAAAAATGCCTCCATCGACATCTTTGTCAGTTAAAAACTATTATGTAACTGTAGGTCATACTCAAAGGTCAAAGTAAAACGGTAAAATAATGTCCATTGTACAAGGTCCAGTCATGAGGAATAAACATTTGAAATATGAAACAAAGGAGAGGATCTCCATCAACACTAGGTTGCAGTACCCACAGCAAAACTCCAAAACATTCAATGCAAAAACACAGAGCAGACACGCACAGAAGGAGACACAAAAGGTACAAGGAACACCAACGCAGAACATAGAAACATTTAACATAAAAGACCACACATAAACCAACGAGACCAATGGGCAACCGGTGCCGACTTAGGACGGCCATCTGCCACGTAAGTAGCAGACGGTGTGGTTATCCTGGATTACGTGCGCACAACCCTCCCACTATTCCGATTCCCCAGTGGTCTCAAAGAACGCACAATTATGGTGTAAAATAACCTCCTCACTGTCAGATGACCACACACAAACAAGACCGTAAAACGCAGGGGTCCACGCAACACAGATGAATATGTAAATGGATATAAAAAGAGGACGTGCGTAATACAGTCCGTGCTCTGTCGGCTGTAGCGAGATCATATATGTTATCACCCGAGGAGTCCGACTGACATTCAGAGAGGACAGGTGGTCGGGGCCCTGTCTTCTCTAAAGAGGTTTGGACAGGGCCCGTCATGGAGTCCCGTCATCACAGTCAGTCAGAGTTCAAGTTTTAAGAATGCGCTCGTACAAGACTGAGGATTGGTCATGTACCAAGCGTAGTGTCCGTCTGGTGACATTAGGATCATATCCACGGTATAAAAGGCGTTTGATGACTCTCACGCATTTTCGATAGTTATGCTGTCTACCAACCTGTTGCGTCTACGGACACATACGCAACAGGTAACTTAGGTGTCCCTAGAATTACCTTACACGACATTAGAGATGAAACATTTGTAGTTAGTAACAACCATGAGTTTTGGTATAAACATGCAGATGGGTATATTAAAATCAAGCCCTGTAAGATTGAAGTAGTCGATATACTAAAAGAGCACCTATTTTCACCAAGCGATTGCTCAATTTCTAAGTGTGGCATGAAGAACTGCAAAACTTGTAACATCCTAATAACAGACACTTCATTCTCAAGTAATCTCACAAAACAAACATTTAACACGCATAGTTTTGAAAACCTTAACTGCATGACATCTAATGTTGTGTACGGAATAGAGTGCTCACTTTGTGGATTGATTTATGTGGGCGAAACCAAAGGCCAGCTCCGAAAAAGAATGTCAGGACACCGGTCAAAAGTAAATAATAAAGGAAGTCAACTCCTTTATCGACATTTTGACCAGGCGGGTCATTCTGTTTTATCTATGAGAGTCAGAATCCTGGAGAAAATATATCACCCCACAAACAATCCCAATTTGAGCACACCTCTCCGTCGCAACAGAGAAGAGTTCTGGATAAAAAAAATCTTAACACTGCAGCGCCCTATGGGTGCAACGATAACATCAGCACTATAGGAAACTTAACAAGTCCCGGTTGTCAATCGGTAAATGTGACTAGCTTATTCAACAGATCACAAAGAAGACCTCGAAGTCATGGCATTCGAAAATATAATAGGCCTGAGATACATAGTTTCTCCTTCGATGACTTGGTTCCATTTTTGAAAGAGCCTCTAGGCCTGCATTATATTCGTACCAAATTATACTCTGTTCCTTTACGGAAGTTACACGAAATCTACGATTATACGAAGGACCTCGCATATACCGATACACGTTCCCCAGAATACAGACTACAAGGAGTCATCTTGGACATTTCTACTTTTCGTTTATTTCAAGCAGTTAGATCAGATAAATCAGAGGAGAAAACAAACCGCCCTTTCATTAAAGTAAGATTTGCAAACAAAGGTATTGATAAGGCATGGTCCATTTGATATTCAGGGGGGGGCTTGGGTTTTTTGTCGGAGCAAGATTATTTTTTTCGCCCCGAACAGGGGCAAAAATTTTTTTTTTTTTTGGGCAAAGTTGGAGCAAGGAAATTTTTTTTAACAAAGTGATGCGCATATCAAGAATGTTTGTGTTTTATCAATAGAAATTATTTATATTTTTACTCAAAACTCTAAATATTAATATATTAGTTTATTTTTATGCAAGTATTCAATTCACTTTTAAACAGAGAGATAAAAGATTTTTACAATTCAATTCTCAATATTTTATATAAGTTACATGTATATAACATGTACATGTATAAGAGGGTCTGAGGGGAATTCAGGTCTCCTAGACAATTTTTTAAATGTTACTAAGAATTGTAAATTGGTGAGTAACTGAAGTTTTCCTTCCAAGCTTACAAGAACAAGACTCTTACATGGGATACATGCAACATGTATTAACAGCAATACATAAATATTGATAAGATATTTCAGCTGTTAAGGAAGCCCTTTTTCATTCACATACATGTATAACTTTTGATATCTTCAAATATATGAACTTTCTTAGTGAATAATGTTTTGATAGAAAACTATGGCGAGCGAAACGAGCCAAAAAGTTTTGATACAATTTGAAAACTGCGGCGAGCGAAGCGAGCCGGAAAATTTTCAAGAATTTTAGCGAAATTTTATAGTAATTCTTCAAATTCAGATTATTTGTAAGAGCAAGATTATTTTTTTCTGTCACACCATAAGCAAATTTATTTTTTTCATCAAAATTCAGAGCAAAATTATTTTTTTCGAAAAAAACCCAAGCCCCCCCCCCCCCCCCCAGAATATCAAATGGACCGTGCCTAACTTGAATCTTGGTCAAATTTTGAATCACAAAACTGTCACAGAAAAAATCCCACCATATTTCAAAAGAAAAGAAACTCCTTGTATTTCCTATAGCTACACACCAACAGTTGCATCTAAAATTTACAATTACAAACGATTCCTGCAGTGTATTGATTTAAGTAATCCCTCACTACATCCAATTCCCTGCGAATGTTCTTCATCGGATTTCAACTACTCTCCTTGTGGACACGTTATTACTGGTGACCTTAGTATAGTCAAGAACGACAAGTTGAGAGAATTGCTAAAAAAGGGTCCCAAACACAGAGAAAGTATCTCCTTTACATGGAACCAAAATGTCAAAATTATCATGGACTCTTGTGAGGAATATGCAAGACGTTGGGCAAAGAAAGAGGATGTACAGCTCAACACCCTTTCCGAATGGATAAAATCAATCAGAGGGTTACTTTTATCTAGAATTAACCGATTAAAATCAACTGTGAACACCAGATTCGTGTCTATATTTAAAGACCCTGATGTTATCACAGAACTTACCTACCTACAAGAACATTATGTCATCACACCAGCGGACAAAGCCTCAAATAATTACACATTTACTTGCAAAAAGTACTATTTCGACAGTCTAGTAAAAGAGTTGGGTTTAAATTCGACACCTGGAAATCCCACTTACACCCCAACAAACCTTTCTGCCTCTGAAATAATAGATAACCACAAATCAGCTTTTGCTTCCTTTGGCTTCGACACTACCAATTTAGATTTAGATTTACCATACTTATATTGCATTCCTAAAATGCATAAGAATCCGTACAAACAACGTTTCATCGCTGGTTCCTCAAAATGTTCTACCAAATCTGTATCGATCTTACTCACCAAAGTTTTATCTGAAATCAAATCTGGGCTACAAAAATATTGTTCGACAGTATATTCTCGCAGTGGTATCAACCAGATGTGGATTTTAAAGAATTCGAAGGAACTTTTAGAACATCTGAAATCCACTCATTTTAGTAGAGTCCATTCGATCAAAGCCTTTGATTTTTCGACACTTTACACTACAATTCCACATTCTAAATTGAAAGAAAGACTCGCAAAAATTATAAATAATGCGTTTACAAGTAAGAACGGTAATCGCAAATACAAATTTATTGTTGTTAACTATGACAAAACCTACTTTGTAAAAGAAAAGTCAGATTCTGAAAATAAGTACACTGAAACAGACATTATTCAGATGTTAAACTTTCTGATCGACAACATTTTTGTGGTGTTTGGAGGAAAGGTCTTCCAGCAAATTGTCGGAATTCCAATGGGGACCAATTGTGCCCCACTCCTTGCCGACATTTTCCTTTACTCGTGCGAAGCTGAATTCATTCAATCGTTGGTCTCTGAAGGGAAAAGATACTTAGCTTCTGACTTCAACTTCACTTACAGATACATAGACGATGTGTTGTCCATCAATAATCCAAAATTCGCGGATTACCCGAGCAGTATCTATCCTTCGGAGCTTGAAGTCAAAGAAACTACAGAGACAAATAATTCAGCATCCTATTTGGACATAATGTTGTCCTACGACACTTATGGTCACATGAAAACCTCACTCTATGACAAACGTGACGACTTCAATTTCAGCATTACGAACTTTCCTTTTCTGAGTAGCAACATCCCTTCATCGCCTGCTTATGGCGTGTTCATATCTCAGTTGATACGCTATGCCAGAGCAAGTACCAAATATACGGATTTTGTTCTGAGAGCTAGGCGTCTTTCAGATAAGCTTCTCAGTCAGGGATATGTTTGTGACCGACTAACATCGTCACTGAGGAAGTTCTACGGTCGATATGGGGAACTCGTCATACACTATGATGTCCCACTATCCAAAATGGTGGATGATATTCTGTCATAGACCATTTGAACCATCCAACCAAAGATTGTACTCTATATCTTCCAAAATGGAAGTAACCGGATGTGACAGTTCTACCGAATTGAAGCGACGGGTGTTGCATGCAAGCAGGAGATGCTTACTCTTCCTGGGCACCTGGTCTCACTCTCATATCGGAAGTTCGCTTCTTTTCATATGGTGGAGTTTTTTGTCTTTGTTTGCTTTGGTTCCTGTTTTATCCAGATTTTGTATGCCTTCGGTTTCTGATTTTCTGAATTATCGATTCTGTACTGTAGACAGGGATATGGTCATTATCCATATTTGTCAATTTGATCCTTCTTATTTTGTTAATGATGTCACCATAAAATGCAGGTTGTGAAATACCTAACGTATCATACTCTGTTGGTTGTATGGGTCCTAATTTCAAAAGAAGTTGATCATAATTTTTGTAAAATTTCCAGGATGTCTTTACTAGTTTGTGAAAGCGAAAACCTTGACCTAAAATTTCTTTGTAATTTGTAATTTTTTCTAGCATACCGGATGAGCTGTGAAATAAAGATACCGTATGACGGTAATCTAGGGAAATCACCGTCAAGCCAGGGGAAATTTACTTTGTTATACCCTTGTCAGTATCTCTATATAAAATCCCCATAGGAAAAATGCCTATAAATTCGAATATTTGACCAAGCGGTCAATATTTACATCAATATTGGTCCTAGGGCAATATTTCAAAAAATATCGACCGATAAACGGTACATCGTTTGTGACGTCACGTCAATGATGACGCTATTAGCTCTACCTATTTTTTCCGCGCTCTTTCTCTTACAGAAGAAAATGAACGTAAACATGCCGGGTTAATCGGTTCGTTGCTGCAGTATTGATGTAAGGTATAACAAAACAATTATTGACTGGGAATTCGGGCAATATATGATTTGTTGGACCTTCAGACAAAATATAGCCCTCGGCCTTCGGCCTCGGGCAATATTTTATCTTCAGGTCCAACAAATTATATATTGCCCTCATTCCCAGTCAATTATTGTATAATGTCAAATCCAAAATCATCTCGTTTGTCATACACACTTCTATGAATTTCTCCATTGACTATTTTGATATTTAGGTCCAAAATGACATTTGCCTTGTTTAGAGTCAATTCATGTGGATAAATAACATCTTTATACTTGTCAAAAACAGGATTATCGATAGTAAGAATATCATCCAGGCACCTAGAAGAACCAATGAAACATTTCACATCATCATGTTTTCTTTGCTTTTGAAGATTTTGAATAAATTATTTTTCATATTTGTATGAAAATAAATCTGCAACAAGAGGCGCACACTTTGTACCCATAGGAATCCCTACAACCTGCTTCTAGAGGTCCTCATCAAATCTTACATAAATGTTGTCCAGGAGGAAGGACAAGGCACTACACAGGTCGCTACATGTCCATGATTTGTATGACAAATATGGATGATGACCGTATCCCAGTAAACAGCACAAAATCGATAATTCAGAAACCGAAGGCATACAAAATCATGATAAAACAGGAACCAAAGCAAACAAACAAAAAACCTCCACCACATTAAAAGAAGCGAACTCCCGTTATGGGAGTGAGACCAGGTGCCCAGAAAGAGTAAGCATCTCTTGCTTGCATGCAACATCCTCCGCTTCAATTCGGTAGAACTGTCACATCCGGTTACTTCCATTTCGGAAGACATAGAGTACAATCTTTGGTTGGATGGTTCAAATGGTCTATGACAGAATATCATCCACCATTCTGGAGAGTGGGACATCATAGTGTATGACGAGTTCCCCATATCGACCGTAGAACTTCCTCAGTGACGATGTTAGTCGGTCACAAACATATCCTTGACTGAGAAGCTTATCTGAAAGACGCCTAGCTCTCAGAACAAAATCCGTATATTTGGTACTTGCTCTAGCATAGCGTATCAACTGAGATATGAACACGCCATAAGCAGGCCATGAAGGGATGTTGCTACTCAGAAAAGGAAAGTTTGTAATGCTGAAATTGAAGTCGTCATGTTTGTCATAGAGTGAGGTGTTCATTTTCCCTGGCTTGACGGTGATGTCCCTAGATTACCGTCATACGGTATCTACATTTCACAGCTCATCCGGTATGCTAGAGCATGTACTGATGTTTTGGATTTCCATAATAGAAATCTACAAATTACAAAGAAACTTTTAGGTCAAGGTTTTCGCTTTCACAAACTAGTAAAGACTTTCTGGAAATTTTACAAAAATTATGATCAACTTCTTTTGAAATTCGGACCAATACAAGCAACGGAGTATATTACTTTGGGTATTTCACAACCTGCATTTTATGGTGACATAATTAACAAAATAAGAAGGATCAAAGGTAGACAGCATATGTATCGAAAATGCGTCAGAGTCATCAAACGCCTTTTATACCGTGGATATGATCTTATGTCACCAGACGGACACTAAGCTTGGTACTTGACCAATATACAGTCTTGTACGAGCGCATTCTTAAGACTTGCACTCTGACTGACTGTGACGACGGGACTCCATGACGGGCCCTGTCCAAACCTCTTTAGAGAAGACAGGGCCCCGACCACCTGTCCTCTCTGAATGTCAGTAGGACTCGGGTGATAACATATATGAGCTCGCTACAGCCGGCAGAGCACGGACTGTATTACGCACGTCCTCTTTTTATATCCATTTACATATTCATCTGTGTTGCTTGGACCCCTGTGTTTTACGGTCTTGTTTGTGTGTGGTCACCTAACAGTGAGGAGGTTGTTTTACACCATAATTGTGCGTTCTTCGAGACCTCTGGGAAATCGGAATAGTGGGAGGGTTGTGCGCATGTAATCCAGGATAACCACACCGTCTGCTATTTACGTGGCAGATGGCCGTCCTAAGTCGGCACCGGTTGCCCATTGGTCTCGTTGGTTTATGTGTAGTCTTTTATGTTTCATGTTTCTATGTTGTGAGTTGGTGTCCCTTGTCCCTTTTGCGTCTCTTTCTGTGGGTATCTGTTCTGTGTTTTTTGCATGGGTGTTTGGGGATTTTGCTGTGGGTGCTGCAACCTAGTGTTGTTGGAGATCCCCTCCTTTCTTTCATGTGACCATCATTGTCGTAGGACAACATTATGTCCATATAGAATGCTAAATTATTTGTTTCTGTAGTTTCTTTGACTTCAAGCACCGAAGGATGAATACTGCTCAGGTAGTCCGCGAATTTTGGATTTTTGATGGACAACACATCGTCTATGTATCTGTAAGTGAAGTTTAAGTCAGAAGCTAAGTATCTTTTCCCTCAGAGACCAAAGATTGAATGAATTCAGCTCCGTACGAGTAAAGGAAAATGTCGGCAAGGAGTGGGGCACAATTGGTTCCCATTGGAATTCCGACAATTTGCTGGAAGACCTTTCCTACAAACACCACAAAAATGTTGTCGATCAGAAAGTTTAACATCTGAATAATATCTGTTTCAGTGTACTTATTTTCAGAATCGGACTTTTCTTTTACAAAGTAGGTTTTGTCATAGTTAACAACAATAAATTTGTATTTGCGATTACCGTTCTTACTCGTAAACGTATCACTTAGAATTTTTGCGAGTCTTTCTTACAATTTATAATGCGGAATTGTAGTGTAAAGTGTCGAAAAATCAAAGGCTTTGATCGAATGGATTCTACTAAAATGAGTGGATTTCAGATGTTCTAAAAGTTCCTTCGAATTCTTTAAAATACACATCTGGTTGATACCACTGCGAGAATATACTGTCAAACAATATTTTTGAAGTCCAGATTTGATTTCAGATAAAACTTTGGTGAGTAAGATCGATTCAGATTTGGTAGAACATTTTGAGGAACCAGCGATGAAAACGTTGTTTGTACTGATTCTTATGCATTTTAGGTATGCAGTATAAGTATTGTATATTTAAATCTAAATTGTTAGTGTTGAATCCAAAGGAAGCAAGAGCTGATTTGTGATTATCTATTATTTCAGAGTCAGAAAGGTTTATTGGGGTGTTATCTCATGGTTCATCTCAGGGAATTGCAGTGGTTGTGCATATATATCAGGCAAATGATCATATGTTTCTGTAACCTTACTTTGTACTTAAGGAGGTCTGTCTTACTAACAACACCTGCACATGCATTATATTTTTATGGCACAAGACGTCCTTTGTTGTTTATCATTGTTCGCGCAATTGACATAATAAAAGAATCGGCATTTTAATTATCTGATTGAATAACAAGTCAATTTTTCGGATGTCATTCAATATATTCCGTATGTATTGCCAATTTGTAGATACACAATTTATTCATGTAAGCATGTTTGTAGTTGTATTATAAATGAACGATCAGTCTGTTTAGAAAATTGTGATCTAGTAGTTGTATTATAAATGAACGATCAGTCTGTTTAGAAAATTGTGATCTACGGAGTTTTTCTGAATCCAAATTTAACTTTAAAGTCTCGTATAAGGCAAGTACCAAAAATTGTTTTGATAAAATCATATCATTGATTTTCGTTAAGATTTCTTTTTCCGCCAAAACCAAAGAACAACATGACAGATTTATGCAATTTCATGCTAAAATGCTTAAACTGACTCTTGTCCAGCGATTGTATCATCATTGACCTTGGAAATTTTTTTCAATTTAGATACTTAACAAAGGTTTAGTCGAACTACATTTTGAAGAATTGGTAAGTCAGTCATATTAATATTTGTGAAGTGCATGATTAATATTTGTGAAGTACATAGAGAATAAATGTCATAATTTGTTATTTGTTACGGGTATGCAACATACAGCAAGTGCTGACGCGCATTTCATGTAAGATAAATGCTCTTGTTGTGTATTGCATACCCGTAACAAAACATAAATTATGACCTTTATTCTATATATATGTATCACAGTTATCTGTTACATTCTTGTTTTCTGAAATCGCGTTTTTCCAGGTAAAAAGGTGACGTTAAAATTCAGGTCACCGCGGGTTCACTTTCTCACAACATATCAATCAGCCCTCGTACATTATTGAATCTCACGGAATTTACGTGTTCAAGAAGTCCCATGATTTTGTTTTTAATCAACATTTGGCTTATACCCCTTCTTTCAAAAGAACCTTAGATGACCGGTATCACTTTTGAAACTTTATTTATCAAAATGACCAACACAGATTTAGTGGAGAATTCCGATGATTCAAAATACCGGTATAACATTGTATGTAGCAGTATAAAACATCTTCAAATTCATGGAATTTGTGAATTTTGGAATACATGTAAGAAGATGCATTTTTTAGTATTTGTCAGAGAAGTCGTTTGAATTTGAATGTTATTGACTTTTGACTTGTTATTGGTTTGTCAATCACATCTCCATAATTTCTTATTCACAGAACAAATAAAGATGTATTTGATATTTTACACGTGTCTATCATTTGTTTTGAATGCTGATGTTAGATTCCTTGATTAAACTTGTAAAATTACTCGAGTTTGGAAAATATATCAAATTCTACGGAGTTTTTGTTATGAAGTTTGTTAAAGCAAAATGTAGGCGTAAATTATTTAGAAAGAGATTAATTTCTCTGATAGTGATGCAAGACGCCTTTGCTTGCACATGATGTAAAATACACAAACAGAGTCACTTATTTTTCTATATTGATAACTTTCTCTCTCTTTCTGTGTGTGTGTTTTAATTCCGCATTGGGTAGTTTCTTATGGTTTGTTTTCATGTTCCTTTTTCTTGTCATTTTGTTATCCAATAATTAATAAAGAAAAATACGAAGACGCATATTGAAAGGAAATGGTGTCATACAGTTATTTGTTTTCTTCTTTATTCATTTGCAGGTGAACATGTCGTTATGTGATATGGGTGATGGCCTCAAATTGCGAGTCATTGAATTCTTTATCTTGATATCGCTTTTCTCAGAAGGAATACATGTGTACGATCTATTTGAGGATAACAGTATAAAGAAAGAAAATAGTTTTTATCAATATGATGGACCTGATTCACTGGATTCCTTAAATCATAATTTTAAACTGTGGCTATTTTTATTTTTATTTTTTTCCATAGGCATTTATATTATTGTCGCAATCGCCCTTCCACTTGGGTTTGATTTGATACCTCGATGTAGGTTATCGGTCTATAAAGTATATTTTCCAATGAGTTTTTTTCTTGACTTATTTACTCTCATCTTTCATCTAGAATCTTATAACCCCACAGAGATTGTGCCTTTTTTTAGTATTGCACAGCTGTACCATTGCTATCATTCTGAACTTGTCTTCATATTTAAATATTTTGTATATATGTCGATACAATTATACAATCGATACGAATTTTTAGGAATTGTCGCATTTAAAACTATAGTAGCTGTACTTTCTATATTGACTTTGAAATTTATTTTTGCAAACTTACTGCTTATTGTTGACCCAAATAATTTTACAACATTTGAATACTGTGATTCTCTCAATCATTTTTCACAAATTGCACGAAACGCAGACGAGATTTTGTTTGAAGAAAAATTAAAACGGCATTTAATCGAAAATCCGAGTGCGAACATAGATGAACTTCATCGTGAAGTAAAGGTCACTGAGGCATTTCGTATCCCCCCATATTTCCACGAAAAACATGAGAGAACAATCCACGAGGATACAAAATTCACATGTATGTATCGTTTCTCTAGCTTATATAACTTGCACACGCATGAACACATTCTTTGGACAAAGGACGGTGTTCCTATTGAGAAAACTTCAGTTAATTACGAAATAAAGACAACATATTCAGATGAAACAACTGAGGGTTTGATACGGATCACCGTATATAGCAATCTTACTGTGTATAATATCAAACAGATTGATTATGGGGAGTACCAATGCAAATCATTAAGTCGGCGTAAATATATACATGAAGACGTTAAACATGTAAACGTTTATCTAGATATACCGTCAACAACCATTGGTCGATATCATCTGGTACCAAGGGAGAAGAAAGTCAGTTTCATACAAATTCCACCAGGTAATAGTATCGCTGTTCAATGGTGTCCACTTCATGTAATCAACACAGGAGAAGACATCAAACATAATCATTTCGTTGATGGTCGCTCTATCACTGGTTTAAATGATAATCTTGGGAACGAATGTTCGGCTCTATCTTATTTTTACCATTTTCTTTCATATTATATGGGATTTGTTAATATCCCCTATCCAAAAAACTCGAATAAAGTAAGTCACTTAGTGCAATCTGATCTAAATTTGCTTATAATTTGGTTGCATACATGCACTTATCCAGATGTGTATGGAAACCATAGTGTCTCGATAATCAGAGAAATATACAATACGAAGAAAAAACGGATGGAACTAGTGGAAATAGAACATCCAATGAAGAAGATTATTATTTCAAAAGCTCCATATTTCCAAAAGTATGATAATAAGACGACATTGAATTATCAATACAACAAGGCTGCAGTAGGATTTACTGACTCCGATTTTCTTGCTTTAAATGCGCGACTCACCATAGAATCGTTGCTGGTTTTTGCTTTTTGTATCATTGTACTTTTGTTTGGATGTACCTCGTATAGTAGGTTAGTAAATTTTCTTGTACGAAAGTATATTCTCTATGATGTCAACAACGCAAAAATAGAAAAGATTTGTCCAACATTTACAGTAGCAATATTCTGCAGTGAAACAGAAAGCAGGTATTGGGATGACACAACTCTCCAGTATATAAAGCACATAACAAAAACTGAACCCTTGTTTATTCATCGACACTTCGAACACTTCGTTGGAAGGCCTCTTTTTGAAATATATAACGAGGTATACGAACAAGCTAATGCTGTCATTATACATCTAACTCAGTCTTTTGTAGAGGATAATGAATGTCTCCATTTTCAATTACAAATGCCTCTGACATTGATAAAAGAAGGTAAACTTACTATGGAGGACGTATTACTTATTCACGGCGATGGCTGTGTTATTCCAAATAGAATCAAGTATGCCATTCTAGGTATTGAGGTTTACGACTGGACACAAATCACTGACAAAGAAAGCCAAATGCTAGATCTAAAGACATGGATTGAAAATGTGAGATCGCCAAAGTTCGATAAGGTTGAATGTAACGGAAATACTGTGACCACTTGCTTTTTATAGAATCATATTCCTCCGCGTTTCCCTTAAAAGAAGTCGCCAATAAAAATGTACTACAATTTTCAGTTAATTCAACTTTACACATGTTAGTTCCTAAAATTGTCTCGGTACTTGATCATTGCGTTGAGACGGATTTAATACGTGTATTCATTCCATTTTCAAATTACTTCGTTTGTCCTAGTTGATCTCGAGGGTACATTGATACGGTCATTGTAAGCCGATGTTTTTTGTGTGATTTATCATGTCAACTTCATTTCTTTTTATATGAAAAGATTCTTTTTGACATTATGTAAAATATCCTGTTTATTCGATTGTTAATATATTTTTATTCATTATGTTGTTTAATAAATGCAAGATCAATAAAGAATAAAATTTATGTTGATGCAATAATATTCATCGTCGAGAAAGAGGAACTAATAGACATCCTTCAATTTGACTGTTTGTGTTATATATAATTGTTATGATATCAGCGTCAATTTACCTGTTAATACCCGTTTGTGTGGGTACTATTCTCTCAGTTTTGCTTTTAGAAGTAATAATGCCCGAGCGTCAGCAAGTGTACTATTTACCTTCCAAAAGCAATACTATAAGAGAATAGTGCCCACACAAACGGGCATTGAAAGGTTACCTCAACAACAAAAACAATTCTAAAAGGAAAGGACAGAGTGTATATCCATTCAGTTTTTTGACAAGGAAGAGGCGACACCTCTATTTAGCGGATTACTCTCCAAGCGACGTAACTCCCCGCCTGTTCAACCTATGGAATTCAAGGATTTATCATGTGATACACAAATGATTGTTATTTTTGTATTCTGATTTGGTTTTGTGTTTGACTTTAATTATTAATATTTTGTCAATGTTTGTGGCACGACTCTACTTTATGTTTATCTAAGAAACAAGGGGATCTTCAACCAAACCTTGTTGCAGTACCCATAGCAAAGCACCAAAACACCTAATAAGATAAAAAAAATAGACAACTATCAAGAACAGCAAAAGACTAGAAGAGACATACTACATTAAAAACCTTTAACACAAAAAGACTACATAGACCAGCCAGACCAATAGACAACCGGTGCCGAATTAGGACGGCCATCTGCCACGCAAGTAGCAGACGGCGTGGTTATCCGGATTATGTGCGCACAACCTTCCAACTTTTCCGATAACCCAGAGATCTCGAAGAACGCACAATTGTGGTGTAAAATAACCTCCTCACAGTAAGGTGAACCTACAAACAGACAGCATGACGCAGGGGCCCAAGAATCGCACAGATGGATTTGTAAAAAAAACCAGAAGACATACGAAATACAGGATGGACAGGTGGTTGGGGCCCTGTCTTCTCTAAAGAGGTTTGGACAGGGCCCGTCATTGAGTCCTGTCGTCACAGTCAGCCAGAGTGCAATTCTTAAGATTGCGCTGGTACAAAAGCTGTAGATTAGTTCAGTACCAAGCCAAGTGTCCGTCTGGTTACAGAAGGATCATATCCACGATATAAAAGGCGTCTGATGATTCTAATACAATTTTGTCTACCTTTGATCCTTCTTATTTTGTTAATTATGTCACCATTAAATGCAGTTTGTGAAACACCCAATGTAAAATACTCTGTTGCTTGTATGGGTCCAAATTTCAAAAGAACTTGACCATAATTTTTGTCAAATTTCCAGAAAGTTTTATTAGTTTGTGAAAGCAAAAGTGAAAACCTTGACCTAAAAGTTTCTTTGTAAATTTCTACTATGACAATCCAAATCATCAGTACATGCTCTAGCATACCGAATGAGCTGTGAGATGTTAATACCGTATGACGGTAGTCTAGGAACATCACCGTCAAGCCAGGGGAAATTTACTGTGTTGAATCCAAAATCTTATCGTTCTTCATACACACTTGAATGAATCTCTCTGTATTTGTAACGTTTGTTTTGATTAGAGTCAATTCTTGTGGATAAACAACATTTTCTTAGTTTTCAAAAAATTAATTGTCGATAGTAAGAATATTATCCAGGTACCTAGAAGTACCAATGAAACATTACAAATCATCATGTTTTCTTTGCTTTTGAAGATTTTGGATAGATTCTTTTTCATACGTGTATAAAAATAAATCTGCAACAAAAGGCGCACAATTAGTACCCATAGGGATTCCTACAATTTGCTTGTAGAGTTTCTCACCAAATCTTACATAAAAAGAAGGGAGGAGATCTCCAACAAGACTCAGTTGCAGCATCAACAGTAAAACACCAGAACATCCGATGCAAAAACACAAAAGACGAGTACAGCACGAGACGGAAAAGAGACACACGACATGTAAACATCAAACACAAAAGACTACACATAAACCGACGAGACCAATGGGTAACCGGTGCCGACTTTGGACGGCCATTTGTCACGTAAGTAGCAAATGGTGTGGTTATCCTGGATTACGTGCGCACAACCCTCTCACTTCTCCAATTACCCAGAGGTCTCGAAGAACGTACAATTGTGGTGTAAAACAACCTCCTCATTGTAAGATGACATCACACAAACACGACCGCGAAACGCAGAGGCCCCAGAGACACAGATGAATATGTAAATGGATATAAAAAGAGGGCATGCTTAATACAGTCCGTGCTCTGCCGGCTGTAGCGAGCTCATGTATGAAATCACCCGAGGAGTCCGACTGACATTCAGAGAGGACAGGTGGTCGGGGCCATGTCTTCTCTAAAGAGGTTTGGACAGGGCCCGTCATGGAGTCCCGTCGTCACAGTCAGTTAGAGTGCAAGTCTCAAGGATGCGCTTGTACAAGACTGTAGATTGGTCAAATACCAAGCCTAGTGTCCGTCTGGTGACATTAGGATCATATCCACGGTATAAAAGGCGTTTGATGATTCTGACGCATTTTCGATGGTTATGCTGCCTACCTTTGATCCTTTTTATTTTGTTTATCATATCACCATAAAAGACAGGTTGTGTAATACCCATAGTAATGTACTCTGTTGCATGTATAGATCCGAATTTTAAAAGAAGTTGACAGTAATTTTTGTAAAATTTCCAGAAAGTCTTAACTAGTTTATGAAAGCGGAAACCTTGACCTAAAAGTTTTTTGGTAATTTGTAAATTTCTACTGTGAAAATCCAAAATATCAGTACATGCTCTAGCGTACCGGATGAGCTGTGATATGTAAATGCCGTATGACGGTAATCTTGGAACATCACCGTCAAGCCAGGGGAAATTTACTATGTTGAATCCAAAATCATCCCTTTTGTCATATACACTTGTATGAATCTTTCCGTTTACAATTTTGATATTTAGGTCCAAAAAGGGTGTTTCTGTATTTGAAAGGTTTGCCTTGTTAAGGGTTAATTCTTGTGGATAAATTTCATCCTTATATAATTCAAAAGCAGGATTGTCAATGGTTAGAATATCATCCAGATACCTAGAAGTATTATTGAAACATTTCAGCTCATCAAATTTTCTTTGCTTTTGAAGATTTCGGAGAAATTCTTTTTCATAAGTGTATAAAAATAAATCTGCAACAAGAGGCGCACAGTTAGTACCCATAGGAATTCCTACAACCTGCTTGTATAGATCCTCTCCAAATCTTACATAAATATTGTCCAAGAGGAAGGAAAAGGCATTACACAGGTCACTACATGTCCATGATTTGTATGATTTGTAGTCTGTCGAGGAAAAGAAACCCTTCGATTCAGATGTACAAATGTAAGTTTTTCGCTCTCGATCAAAACACCATTTAATGAGATTAGATAATCGATCATTAATTTTGTCATGAGGAATGACAAATATGGATAATGACCATATCCCTGTATACAGCACAAAATCGATAATTCAAAAATCAGAAACCGAAGGCATACAAAATCAGGACAAAACAGGAACCAAAGCAAACAAACAAAAACCTCCACCGTATGAAAAGAAGCGAACTCCCGATATGGGAGTGAGACCAGGTGCCCAGGAAGAGTAAGCATCTCCTGCTTGCATGCAACACCCGCCGCTTCAATTCGGTAGAACTGTCACTGTAGAAGTGTGGTGTACATATTAGAGAAGTCGTATGAAGAAATCGTATTGGCTTGGAAATTTCCAGATTTCATTTTTTCAATCACATCCCCTGAATTCTTAATAGACCAAAATAACTTTACATCGTTCCTGTTTAGAACCGTTTCACAATATCTAGTTATGTGTTCTTTAATAGCAGTAAGTGCTGACGTCAGATTTCTAGACAAAATTGTAGTGGAGCAGTTACTAGAATTAGCAATAAATCGAAATTTGTAAGGAGACTTGTGCAGTTTCGGTATGCAATATAGTGTTGGGAGATCCAATTTAGAAATAGAGATATTGAATGAAGACAGTTCACTGTTATGCTTGCCTAAAATGTAAGATGCACTTTCATTGCTTTTGATATATGTATTAGTAGACGAAATTTCCGAAATCAAAGTTGATATGTAGTAACGTTTTCAAATGATAATGTTGTTGTTGGCTGCTTTATCAGCTGGTGCAAAGACATATTTTTCATGTAATTTACTTAGTTTGGATTTGAAATATCTTTCTGATTTGGAACGTGGATTTTGAAAAAGATGAGGGTTTCTATGGAAGTTATCTATTCGAATATCCGTTATATCTAAAATAAGGTTTTTCCAGTCATTCAGAGCATGCGGTTCGACTCCTTCTGATTTACACCATCTTTTCGTATAATTATCTAAGGCTTACGTAAGCACTTCACGGCATTTGACAAAATCTATCTTGGATGGGATTCTATACTTAGGTCCTTTTTTAAGAAGACCACGGAGCTGTCTGTCTTGGATAATTGAAAAGTCACCTGTAACAACATGGCCAGCTGGTTTGTAGAGATATTTAGAAGTTGCACATTCTCAAGAAGCAGGACACGATTCAAGTATGTCAGGATCCGTTGTAACTTTATTATAGTTAAAAACAAAGTTTCGAATAGGTTTCTTGTACTCATAACAAATAAGAGGTGGCTCTAAATTTTCAAAATATTGAGGAATGGTACTTTGTACGCGATGATCCCGAAAAATATTAGATATGTTTAGAAGATCAAAACCTTTGTTAATAAACGGGATTTTTATGAATCGTCTTTTAGGTGAGGTGTTTTTCACAATAGGATAAAGTTTATACTGTGCAAATGAGACAATGATATTAAGTCTGAATCAGTCAGTGTTTCTTAAGAATGCAACCTCTGCTTCATCCAAGATAGATTTCAAGTGCATAACTCTTGAGACTTAATATCATTGTCTCATTTGCACAGTATAAACTTTATCCTATTGTGAAAAAAACACCTTTCTACTGTGAAAGGTTTGCCTTGTTAATGGTTAATTCTTGTGGATAAATTTCATCCTTATATAATTCAAAAGCAGGATTGTCAATGGTTAGAACATCATCCAGATACCTAGAAGTATTATTGAAACATTTCAGCTCATCAAATTTTCTTTGCTTTTGAAGATTTTGGATAAATTCTTTTTCATTAGTGTATAAAAATAAATCTGCAACAAGAGGCGCACAGTTGGGATAAATGTTGTCCAAGAGGAAGGACAAGGTAATACAAATGTCATTATATGTCCATGATTTGTATTCTGTAGCGGAAAAGAAATCCTTTGATTCAGATGTACAAATATAAGTTTTCTCTTCTCGATCCAAACACCATCTTATGAGTTTGTAAATCGATCATTAATTTTGTCGTGAGGAAGCGCGGTGTACATGTTCAACAAAAGATATGTTATACAGCATCTTTAAATTAGTGTAAACGTAAAAAATCAAAAACATTTAGAGAAAATACAACTTCTCACAATTAAATTTTTTGGATGAAAAGCATGAAAGAGCAATGCACTAGGACGTAAACATTCCTTTAATCGTTCGTCGTGTTTGAAAAAAGCATAAGAATAAGCCTTTGGTTAATGATTTTCTGAATTATCGATTTTATCGATTTTGTACTGTGTATTGGGATATGGTCATTATCCTTATTTGTCATGAAACAGCATTTTGGTCAAAAGGCGATGCTCAAATAATTACAAAGCAAACAAAGTAAGTACAAGATACTTCGAAAAAGTCTGGATGGATAATGTCTGAAAGTACACTTACCTTATATAAAATCAAAGAAACTGATTGCGGGGAATGGTGAAATTGTTAAGATATTCTACGAATGTTTGAGTGAGGTGTCGAATTTCATTGAAAGGGATCATCATACCTAGGGGTAAGTAAGTCGTCTGTTTCATTCCGCTTGGTATAAATGTACAATGTTGAACATGTGAAACATAAAACATTATGTGAATGATAGATCCATCACTGGATCTGGAAATATGACTGCTCCCCTTTACTATACGTTTTCCATTTTCTTTCGTATTATTCAGGATATATCACCCCACAAATAATCCCAATTTGAGCACACCTTTCCGTCGCAACAGAGAAGAGTTTTGGATAAAAAATCTTAACACTGCAGCGCCCTATGGGTGTAACGATAATATCAGCAGCCTAGGAAACTTGACAAGTCCCGGTTGTCAATCGGTAAATGTGACTAGCTTATTCAACAGACCTTAAAGAAGACCTCGAAGTCATGGCATTCGTAAATATAATAGGCCTGAGATACATAGTTTCTCCTTCGATGGCTTGGTTCCATTTTTGAATGAGCCTCTAGGCCTGCATTATATTCGTACAAAATTATACTCGAAGTTATACGAAATATACGAATATACGAAGGACCTCACATTTACCGATACACTTTCCCCAGAATACAGATGACAAGGAGTCATCTTGAACATTTCTACTTTTCGTTTATTTCAAGCAGTTAGATCAGATAAATCAGAAGAGAAAACAAACCGTCCTTTCATTAAAGTAAGATTTGCAAACAAAGGTATTGATAAATTGAATCTTGGTCAAATTTTGAATCACAAAACTGTCACAGAAAAAAATCCCACCTTATTTCAAAAGAAGAGAAATCCCCTTGTATTTCCTATAGCTACACACCAACAGTTGCATCTAAAATTTACAATTACAAACGATTTTCGCTGTATATTGATTTAAGTAATCCCTCACTACATCCACTTCCTTGCGAATGTTCTTCATCGGATTTCACCTACTCTCCTTGTGGACACGTTATTACTGGTGACCTTAGTATAGTCAAGAACGACAAGTTGAGAGAAATGTTAAAATGGGTCCCAAATACAGAGAAATTATGTCCTTTACATGGGATCAAATGTCAAAATTATCATAGACTCTTGTGAGGAATATGCAAGACTTTGGGTAAAGAAAGAACTAGGATGTACAGCTCGACAACCTTTCCGAATAGATAAAATCCATCAGAGGGTTACTTTTATCTAGAATTAACCGATTAAAATAAACTGTGAACACAAGATTCGAGTCTACTTTTAAAGACCCTGATGTTATCACAGAGGTTGCCTACCTCAAAGAACATTATGTCATCACACCAGCAGACAAAGCCTCAAATAATTACATATTTACTTGCAAAAAGTACTATTTCGACAGTCTAGTTAAAGAGTTGGGTTTAAATTCGACACCTGGGAATCCCACTTACACCCCAATAAACCTTTCTGCCTCTGAAATAATAGATAACCACAAATCACCTCTTGCTTCCTTTGGCTTCGACACTAACAATTTAGATTTACCATACTTATACTGCATACCTAAAATGCATAAGAATCCGTACAACGTTTCATCGCTTGTTCCTCAAAATGTTCTACCAAATCTGTATCGATCTTATTCACCAAAGTTTTATCTGAAATCAAATCTGGGCTTCAAAAATATTGTTCGACAGTATATTCTCGCAGTGGTATCAATCAGATGTGGATTTTAAAGAATTCAAAGGCACTTATAGAACATCTGAAATCCACTCATTTAAGTAGAGTCCATTCGATCAAAGCCTTTGATTTTTCGACACTTTACACTACAATCCCACATTCTAAATAGAAAGAAAGACTCGCAAAAATTATAAGTAATGCGTTTACAAGTAAGAACGGCAATCGCAAATACAAATTTATTGTTGTTAACTATGACAAAGCCTACTTTGTAAAAGAAAAGTCCGATTCTGAAAATAAGTACACTGAAAAAGATATTATTCAGATGTTAAACTTTCTGATCGACAACATTTTTGTGGTGTTTTGAGGAAAGGTCTTCCAGCAAATTGTCGGAATTCCAGCTTCTCAGTCAGGGATATGTATGTGACCGACTACGGTCGCAATGGGAAACTCGTCATACACTATGATGTCCCACTCTCCAGAATGGTGGATATATTCTGTCATAGACCTTATGAACCATCCAACCAAAGATTGTACTCTATGTCTTCCAAAATGGAAGTAACCGGATGTGACAGTTCTACCGAATTGAAGCGGTGGATTTTGCATGCAAGCAGGAGATGCTTACTCTTCCTGGGCACCTGGTCTCACTCCCACATCGGGAGTTCGCTTCTTTTCATATGTTCGCCATATAAACTTCAATCTCAAGAAAATTGCTCATTCAAATTGTGCCATTTTCGGCATTCAAATTGTGCCATTTTAAGCCAATTTAGACCTGATTTTACCTGTATTTCACTTGACACAAGTATAATAATGCAGTTGCACAAGATTAGAATTACAGTTGCCTATTTCTTGAATAGTACTATCCTAAGGCTTCATTTGAATCGATGGAAATCTATGTAGAAATGAGATTTTTCTGGGGGTTTTTTTTTCGCTGTTGTAAGGAGCTAATCACGGTTTAACTTCAATGGGAACTGAGGAGCTTCTTTACTTTTTGTCTAAGCGCAACCTCAGTTTCAAATGCGTGCCTCATAAAGTTTGTGGGGAAAATCGGCGATCAGAGCTCGTTGTGTATCTTTCGATTATCAGTGTATTTTCCACTGCCTGTTCAAAAATAAAGCATGTGCATTGAAATGAAACACACATTTATTGAATCCTATCTGAAAATGTGAAAATTAATCCATTTAAACCATGTTTAAAACAAATATAGTAGAATCATGACAGATGCTGCAGATATTACAACTAGTAGATAACACAACAGAAACATGGTTTAAATGGATTATTTTTCACATTTTCTTGATAATGTGGTTTATTAACCAAAGATAATGCAATAGTAAATCTGGCTTCTCGAAATTGGTCCGCGAGAGTTGCCATTTCTACAAGCGATTTTGGAGTACCCTCTTTAAGAAACAAGTGCAAATCTTTGTATCAAACATGTAAAAATTGATTCAGTACATAAGGTCATTAAATCTTTTATTCAGTTTTTGACATTTCAAGCCGGACTGAAAATTGAGCGAATGTCTCCCCTGCTTCCGGTCTACATGCACGGAATTTGCGCTTGAAACCACCTTCTGTAGGGTCATCGCGTTTTAACGACGCAGTTTTCAAAGCTAGATAATCAAGTGCATAAGAGCATAAACATCCAAAGCCCGACCTTTCAATAACGCACTGAGATGAGTTGCCCATAAAGATTTATTCCATTTTTTTCAAACCTTCTCAAATAACTATCCATATCATCTTTTCCATCCTCAAATGCCGGAATTTTCGGAGCGCGTGGTTTTACAAGAAAGGAGGGGGGATTTAAACTTCGTCCTTAAAAACCAGACTCTTTTAACTTTGATTTTTTTCTATCAGTTGTAATTCATGTTCATGGGACATTTGTGTCAACTTAAGTTCTTGCTCTAAACGCTCTTTTTCTAAATTTGCTTTTTCTATATTCATTTGATATTCTTTATCTTCGAGGGATTCACCTAAAGTTTTCAACTGTTCTAAGCCACCCATGACTGATTAATGAAAGATAACACGCTATATATGCCTCAGTGAAACCCACCGTGACCGACAGACAGGTCATACACCAAATGAATAGAAAGAAAACTACTTACTTTTGAAACAGTGAGCAACACTAACCACACCACCGAGGCACAAATAACAAAGCAAACAGTTCAACCCTAAAACAGGTACAAACAGTGAATACTCGGGTGTATGATTAATACAATGTTCACAATGAAAAATTACATTGAACAAAATTTTCAAAGTTCAAAATTTCATTTCAGTATTTTACGTCACCAATTGCTTGTACATCCCACTTCTGACACCATTATTGTCACAGAAAGACGGGCATTGCATATTGGTAAAGAACAAGTGATATAGATATTGAAATATAAGATGTTCAAATTTCTACATACATTTACTATACAAATACATTTAACGACGATATAAATACAAATGATGATGATGAGATGACTTCACAGTTCCACAGTTCATTTTCTACATCATATCACAGCACGTTACAACACCAGCGCGTAGCCAGTCACATTCTTAGCCCATGTCCACGTTGTTAGGAGGTAATAACGGTTTACATCTTGGAGGCAGTACAACACATCATAAAGACCTCAAAGGTGATGGCTGTATCGCTCACTTGTAAACACCAAACATATAAGGAATATATTGAAAATTTACATGTTTAAAACATCGTGGTCAGGATATCTAAATGTTATATAATCAAAGCATGCGTCCACATCGACGTATTAATCTAAAGTGACCACATGTCCAGTATAACTGGTCAGTCTTCACGGTGAATTGCACCGAGGCTCTAAACGCGCTAAATATATACACGGTTGAATAAATGAGGGTCTAGAAAGCTAAGTTAAATCAAAATTTGAATGTGACAATTCTTCCAAATACTCCTTATTTATATAGTGAATTATAAATGATAACACGTCACCAGATGCAGTAGAAGAGGTCCATGATTTCAACTGAGCTTCAGTGGGATACACCGAATCTGATTCTATTATACCAACGATAAGACATGGTGGAGAAAGATTATTACTTTCAATTTACTCCTTAGCTCTGAGAGCTAAGCAGACTAACAGAAACATAGGTAATCACAGATTACGAAGCTCAACTTGTGGCATATATTGTTTTTTAAAGGCAAAATCACTCAAGCGGGTAAAGTAGGTCAAGGTCATGAAAGTTTATGAAAGTTTGATCAAAGATACATCAAATATGCAAGTTTGGTACATGTAGCACTTATACTTGCTCGATATTTTCTTTTAAAAGCAAAATCACTCAAGTGGAAAAAGTAGGTCAGATGCTGCATCCGATGCATTGGTCCATCTCAGCAACCCAATATGAATCACTATTGCAAGTTTTACTGTAGCATCAGTACTTTGTCAGATAGATACTGAACTACCCAAAAATTCTCAAGCAAGTCACACTGAGCTACACCAAACTTCTTAAACAAGTCACTCAAACGGAAAATATAGGTCAGATGCAGCATCCGATGTTTGGGTTCCCCTCAGCATCCCAAGATGAATCACTTGTGCAAGTTTGGTTACTGTAGCATCAGTACTTTGCCAAATACTGAGCTACCCCAAACTTCTTGACCGGACGCGGACGGGGATATAGCATAAGATCACTCAACTTCCTCGAGGTGAGCTAAAAACTATTGAACCAAGGGTACATTTGTGAAAAATTTGAAATTTTTTTTGGACGATATAATTAAAATATTGAAACGTTATAACACTCGTTGTGAGATATCTCAAGTTAGACCATCCAAAACACAGAATTTATCAATTTAACGGATAGGTCTTTTTTTCTGCACGGCCTAAGTGACAGATGTTGCTAGCAAACAGGAGATGCTTACTCTCCCCAGGCACCTGACCTCATCTCCATTTCGAATTCACTTTTGCCTCTGTGCAGAATGCTGAAGTTGATTGTATTATCTAAATCTCCATAGAAGTTTTTGTAGAATCGATATTTATTGTAGGCGGTGCTGTGGAAATCAATTTGCATTACCACTTTTTTTATTTGGTAAGAATGTTCACTTTATCCATTTAGAACTGTTTTAATCTCTTGAGAGAGTATACCTGAAGGTCCGCCATTTATTGTCCATCATCCTCTTTTTGGCTTAACAATCGGACTTATCCATTAGGCGATCTTTACTATGACACCATATTTGGCATCCTTTTCAGCTCACCTGAGCAAAGCTATAGGGGGTTATTGTCACTAAGTGTCATCCGACGTCAATCATTGTTGTAAACTTTTCATATTTCTACCTTCTCCAGATTTTGATGAAACTTGGTGGGAATGAAGTACTTATGATGCTTTAGAAGTAAGATCCATCAACAGGTGGCGCCATGACAGGCAAAAGTAGGTGAAGGGGATATGCTCCTTTGACAAACTTCTTTAGAACAGAAGCACCTATAAACAAAAAGCCCTTAAACTTTCTTGAGGAAAACATGGGGGTTTACAGAACACCAGTAAATGTATACAAAAAAACCCTTTACTAATGTTAAATATGTAGTTTGTGGAATCGATATTTACAAGAGAGTCTCAGTATATTATGTTTTATTTCTAATCTTGCATAGAATAGACAAACACTCTTCTGCTCCAGGCAATCATCTCTCTCCCATTTTTTCTTTTTCTCCCTCTCTCTCTCTCTCTCTCTCTCTCTCTCTCTCTCTCTCTCTCAGCAAATATCAAACAATCTATATAATCTATAACACAAACAGCCAATCAAAACCTAGGAATTTCTGTTCAGCTGAAATGAATATTAATCTAACAAGCTCATTATGTGCACAGTAAGAAAGTTTGTAATAATTTAAGCTTTTAAAAAATCAACAAGCACTGCTCCATAAAGCTTGAAAATCAATGCAACTATAGCTTCATGAAAAAAATACTAACAATAAACTTCATCTATTTCAGAAAAACAAGTTGAACTTAAATTGGATTCCTTCTTAAAGTAACATTTGCTTCTTTGAAATAGCATTTGATGTACACACATTGAACTGTACTTAATCCGATTTGATTTTTAAAATTTTTTTGCTTAGGAATTCTTTGTTAATTTCTAATCAGACAGTCAAATTTCCTACAACTGTCATATTGAAAACATAACCATACTTTTATACATAAAATTTAACAAAGAAATTCAAAGCCAATGAAAGGCACATCACTATACTATATATGGTTTGACCACAGATCTACAAACAGTAATACATTAACAACAGTCAGCTTGTATGTAAACAAATCTCTTTATATCAAGCTTAATTGTCATATACAATATAAACAACTTGGTTGTTACTATAATATGTACCATATAATACTAATGTCTAAAAGACATGATAATAAGGCAAGAAATACTCAGCTTCAATTGTTACGATTTTTCAAAGTTGAACATGTTGTCAGCAATAAGTTATGATGCTGTACGATGTGACTTGAAGGAAGAAATGTATTGAGAAAGAGTAAGAAAGGGAATATTAGCCAATCATATGCTATGATGTTTTCATTGGACATTAGGTATCTTTTACCTATGAAATAAGAATATGATCAGCTAAAATTATATTCCTAACAAATGTAACTAAATTTGAGCCTTTCTTTTCTGGTAATACAATAGAAAAATAACTTCAGTATATACATGTAGTTCTCATCTTTTCAACAAGGTTAAATGGATTTCAATTGATCACTAAACTTGGATAAAAATAATGATATAGCATTGGCTTTATATTAATGGTATTACAAATTAGTTTTTTAGCACCTAGGACTTTCCCTCTAATTGACTGTAACAAGATTCATTCAATTAAATCCATTAAATATGTAAATTTATGGTTTCATCAACAAAGCTAAATCGTATAGATATATTTCACATGTAAATGTGTCATCATATACACTTCTGGGGACTGGATTGTAATTCTAAAGAAGAGTTCAATTAATCAATGAACAATTAATACATTTTAATGAATGATATAATGAATTTTACATTTTTGAGTCAACATGGTTCGATCATCAATAAGAATTCAATGGTATGAAAGCATATTACAAAACATAAGCAATTACGAATTCAATATAAATAATAAATGGAATTTTACCCTTTTGACCAGCAAATATTGAATATTTACCTTAGTACACGTGCACTGAACACACAAATTGGTACATTGTACCATCTAATAGACAAATGCTATCACAATATGAAGTCATAGTTAACGTGTGTAACACAATAAAGGCATAATGCTTCTATTAACATGATCAACAAAAAGTCTTACAAAATTCATATCTAATATTCATTCACAGCTCATAGAGTTTTATCTCACTAATATAATTATAATTATCAAGTTCTCTTAAAAACAATATCTCTAACATTTTGAATTTTTGGCTCTGTCATCTTGGTTGGCAAGTTACATGAAAAGCTTCCCACTGGTTTTGAATGATCCAAATTTTTATGCATACAGTATGTCCAGTGGTGTTAAAATGGAGATGAAAAAGTATGCCTTTCAGAAAGGTTCTGAGATGGAATTGAATCTTATATATATACTAATTGATGAAACATTAATTCTTCATTTTGCATGATTCCTTTTACATTTTTTTTCAAATAAATTTAGCAAATGGAAGGAGTAAATCTTTATTCAAAATTAAGGACGCATGTAAGTTTTTTGAGATTACAAGAATGTGTACTTATATGTTTTGCACCTCAAATATAGAATACCAGCGAAAGTAGAACAATCTACAGCGTGAATATACACTAGCTAGATATGGACGTGGCAGGAGACATGGGTGCTGATGAACTTTGAACTTTGGTCATGATGTCACTGAGGTACAGGCACAAGTCACTAAATAAAGGTCGCTCCCGGGGAGAGTCTAATGTACATTTACGTATCACTTCTGCTATCTCAGCTGGAATTTGTTCTGTCATCGGAAGTTTCAGTTCTGAAACTTTCAGTCTTCTCAGCACTTCATCGTCCGCTAGCGAGGAGAACGGAAACTCTCCGGAGTGAAACACCTCCCACATGAATACACCAAAGGCCCAAACGTCACTCTTAGTAGAGTATTCATCGTCAAGCACTGCCTCTGATGGTAGCCATCTTAACGGAATCAAACTTTGTGAGTGTAAGTAATATTCCCCAGCATATATATCTCGACATAGCGAGAGACTGGAGATTTTTAATTCTAGTCTAGATGTGAGGAGTATATTTCTGGCAGCAAGGTCTTTGTGTATAAATCTATGGTTTGCTATATGTTCCATTCCCAAGGCAACTTGATTGCACATGTTAAGTTTCTGGGCAACAGTAAGGGGAGGTACTCGAGTAGGCATTGGGCGCCCATTGTAATTTCCTCTTGTTGCAAGTAGAAACTGTTTCAGGTCTCCCTGAAAGCAATAAAATATATGCAAATCAATCAATACTACATACAGTCAAGGCAGTGAAAATGGATAATAAAATCCTGAGGAAACAATGTGTAAATCTTACTTGTACAGTTACATTAAATAATCATTATTCTTTTTTTTACAGAAATGAATCTTTATTTTCAACTTAAACAGAAGCTAGTGTGTTGGAAGTTCATGAATGAACTGAGAAGTAAAATAACAATTTGGTTTTTTTTTTCCTTTTCATTTTATTCTTACCCAATCACAATATTCTGTGATCATAAACTGAGGCTCCATCTCTCTACAAACACCAAGAAGCTTTATCACAAATGGATGGTCAAGCTTGGAATACATGTCCATTTCTTGTCGGAACTCGAAAAACAAATGTTCATCTTTGGTCAGTAAAGATTTAACAACAACAAGTGTTTCTGGTTCTACATCTCGAATTCCACGAGCTTTTGCAAGAAAAACATCCCCATACATTCCTGTACCTGAAACAAGTGGAACAATTGATAATATAAAGAAAATTTCAAATGTTCAAAAATTTTCACAAAAGTTGTCACTGTTAGGTTTGTAAAAAAACTCATCTAAACAAAATATTCAAGATATTTTTGTCATTGTCAAAATAAGCCATATGCTAAAACTTCTAATAAAATTCTTAAATACAAACATTCATGCACAAAAAAACATGAAAGATTTTCATTTTTCTCTGTTGAATTATTGAAAGTCAAATTCCCCAAGAGGAGACAACTCTTGTGTCAATTTATAAACATGTATAATAAACATTTACATTCTGTCAACAAATTTTTAGTCACTATTGAAAACCTGTCAAATCAATGATAAATATTTTTATTTTTTATCTATCAAAAATATGCACCTGCTTTAAGCATAGTGAAAATGTTTTACAGAGTAGTAACCAATTCAAATATTTTCTGCAACAAAATTCTGTACTTTATTGCAATTAAAATGCATTTCAACAATATTCTGTTGTTTTACCGAGATATTTTTCTTCCAAATATTGAGTATGCTATTTTCAACCCGACATAAATAAAGTACAAAATGCATGTTGAAAATAATACAAACCAAGCATTCCAAGAGTTCCAAGATTTTGTCGTGGGAAATGGTAGCGATCAAAGCTGCCCCTCCTACTCCGCTGAGAATGAGATTGAGACTGTGACGAGTGAGACGGTTGTGAGCTGAGACCTGAGGCGTGAGATCTATTATCACTGTCACTGCGGAACTGTGTACGTGACTCACTGTCTCGATCCTTAGCCAGCAGCTCATGCTGTTCTTGATTTATATTGCCATTCTCTGATTTCACTGGAAAAAATCATTGATGTTTTAAAAAAATATTTTCACAAAATACATTTTACTGCAAAAAGATATAAAATAATAGAAAACACACATGATATATAAAGAGAAATTTTAAGCGAGGAAGTGTATACAAATAGCTTAAATTTGAATTATTGATGATTGATATTTAAAGAATTTTGTTCCGTACTATATGACCAAATCACCATCAACAGATAAACCAATTTTGAGTTTCTGAAGCAAATTTTTAACATCTTCAAAGTTTCCTTGCTGCAGTGCATACTTACTCAGCGCCTTCCTATTTTTCCTTTGTAATAACAGTCTGTAGCTGCAGTAGGCTGTCAGAGCTATGACTAGAGCTAGGTACGCCCCCGCACTACACACGGCTATAATGACCGTCTTCATCATGTCAAATCCTCCTTCATCACTGTTCGGCTTACTGTCCACAAAATCTGTAGACGCTGAAAAATGAAAGAGAAAGGATGCAAGTCTGAGATAAGATACAGTGAAATTATTCTATGAAGTTCTGGTAAAAATTTACTTTTTTTGACAAATAAGAAGAAATACATTGTATAATTCTAAAATACTTTACTATAGAGATTTTCATTCTAAATTGTACTAAATGAGTCTTCTTTGTTTTTTGCACCAGTCTTTAAATATGTTCTTTATCAAAGAACCAGAAGATTGCATTCAGAGAATTTTCACACCTGCCAAGCAATTATGAGACTTGAAGCAAATTCACACACTTCTACATGCTTATAAAATTATTTTACATGACTTCTTTTTAAATTTTTTTCCTCAAAAATTTCCATTTTATGATTATTTTAAGAAACAGAATTTTTGTATAAAAAGTGATCTTTTTGTAATTATTTTAGAAAATATTTTGTTTTGTTTATAATTTCTACATCTCTTTGATTTTTTTCTTCCTCAGCAATAAAAGCAGTAAAACAATGCAAAACGAGCAAACATGAAGATTCCATGAATGCAACACACTGAACGTGAAACATACTAACACAAAAAATTGTATCATGAGCAGGCTCAGCTAACGTTTCCATCTTAACACTGGTTCATAACGATCCTTCTATGACGTTTACAATATAGCTAAAAGCAGGTAACACTAAACACTGGCCATATATAACAAAAATAAAATTTATTCATGTACGATATTGGTACAAAAAAGATGATGACACATTTACAAATGACTGAAATGAACATTTGGACGGAAACGATGCCGTTTCCTAACGCATACTTTAAACGCATGCTCCTCAAATGTGCTAAATATGAATTGGTAACTTATCCTCCTTAAAAAATTGGAATGTCACGTTTTGTTTTCTTTGTTTCTAGTGCAAATAACATGCACAAGAAATCAGAAATATCACAAAATGTAAGTGAAATTCCAAGGATTTGGATCCATTTTCTGGTCTGTTAAAATAACCCATAGCTGAAAAAGTTGTCAAGAAAGTGATTGAAGAAAGCTCCCAGGAATTAAAGATGTGCACTTATAAGTGAAAATTATGTTAATAAAATATCAAAAATTAAAATGCTATAAACTTTGAAACAGTTGAACAAATAATGATATACCAGAGTTGAAAAAAAATCTTAATTTTTTACTCTTTTTAATACCCATGAATTACGGGAAAATTGATTTAAATTTCTCTTTTATTGTTAGGCAATTACCAGTTTAAAAGTTTTGACATGGTAACACTGTATAATGCATTTTTAATATCTGTGATTCATACTTTACATTCTATTAAGATAGAACTGTATATGTGACGTTTATTTTATCGAAATTAAAACCTTTTTTATAGGATTAGAAATACTAACATAGATATGGACAGGTTGATACAGGTAAAGACAGACAGAATCTACAAAGTGATTCTTTCAAAAAGTTTAATCATTGCTCAAAAATGAATGAGGTAATATTATGGCATCCCTTTTATATCAATCTTTATTTTGGATAGACCAGAAATAAAAGAAATTATGACACAAATGAGCCTGCTCAAAACTTTCATCTACTCTACTTATAAATGCAAATATAATAAATATCTCAAAACAGATACAAATTACATATACTTACTAGCTACATTAAGGAAAGCCTCTCTCCGGGTTTTTCCAGCAGTATTATTAGCCGTACATCCATATCTTCCTTTATCCTCCATATAAACTCGTGATATAGATAAAGTGCCGTTAGTGAAAAACTGAAATAGTTTATATTCATATTTGATTTAAACATAATTAAAATCCAATTTTAAAAATATTTTCAAATGTTTCATTTCTAACAGCTGCATTTCAAATGTATATCACATCTTTATTATTAATTCGTATGTAATAAATAAAACTTTAATTTGAAAATTAAAACTTTAATTTGAAAAACAAAACTTTAATCTAAAAAAAATATATATACCATGCTTGTTTAACTAAATTTCATATCTATCCATTCATTGAAAATAACTTACAGTTGTTTGTTTTGAACATAAATTGTCCTTGCACCCTGAATTTATTTCTGTACTAAGGACTTAATACTCATTATAAATACAATCTATCAAAATTTGCCAAACAGTATATCATTGCTTTTTGAGAGATTAAAGACTCATAGGTAGTATGTAATACCATAAATACCTTAACTCTACTGAAGTCAAAATCCCTGAAGTAATTTTTATCCCAATTAACATCAGGTTTGGGATCCCCTATGGCTACACAATGTAACATTACAGGCTGTCCCTCATATACCGTCAGATTCTGGGGCGAGATCTGGAACTTTGGCATTTCTGTTTATATAGATAGAAATATGTGTCATTTCTTAAAAAATTCAAAGCTATAAATTTTACGCATTTGTTAATAAGACAGGTAATCTGTTCAAATCATCAAGTCTTCCTTAACTCTTTAATATGCAATGTATTAAAGACATCCTTTTTATCTTTCACTGAAAATAAAAAAAAATTATATTACATCCATCTGTTAATTATGACAGAAATAGTAAATTCCGTACCATCTAAATTCTATACTTGACTTACCAACAACATCTATATATATAGTGATATTAATGGAGCCTTGTTTTTGACTTGATGCTATACATGTGTACCAGCCCTCGTCCGACCTCTGGACATTGATGAACTGGAGCGTTCCATCCACTGTTATCCTTGACGTCCCGGAGTCTGGCTGACCATTTTTGACCCAGTGGATCCGTACAGGGCCATCTCCCTCGGCCCTACAGGGCACAGACGAATCTTTACTCAGTAAAATATGTGCCCTCCTAGGCATGGGACTGAATTTTAGTTTCTCTGAAAAATGCATGTACCATGTAACATGTAAATCATATTCTTTTTATATATGTTATGTTAAATTACTCAGTATATTTCTATATCTATTACATTTTATCAAATGACGCGCAAAATATATTTGATTACATAATGTCAAATAATGTTTGTGTTATGACACACCTTGGAGCATTGTCTGGAGATTGAGAATCATACTCCAACGATGGCATGTTGAAATTTCAATATTTGATTGTTATTCTGTCAATTCAAATGTAAATCATGAAAGAAACTGTTTCTATTTCATACAGTATGAAACTGATGCAATTTTAATCCCCCCCCCCCACCAAGACTTTAGGATGTAAAATTCACAACTCAGTTTCATAAATACCGTATAAAATAGAAATTCATTTGAGAACCTCTTTTTGAGAATAAAAATCATCTCTAGAGTTGTTTCTCTTGCCATACATATATGCTTACTTTTGACTCTGAGATAGGCCAAAGATGAGGTGACTAGATTATGGCCAGTGGTGTTGGCAACACAGGCATACGTCCCCGCATCTCTCATCTTTACGTCACTGATAATTAACGTCCCGTTTGCCTTGTCTGTATGGTGCCGTGTAGAACCCTTGTGACAAAAATACATGTACATTATTATATAGCACATATCATAGTACATAAGACTTGTAAATCTCAAAGTGATTTTTAATACCGATCACAATTAGTCCAATAACGTACCATTTTTATGTAATTTCCGTCTTTTTTCCATATGATGGTAGTGACAGGATATTTTGTGGCAGTCACCTGACAGTTAAACAGGGCGGTGCCGTCCTCCTCTGCCTCCATTTCTCGGGGGCCACGGCTGATTATTGGAGGTACTGTAAAAGAACGTCAAGGTTATCAATAGTTCTATTGATAATCTACAATGTGTTGTACCAGATCTATTTGTAGTTTCATGGTGTAATCATTGGATAAAAGTTCAAGTAAGGATGTGTTTGTATTTGGAAATTGTAAAGATAATCACGGATTACGATAAAGAATACAACTTTACTACCTTCTTTAAAAATATATGATTTTATTTTCAACCAATCTTGACCTGAATTGGACGATAACAGCGGCCGCCTTCCATTCCTCGATTCCCTCTTTTTTCTCCCCGACAGTCCCACCCATCTTAATAACCCCTCCTACACTCACTCAATCCCCCATAGCTTCATCCCTCCCCTTTACTTTGTCCACAATACCCTCTTACAAAAATGTATAAGGCGTGAAACTCGAGAATAAGCATTCCAAATTCATTTAATCAAAATGGGATTAATCGTAATCTCTTAATTTCAGAAATAACTGAACAAAACAAATAAAATTGCACGCTATGTGTGGTTGCCATTACTCCCTGGTGGTATTTCCTATTAATCTACCGCAATATTTGACGAGTTCAACTATTTTTTGCGTGTTCGAATAACGCTATTTTCAAAAGCACCTTAATCACCAAATACTGCATTAAAATTTTATGACTTGCTCATCAGACCTATTTTCTCTTAAAAGTGTAGTAAATTGCATGGAAATCCGACAAAATGCAATAAATCATAAAAGAAAATAATTTTGAAATTGTAATATGATCACAGAGCAATCAGGGAAAAAGATCCCGTAAAAATTTATGAACACACTGGGAGTAGAGGTTGGAAGTTGATTGCCATACAAATATCAGTTATATAGGAATCAGACATTTACTATGTGCCATACTTTATAATATCAATAAAACGTTTTGAAATATTCTGTATTATTACTGAGAAGTGTTTCGATCTCTGATTCCTTAATGATCTTGATGCAATGTTCCGTGGCGTATATTAGAATTTTAATGCAAAAGACGGCAAATGCAAGTTCCTTTACCATTGTGGTTTTCCCATTGTTTGTTTGTTTTTTGTTCATTGTTGTTTGTTTGGTTTTTTTCTTTGTTCTTTTTTCTTTCTTTGTTCTTTTTTCTTTCTTTGGTTTTTTTTTTTTTTGTTCTTGTTGTTTGTATATTTCTCCTTTTTGTTTGTTTCTTTTCTTCGTGTTTCCTTTATTGTTTGGTTTTTTTTTGGTAGCCCAATGAAATTAAAAAAAAGTACTGGTATAAAACTGTGAAAACTTGGCATGAGGCAGCTATCAGAATAAGCATGGTTTTGACACTTCTCGAGTTTTCATTTTCTTTAACAAATTGGGACAAAACTGAGGCAAACAGAAAACAGTACGGTAGAAGGATGAACTTTGATTTAAATAAATACCTACCTGATACGATAATCCAAACATTTTGTCGTTTTTCACCAGCCATGTTGCGGAGGATGACGGTGTAATTTCCGGAATCCACCTCTAATGGATTCTCAAAGACCAAATTATTTCCCTCCACGTGGATGTCTCCGCTCAGCCCGATAACTAGGTCACTGCGATCTAACCATCTAAATATAAAGAAAAATTAAATTTGATTTTCATGACAACAGTATTTTTGTTAGTATCAGTTTGTTTTATTATACATTTAAAGTATACCATTGAGGGAGTTAGCACGATTCTGGTTCCCCGAGAGCAGACCTATTTCCCGAGGCGAAGCCGAGGGAAATAGGTCTGGTCGAGGGGAACCAGAATCGTGCTAACTCCCTCAATGGTATACTTTAACTGTTTTATTATATCGAAACAACCATTATACTGAAACAAACATATCTCTTAGGTATACCGAAACAAACATTATACTGAAACAAACATATCTTTTAGGTTCACTTGGTTCCAATGGAAATTCTAATGATTTTGCCTTGCCTTCTCGACTGAATGACTGAGTAACGGAAAATATTTAATTTTTTATGATAAGATAAACAGAAACATCATTTATCATACTCATACATGTTTAATTTTTGATTGTTTTATTTTATTGCGGATTAATTTATGTGCTAAGCGGATAGGAGGCGGATTATTCTGCTCGCGTATTAATAGCGTCATCCCATCAACCTTCAACGGCGTTGATTGGCTGATAATGACACAACCCCAAAGAAGCTCCGCCCCATTTTGAAACTAACTCCCTAGGGAAATAGTCTTCTCAACTAACGCACCCCTTTGCAGGTGTCTTATCAGTCTTATCAGTCGATTTTCAGGGATTTAGTTAAATTTAACGGGTCTCTTTTTATATAGGAAAATTCAGTAGAGGTATAATAAAAATAGATGAACTTGGTGTAGCGTAAACTCAAGGAAGTGTTCTGTAGTATATGAATTATTACATGTCAGCGTTCCAGATGGCGGCCAAGCTATTTCAAAATATAATCTATTTTGACCATAGTGCCTTTGAAGTGTAATGATGTTATGTTAGGCATGTATAAATACTCGACCACAAGTTGTTCTAACTTCAAAAACAAAGCATGGACAACGTCTGTAGTTCGCAGGTACAAATGCTAGAATTGATGTATATGTATTGCGGATTTGAAGACATACACTTTTTTTTTACTTCTTCACACATATAGGAAGCTTTATCAGCTTGTTAAATTAAAAAGATAATTTATTTTTCCATTTTTTTTCAACTTCAAATTCAGAATCCATTTGCACCTAAGTAATATTACAAGTACCCCCCATGACCAAAGTAACAACATTTGAGCGCTATACCAAATATGCTTTAGGACATGGAATTAGAAAACAATTAAAAGATTTTGGGCTAAACTTCTTATTTTGAACATCCTTACAATTTTTCCGCAAACGGAACAACAGACAAACTGGCAGATTCCATACGGTGTAGAGTTCGATGTGAAAAAAGGTCAAAGTCAGAAAATGTGATTATTTCTTCGAAGTAAATGAGAGCAGTAATAGCCTTCTGTTGAAGAATTTATTAACCAAATCTGTAAAGAATCAAGAGCAAGATCACATGAGTTCGCATAATACACAGACAATCATACATGTATAATGTAGTAACTAGGAATTATTATCTTATAAGAAGCACCGTCCTCCAAACTTCTTTGGTGCCGACACATAAATCGCTCTAGCTACGCCCCTGGCGACATCAGTGCACGTTACCTTTCTGTTAGAATACTGATGCCACAAACATTTGTTCCTCGAAGACACAGGGGATCATTCAGCATAGTACTACATTGTAAAGCGTGTACCTTACCGCCATCGAAGCCTTCAAATGACAGAAGTCAACATGAGGGCGAAATGGTTGAAAATTAGCCACAAAATACTACATGTAAAACCACTACACTTAGTCGTACTTCAATTCGATATTTTTAAGAAAGTTCAGCAATGCATTATGACCAAATCATATTTAACATGTTTAATGTGGTTTCTTTGATAACTCTGTCTGAGATGATATTTCAAAGAAACATTTTTCTTCAATCGATTACTAGTTATGTTATCATAAGGATCTCAGCTAGACTTTGGGGCTTGTCCATCCTGGTACTCCTTAGTACTGTACGGCTGTACCACTACCACAAAGAATGATTATAAGTTGTGTAATTTAGATTGTCTTGCAACTTAAGTATGTTATTTGCCACCCTCCAATCTTCTCCTTTTTGTTTCTTTTTCTTCCAACAAACGGAATGAAAGACAAACGGTCAGATTCATACACTTCCATACTGCATGGTCTCGCCAAAAAAAAAGACCTCACCGGAAAGCTTTTTTTAAAAGATGCTTTAAACGTAACATTAGTAGGAAATGGATGAAACCTTAAAATATACCCACATGACCGTAAACTAATAAATTTCGGTATTTTTTCTAAATCAAAAACAATTTTTTTCACAATATTTTTCGAAAATACGAAAGTGTGTGTGGCTCGATTCGCACGTCAACATTACGTCACACTGAATTATTTTTCAGCACGTAAAAACAAGAAAAAGCTTGTCAAACAGATCAGCTGGTTCAGAATAATATTTGTTCAACTAAAAAAAATGGAACGAAGAAGCTGCATTAAGAGTTGTACAGTTAAGTTCATTACTTCATCGGTGAAGTTGATTATGTAATGAGATTCACACCCATGTAATTTCCCTCAACTGACACGGTGAGCGTAAATAAATGCTAAAAATCTAAATGAGCACCTCGAATCAATTTGTTTTCCACCTTCCCAGGTGAATGGTTTAGCAATACTAAATTCAAATGATTACATGACTTTGAAGCTAGCTAAATAATTTTCTTATTCGCTAAATAAACAACTGTTTTACTGCTTTCTGTGATACACTTTATCTCCCGAGGGAATTTTGTAAGAGTGCATGAACAATTAGTCCTTCTTAAACAAAGTACAACTTTTATTATACTAGGAAAGCTGAGATCGATGCATCTCGTGTCATTCTGTAATTACTTTGGGTATCTTGGTGCCTCGTCAGTGTATTTTCAAGTATAATTGTGACCAATTTCGGTGTTTCAATATGTTAAAAACAAATATTTCGATTTTTTTTTTTTTTGGTTTAAAAACTGTCATCTCGTAACTTTTAAGTCTTCAAGGGTTCTTTTTGGGTTGCATTGATGTCTTTCTGTAATCTCTTTTGCATGTCCTGTACAATGGTCGTTTCAGTATCTTTCGTTTTTGGTGTTTAGTAGTTATTGGTGTCCTGTTCGGGTAGTTTCCTCGTTTTGATGTTTACTGTGCTTGCTTTGGTGTTTTGTAGTTATTGGTGTCCTGTTCGGGTAGTTTCCTCGGTTTAGTGTTTGCTACGCTCGTTTTGGTATTTTGTTGTTATTGGTGTCATGTTCGGGTAGTTTCCTCTTTTTTGATGTTTGCTGAGCTCGTTTTGGTGTCTTGTAGTTATTGGTGTCCTGTATCGGTAGTTTCCTCGTTTTTGATGTTTGCTGTGTTCGTTTTGGTGTCTTGTAGTTATTGGTGTCCTGTTCGGGTAGTTTCCTCGTTTTTGATGTTTGCTGTGCTCGTTTTGGTGTCTTGTAGTTATTGGTGTCCTGTTCGGGTAGTTTCCTCGTTTTTGATGTTTGCTGTGCTCGTTTTGGTGTCTTGTAGTTATTGGTGTCCTGTTCGGGTAGTTTCCTCGGTTTAGTGTTTGCTATGCTCGTTTTGGTGTTTTGTAGTTATTGGTGTCCTGTTCGGGTAGTTTCCTCGTTTTTGATGTTTGCTGTGCTCGTTTTGGTATTTTGTAGTTATTGGTGTCATGTTCGGGTAGTTTCCTCTTTTTTGATGTTTGCTGAGCTCGTTTTGGTGTCTTGTAGTTATTGGTGTCCTGTATCGGTAGTTTCCTCGTTTTGATGTTTGCTGTGTTCGTTTTGGTCTCTTATAGTTATTGGTGTCCTGTTCGGGTAGTTTCCTCGTTTTTGATGTTTGCTGTGCTCGTTTTGGTGTCTTGTAGTTATTGGTGTCCTGTTCGGGTAGTTTCCTCGTTTTTTGATGTTTGCTGTGCTCGTTTTGGTGTCTTGTAGTTATTGGTGTCCTGTTCGGATAGTTTCCTCGTTTTTGATGTTTGCTGTGCTCGTTTTGGTGTCTTGTAGTTATTGGTGTCCTGTTTCGGTAGTTTCCTCGTTTTTGATGTTTGCTGTGCTCGTTTTGGTGTCTTGTAGTTATTGGTGACATGTTCGGGTAGTTTCCTCTTTTTTTATGTTTGCTGTGCTCGTTTTAGTGTCTTGTAGTTATTGGTGTCCTGTTCGGGTAGTTTCCTCGTTTTTGATGTTTGCTGTGCTCGTTTTGGTGTCTTGTAGTTATTGGTGTCCTGTTCGGGTAGTTTCCTCGTTTTGATGTTTGCTGTGCTCGTTTTGGTGTCTTGTAGTTATTGGTGTCCTGTTCGGGTAGTTTCCTCGATTTTGATGTTTGCTGTGATCGCTTCGGTGTTTTGTAGTTATTGGTGTCCTGTTCGGGTAGTTTCCTCGTTTTGATGTTTGCTGTGCTCGTTTTGGTGTCTTGTAGTTATTGGTGTCCTGTTCGGGTAGTTTCATCGGTTTAGTGTTTGCTGTGTTCGTTTTGGTGATTTGTAGTTATTGGTGTCCTGTTTGGGTAGTTTCCTAGTTTTGATGTTTGCTTCATCGCTTTGTTGTAATTTAAGTATCTTCATGTTGTCTTTTACATGTATGTCTAGTTATGATATTTGTCTTGTCTTGGTGCTCGGGGTATTTGTTTTGGCGTTTCATATTGTATTGAAGTCTTGTTGTTGTTTAAAATAGTTGTGAACTCTAGAGGAATTTCAAAAAATTATGTTTTTCATTACTATGTCTAAATGCGGACGTCTCTTGTGTTTATATGACTTGAGGTGGGAGGCTGTTTTAATGCTGTAGTTTTCAATCCTTTTTTGACGACGTTTTGTTTTATAGGTATCTACAAAATTCAAATTTTGGTAATTTTAGTTCGGTGCCATGGTCATTTGACACTTTTAAAAAAATATCTTCGTAAAGACGGACAAAAAGAGAGCTCTTTGGCGCCGGAAGATGATGGGATTTGTTGTAGCGATCAATTCACGTTGAGTTTTGCTCATTCCCAATTTCTCGATTCTAAATCTTTAAACTTTGTAACTACTTCTGAAGCTTAAATTCCTCATGTCAATCTACGTAATGTCCATAAAATTTTTTAACAGTCTTGTAATTTTTGCTATACTTCACGTGACAAAAAATCCCTAAGCAAAGCACACGACGGAAAGGAATTATGTTTCCGGCATATTTATAACCAGGAATTTGACAGAACATGAAGTTTTAATTGCTCTCTAATTATTTTATGTTTGGAATTCCATGTTCCGACTGACATTCATGTTACCTTAATCTACAAGAACTCCTTAACTCCGGGAGGAGGGAACGTTTTTGTAATGGAGAAGTATACTTTAATCTGAACGTTCTAAGATGATACCTAAATCTCCAAATAAACGTCAGGTATGTTACGTAACAGCTTCACCACATGTTCTTTGTTTATTTCATTTCAAGGAAATACATCAAAATAAAATTGTTATCTCTTTAAAGAATTCAAGATTTAAAATTCAACTCTGAGAATCCCTCTTACCATGCCACCAGCAAAGATTATTTGGATCGTCTATCGTTCTTTAATTACTGATTATAGTTATTTCATCACTGATTCAAATTGTGTACTACTGCGATTCTAAAAAAAAAAACATACAAAAATTCAGGAATCTCTCTCTCCCTCTCTCTCAGATGTGAGGGGGTGAGGGTGATGTGAAATCGAGAAAAGAGAAGAAAGTCTTTTAATACAGTTTTATAGATATTAAAAGTAAATCAAAAGTGTACAGAAGAAGGTCTAATTGCAAACAGTTGGCTAACAGGCGCGGTTAATTGTTTTACGAGTGATATCAAACTTTATTCCTCTGAGATGCAGCAAAAAGCTTCTCCAAAACACGTTAAGTTAATGCATATACTGTCACTAATGGAAAATGAAAGTAGACCAACTCTTTCTCACGCATAGAATCGGTAACAATGCTCGGTAACGTAAATGTCAGTAGAATAGTTTTCACGATTCCAAGAACCTGCTTCTACTTCAAAGCGTCCTCGTCTTGTCTTTGTAGAGACAATGAGCTTTCCTCGGTTTTTATTTGTATTTAAGATTATGAGTATGACGCACCTTGCCAAGGTTTCTGCAGGGTCAAGTGGTCTGGTTGATTGTGGACCTAAAACGTGAACACCCTAATTCTTATGTACTCTTTTCCTGGAATTCCATTTTTTCCCTTCTTTTTTTTTTTTGTACAGGGACATTCAAAAGCAAAAAAATCGTATTAATAATTATACTCATATAATAATTAAGGAAATAAGGAAACGATTGTCATTAAGCACTTTGTTATAGAACCCCCCCCCCCTAAAATGATAATTCTTCATAAAGAGTTGTACATGTATCTCTGGTAAAACCCAAAAGTCATTATTGACTTATTTGTATTGGATATTTTGAAATAATACTAGTATTAAAGGTAATTCCCTTAACCAAAACACATCTATTATCTTATCGTGATAAGAAATAGATTTGCCATATCCTTGGTCACCACTGTTTGCAATATGACAAAGATTCTCAAAACAATCAAAACTGCAAACCCTAAGGTGCCGTACATCGTCTACTAAGGGAGCAACCATTTGATTTTTATGGAGTGTAATAAATATGCCAGCCGGAATTTTTTCTGCAATTTTAAGAGCCGGATCTTTTTTTCAAATTAAAATTTGATTTCGTTCCTTTGAATTAAATTTGTTTCATTCATATTTGTACACAGTTTATGACACAAAAACGTTTATCGATACGTTTCAAATACCTCAAAGATAAACCAGGCATATGAAAAGGTTGGAAAACGGGGGTAGGGGGAGCTAATTTCAATTTTCCCTAATATCTCCATCCGGAAAATATTTTTTGCAAAGCCCCCCCCCCCCCCCCTAAAAATCAAATGGTTGCTCCCCAAGACGAACACAAGTAAGTAAATATGGCGCGAATGTCCGAACTGTAGAGTTTATGTGTTCTTGCCTCTCTTTCGTCATATGAATTTACTAGGTACATTTTTGCAGTCTTGTATACTAGTATAGTTCTGTAAATGAGTGCAAGTTTTATGAAGTTTTAATGAGAGTTTCTGTGGGCCATAAAGTCAGGTATGATCGTCTTTACCCCAGTTACAACATTCTAATGCTTTACCACGGCATACATTTGTCGAGAATGCATTCCATGTACATTTAGCAGTTATAGTTCAATTGAAGTGCCCTCAGATGGCATCGTTATATCTCAAAATTTTATCTTTAGTCTTAATATTTCACAGTAAAACATTTCAGAATGAACACGAGTCTTGTTCTTCAACCGCAAAGAATTATTTTCCAAAATAAAGTTGAAGTATTTAATGAAGTACAAACACTTTTTGAGAGGCTGTTAATATATATTCACTTAAACCTATCGTACAAGATGGGCAGACGAGGTTCTCCAGAAAATAGGTAATTACAGAAACATAAACTTGCGAGCCCAAAATGACACGTTTATAATCCTTTAATCATGATGTAAACTTCACATTCTACTCAAAATTTCAATGCTTTGTGACCTGTGTCTAGAATCAATCATACTCAAGAACCTAATTGGCTTCTGAACGCACGATGTTCAAATTTTGATTTCAATAATTTCATCTAATTCTAATCAACTTTCAGATTTTTGAATTTTTCATTTTTCATAAGTTTTGCGAAATTTCAACCAAAACTTTTGGAGCTAACTTTCAATCATCAGCAAGATCTAGACATTGCGGCAAGGAATAACGAAGTTATAAAGTATCAGAAAAGAGCAAACTCATAAAGTCTAGGGAAGGAGAGAAATCGATAAGTATCTCTTTGATTCATCTAAAACAGGATTCGGGATGGCTAATCTACTAAATGAATCAATTCTATCTCCATCTTTAAATTGGGGTAATGTGTTTGCAAATTTTCACTCTGGCTTTGAGAGAGTGTTTTAATGCTAACACATTTATCCCTTAGCAATTTATCTGATGCAGATGTAGAGGATTCTAAACACTTTTCTACATTAATAAGGAGATTCGAACACTCTTGGGAAATTCTGGTGATTTTTGCCATCCAAATTTGTCATGGCATACTGTGTGAACATCTATCAACAGGGATTCTTTTTGTCAAACGAAATAATGAGAAACAGCCAGTATCTCTCTCACTCTCTCTTATTGTTATTTTGAGTTATTTATTCTCTATAGGAAAAGATGCAACCGAACAAATTAGTACATTTTCCTTTCTTCTTCACTTCCCTTCTATTTTTCTTTTCTTTTTCGTTTTTGTTTTGTCTAGTCTTGTTTTTGTTTTTTTTGGAGGGGAGAGAGGTCATTTCGTGCACATACTTTGCTTACACAGCTGGTTGTTTTTTTTTTTTTTTTTTGTTTTTTTTTTCAAGTTGGAAGGGGACGGAAGACACTCAAGATTCTAATTTTAGCTTTTATTACTCTTCATAACTTACCTCAACATTGGGGTGGGTTGACCATCCGGAGGGAAAACTTTCACCGTAAATTTTTCTCTCATTGGCATCACTATGGGGAAATTAGTAATAAGGCGAGGCTCGAATGACGACATTGAAAACTCCCTCAAAACTGTAAATGAATGAAACAATGATTCTCTTCATTTTTTATATGTACTTTTTACCAAACTAATGAAATTACTAGCTACAGTCAGAAATAAACCTCGAAGATACATCATTGGAAATGAAATGTTGTCCCATGGTGCATTTGGAATCAAGAAATGCCACTCAAAAATGACATTTGAGTGAATTTCCATTTGGTTAATAAATCATTCAAACTTGACTCTGAATACTACCAGCTAATCTACCTATGTCAAAGTTTGATACATGAAACTTGATAAAAGTCTGACCAATGGAAATTGTTTTCATCTTTTTGACAAATTACATCAATCTTGAGGGAAATTCGAGCTCAAGAAATATTCCACAGGTGGCGCTCCGGGATGACCTATGGACCTACCGAGTCAGGTTTTTACTGATAAAACTCGAAATAGTTCAGGTTCACCAATTTTCTTTTTGTTTGCAAGATGAATTAAGGACGACACTATTGTCTTTAAATCAGTTTCTTTTCATTTCTTTTTCAAAATAATGAAATAAAAATCATGGAAAATGTTTAAATCTTTGGAAACTTTGTATTTAGAGCTTATTTTCTTTAGATGTTCCTTAAGTTCAGGGATCTATAATGAGATGAAGAGACTCACATTTTCACGTGTTACACCTGTGTCTTGATAAGACATTATTTTTTGTGCCAACTCTGATAACCTTTTCATACTCAGCTCGTAAAACTGATCAGACCGACACATAAAATATATTCTTGATGATCCCCTATCTGTGGTGCTTTCTTCTCATTTTGTCTACAGGGACTGGTGATTTATCCACAATTAATGAATGCTCCCCACAGCTACGTCATTATCTTGTCAATGGCTACCAAACGGATAATATTCTCACAGTTTTCTCGTCATTTACTAATACTTGTACAAAGAGAGCGGGGTACCTAAGTAGCTGATCCTGGGAGATCTTCTTCCTCTGATCAAAGCATATAGAGGAAGAAATTAAATAGCAATTATTCCAGTGGTGCAAAATTAATCTCTCTCTTCTTTTTTAAGCTGACATTTGGTACAGGAAATTAATTCCGGGAGTTCTATGAAAAGAGAGCAAATTATCTTTTGAAATAATGCACGCATACAGTTTCAGACATTCATTCGGTAAAAAGTTGGTAGGAGAAAGGAAGTTCAGCTTTTTGGTGCATTACGAATACTTATCCGTTTATTTTGTTTGAAAATACTGTTTGTAATCATGACGTTGGTGTATTTTTAAAGATTATACGATTCCATTGATAATTCATGATACTTTTTATTCATAGTTGATCTAAAAGCCATGCTGATTTTTTCAATTTTATACTTTTGACGTTGTTTGAACATCTGACGTACCTAATATTGAATTCTTGAATTCTGAAAGTTTTTTCGTTCATTATTAACCAATTCCTTCAAGACAGGGAGCTCGACCCGGGAGTTTGGAAATACACGGATAGCTAGCTTTGTAAACTTTTCTGTTCGAAAAATTGGGTTCACCTATCTTTAAACTTGATTTATGTCTCAAAACAAAAATGAAAAGAAAAATGCTAAAGTATGCGGTCATTTTATCAAGGTTTAAATTTTTTGTTTCAAATTCTTTAACTATGAGAATATAATTATGTACTACGGAAAAAAATAAGAAATGTTTCCAGCTTCTCCTCCCTGATACATAGATACTGGTTTACCCCGTGCCTGACCCACGGGAAATCGATCTGAAAGGTGATGCTTTCCCTTGGAGCGTCGATCATTTGTTTCTATAGGATTTCGTGCGACCTTTTAACCTGAAGGTTGCCGGGGAGACATCACTTTTGTGAAAAAAGGTTTTTATTTCTCGTGTCTTTTTCAATAAGGGGAGATAATTTACACATCTGGAGATGATTTTACAGGATGGAGATCATATTGTTTTACAAGTAATTTCGGTTGATTTGAGGGTCTTATTCATCTTGATAATGGACAGATAGATCAAGAAATTGACACGATGTGTTTGTATAGTAAGAATATTGCATGACGAAAAAATAAATGAAGGTATGACATTTCGAGAAAAAAAACCTTTACAGATGAACATCTTGCAACATCTGCAAAGCCTTTCCTCTTCGTTCATACATTTTTCTTCTAAAATTACTTATTTCATCACTATGTTACAATATTCTTTTCTATCTGAAGCAGATATATTCCCATGCTTACAGCATCGGTATCTATTTCATCTGAAATCCGAGGAATTATCTCTTACATATTAATAAACCTTATCACATCCTAGTTAATTTGTAGGTATGCAGTATTCCATAAAACATGAAGACGAAATTACAAAGTAAATTCTCAAAGCAAACCGAGTATCTATGTTCCCAGAATTACATTTATTCCGTAATTCAACCTTACAGAATAAATATATCAAGCTTAAAACGCAACATCTTTATAGAGAAAATAAATGAAGACTGGCGCTATAACAATTTATAGAAAGATGTTTATTTGCCTTGATGGGGTGAAAAGTCTATTCAAACTACATTAATTTCCTATCTAAATTACCCAACATTTACCAAAATAAAGTCAGGTGTAGCCATTTCCTGATTACACGAGAAACCCCCAAATTCCAAGGGAAACTGATTTATGCATACTTTATAGGACTCTGGCGAAAAAAAAAGAAAAAAAAGAAATCAAAGAAATTTATATTTACGACAACGAACTGAAAGACATACATATAGGTAATGCGAAAGAAAAATAGCTAAATGTCAAAATAAGGCGATGGAAAAATGTCATAGAAGTCATGAAATAGATACCAAAAAGGGCAAAGTAAAGCGTAGCATCCCTTGAAACCGAATATTTGACACAATATGTGCATGTATATAATTTGACCTCGTGCGTTGGCCCCTGACCTTGGAAATCAATAAGGTTTATGGTTTCCCCATGACCAACCTTTGTTGTAGGTTTTGGTAATTCTGTCTCCTGTCATGTTCAAAGAGGTTTTACTATATAGCCCACTGTGACCTTGTTCTTTGACCTCTGATATTGATAATCCCCAGGATCCACCCTCTCCTCATGATTGACATTGGTGAGAGGTTTCCTCTGCATACATGGACCCTATGACTACAAGCTTAGTGCTTATTTTGAGATCAGTACAGATGAAATATTCGCAGTCTTGAATTTTTTTCATCTTTTTTATCAGTGTACTATTTTTTCTGGTTTTTTTTTTTTCTTTATAATTAATAGATGGAATTTTCAAAAAGAAAGGGTTAAGAACTTACAAGCAATATTCAGCTCGGCGGTGAAAGCTTGTGCCGGAATTTCCCGATGACTACCGAGACCTTCGCATCTGTAGCTTCCTTCGTCCGCCAAACGGACACGAGGAAAGTATAAGGAACCATTTGAGTAGATCATATGTCTGAAATGATGAAATCATATTGAAGATGATACTATAAAATACAAATTGCTAAATTGGAACTTTTAAAGCTTTATTGATAGATGTAATTTATGTATTTTGCAATACATGTATCAAAAACCTACATACATTTACATGTAAGATTTGAGTGAAACAGTGCAAGTAGCGGATAAAATGAATTGGATGCTCCTTGTTCTTTATGTTTTGCTCAAAGCTTCTTCCCAATTTTTTTCTCTTGGTTTAGGCTAAAGGAAAACCCCCTTATTTCAAATATACAGTATCTTCCCGCATTCGCACAAGTGCGTTTGCAATCATCTTCAGTTATTGCAGTATCAATGTCCAATATGTGATATCAGAGGTTGCACTCTTGCAACATATCTATTTTTTCTATGGTTGAGTTTATCACTTGTTAATACTGTATTTAGATTCACTCCATTTATAAATCTTTACTCTGCTCATAAAAAAGTATACAGCCAACTAATTTATCCCGAATCATACAAAACCTCACAAGATCATATCGCAGCTGACAAACAGCAGATTCGCCAGAATTTCCTCTGACATTTCAGATCAATTAACTGGGCAATGTGAATGGTTTTGTTATGCAATGTTTGACAACAGATCACCGGCAATGTTTAAGCCTCCCTAATCTTAGACATGACTATACACCAGCCTGATATCTCCATATCTCATGTGATAAAAGTTGCCTTTCTGCATTTAGGCGTTGCATTTTTCAGCCTACAGCATTGATGAGAAGGAATCTTTGCTGACTGTGGTCAAATAAACAATATTATGCTTATTGTATTTAGAACGTTCATTGAGATCAAAATACTGACGCATTTGAAATAGAAACAAAATGAATCCACACACTTACACTAATCTCAGCACCACTTACTATGCAAAAACGGCAAATGTAAACGCAGAATCATAATTGCTCTTTTTTGATCAATGAATTCAAAATACAATGCCAGAATGTCTTTGAATTTTGACCTATAACAAGACATAACCTCCAGATTTTAGATGTCACTGAAGAAACAGTTACTGTACTACAATCATTATCCCGACTGGACTGTGTACATCTTTTTTAGTAGGGAAGACAATATAATCACGATCATACCTGCTGGAATTGGATATCTTTTCCAGTCGGAAGAACCAGTCGATCCTTCTGGCATTGGTAAACGGACAATCTAATCTGGCCTTTGCATGTTTCATCACTAATAAAGACTCCGTGAACTGGCTCTCTATCAAGTATGGTGTGTTCACGCCTAAAGAGAAAATGAAATGAAACTTTCTTGGAAGTGCGGAAATTTTTTATTTCTTTATTCAATATAATTTTTTTTTTTGGCATCTTTATTCAACTTTAATAGTCTGAAAAAATATCATCTTGACATGAGTGCAAAATTTATGAAAAAAAAATGTAGCTATTTTAAAAGAAAGATACCTATACCTTTGACGTTCAGAAGAAAATTTTTGGAACTATCAACTGCGCCAGCTACGTTTTCTGCCCTACATGAGTATATGCCATTTTCTTTGGCTGTTACGTTTGATATCCGTACCTTGGTACCTCTTTCCAATGTCCGAATTCTGTCCGTGTTAAACAGTCTACAATATTAAAATACAGTCTGCAATTCTCTTTAAAAAAACAAAACAAAACAAAATACCAAGAAACCACAATGAAAATAAATTGCTTTTCTTTATACATGTTATTTGCGTAAAAAATTGAACTATTTATCACGTGACCCGCAAATACCGCTAAACAATTTTTTGGTACGGAAACATATTGAATGATTGGCCAATTTGCCACCAGCTAACAACCAACATCAAATTCCCATTATTTGAGCTGTTTCGTATTGATGCTTCTTGAGTAATTTACTGAGAGTTTCTTTAGGATGCTCTCGTCGGAGGTGGATCGTCATGACACTGTGTCTTGATTGTGAGTTATGTGAGCATGAAGACAATCAATGTCAATTCACAGATTCTTTTTGGAGTCACTTCCGGTTTTTATATGAACCGCGCGCAGTACCAGACGAAGCGTCTAGTGAGCGAAATGAACAATAAAGAGAATCAGACGAATGGTCTGGAGAGCAAAATGATTTCATATCTATATTTGTCCTTCTAACAAGAGGTTTAACAATTTACTGTCTGTCTGATAATGACGGAATAAGGAACTTTCGGACAGAGAATACTTTTTGCGGGGCATCTGGGTTTTGATTTCTGTATCCATTTTCATAAACCGTGAAACTAGAAGTCAATTAGACATTTTGTTTGCTATGAATCTATACAGCATTGGAATTTCTAAAAGTACAAGGGAATAAAAATATTCCTAATGACAGACATTAGAGCATAGGGAACATGCAAACACGTTTGTGGTGAGTAAATTAACACCAGTGTTTCGGAACAAAAACATGGCTGCTAACTCCATCAATACTGTAATAATTACCAATAACATCATCGCCTCGTGTTTTAAGGAATATTAATCTATTTTCTCTCACTTCCCCTATTGTCGGGAAAAAAAGAGGGCGGTCATTTTTCATTTCTATGACAACATTACGTTGTCTTGTACAAAACTCTGGTATTCAGTAGACAAGGTTTGTAATCTTTCACGTCTGTCATACTTGAGTCAGGAGAAGAAAAAGAAAGAAGAATGTAAATATTTACTCGACCATTGTGATTAATCACTTAACATATGTAAGACGACTTTTGTGTCATCCTGTATCGGAATAAATCCTCCTTAGTGTAATGATAAATCACGAGACATAGAGATAATGACTTTTGGCTTGTTCTGTATCACTTGAATCTAATTATCTAATTTAGGTTTGTCTGATTGCATAAACTTTATGAGAAAATGACGAACAATATGCTGCGTTAGCCAGCCAAACCAAGACCACATAATTATTTTCTTGTTATTTTAACGCAAAAAAAGTCGATATTTTACGTTTAAAAAACCGTCGATTTCATGAGAGCAAACAATTTCACAATTAATGGAATAGCATCTTTATCTATTACGGTTGGTAATATGAACAATACGGACAGCATGGTTTCTTGGGAAACTTAAGTACAACAACCGATCACGAGAGCCTCTTCTCAACATTGTTGATTGAAATATGGATTGATGTCCGTCACAAATGGAATAGTGCTGTTGGTAAACCTTTTTAAGTTCTTATATCTATAGACCTACTTTCTACTAACATCATTTATGCATTGTAACTATGTTTTATTCACATAAAGGACAAGCATTGTTATTAATCCCTAGTGAAGTTCAGACTAAAACGAGTATGAAGTAAATAGCGAACTAAAATCAATGTTTTATAATAAAAGTTGGAGTATTAAAGATTTAGTCTTGAATGTAGATTTTATTTTTTGACTGGAGAACGTCAAACCTAGAGACCACCAAGTATTAGACAACGTACGGTCATCGACCAGACTGGAATGATCTATCTCCAACTCAATTAAGTTAGGTAGAGACAAGGCTGTAACCCGTTTAAATTGTTTACTTATCTTAGGGGAAAGTGAATAAATCACATGATTTTGTGATAGTAACCTCGTGTTTTCCCGTAATCTGGGGTTAAAGACTTAGGACTGGCATACTAAGTAATTGACCGAGAGATTGACAGAACTATTCAAAACGTCAAATTAGCTCTAATCGAAATTCTATTTCCTTTTGATATGTCATTTGTAAGAACGTAAATCGCACGGTCAGTTGGAAAGATTTCAAATATCCCATATGATACAGAACTGAACAAAATGATAGATCAGGAATAAAAAACTTTCCTCTTCAATGGAAAATATTCCTGACTCACAAGAAAAGGTCTAGGTCAGCGCCGAAGAATTTGAGCTATTGATATGACTGCATTCTACAAGAAGTGACATATTTTCTTACATGGACTCTTGGGTATCTTTCAAGGAGCTGAGAAAGGCAACAAAACACTCGTGGATAAGGGAAATCAATCGTATACCAAAGTAAAACCTCTTCTCTCTCACTCCGTTAATGGACTATAAAGGTTTTCTTCGTATAATACCGTTTCGGTCCACAAAATCCGACTGAACTCAGCCTCAAGTGTGGCCGATCCAAAAAGTCTTTGAACGCAGGCAGAACAAGATAGAGATTTGTTCCCGAACACTCCCTTTCTGCTAGCTGTCATCACGTGCCGTTTTACCGGCTTCCACAGTTCATTATCCCACACATGGAAGATCTGTTCACTGTATGCCCGTCGTTATCAAAGCCCGACCCCTCTCAATGCAATGTTGCATTGTAAATTGTTTATATTGCACTTCTCTATGACAAGAACTTTATAACCTGATGTATAAGCATTTTATCACTAATGACAAGTACTATATAGTAGTAGTCTATGAAGACTCAATTATAGAAATCTCTTTTTCGATACAAATTTTCATACTTTTCTAATTTCGCTTTTTCTTGTAGAATTGAAGTGTCAACTGAAGTTTTCCTTTGATTTTGTCATTAGGGATGATGTATAGAGATTGCAAAGGAGATCTGGCGCCTATCAAGAGAAGAACCAGGCTTCGATAACATTGGGACGAAATTATAAAACTAATTTTGTGTAGTTTTTTCACTTTTTGTCCCTTTTCCTCCCACCATGCCAACGTTACAGACCTACTGCACGGATAACATGGATATGATAATCACAAGAGGTCCAAGCTCATAAAAAATATCATATTGCATACATACGCACTAAACATGCTCTAAAATATATCGGCTATCACTTCAGAGAATTACATACACATGATTTTACAATACTGAATGAAAAGATGTCGTAATTGTGTGGGGGCAATAGCCCATCTACAATCTGTGCTCGTAGATTCCAGTTTAAGTTGCCATACATCACCCTTTCTGATAAAAGGGATTAATGCACAATAAACGAGATTGAAATCTCTTTTTGTTTTCTGTGATGTGCAATATTTTACTACCTACATCATGTTTAAGCTATTAAAACGACTATCTCTGCCGTGTATCTACACCATTACTGATTTGTGTTCACCGCAATACACACACGATGAACGTCTGACGGCGGGCGTAAAATTGACATAAATCCACATGCGCGAAGCCATAACAATTGAAACAAAGGTGAAGTAGATTCCTTAGATGTCGAATTATTTTCCGCTGTTTTATGATGCTGGCTGGGTATATATTTATCATTTTATTATGATTTAAGGGACTTGTATTTTATCAGACGTGTAGGTATAATTCCACATAATTCTGACCTATATCTATTAATCTTCCGAAGCATCTGTCCGACCTTATCGCAAAAAAGAACCACCAAAGAGCAAAACAAAAAAAAAAACCAAAAAAAGCAAAACATAGAAGTCTCTATATTGGGAAAAGAGCATGATGAATCAAATAAATAGAATTAATTACATAAATGCTGGAACTGTAAAATAAATGAAAATTGATAAAATTAACAAAATTTCTCTAGTTTTTTTTTTCTTTTGATTTTCTTTGTTTTGTATAAGCCGGCATAATAAAATATAGGATTGTAGTTTGGGTGAGGGTTATAAATTTTATTTTTTCATTGATTTAAATATGTAACACTTCATATTGCAGTATCCAAATAATCAGTCAGTTTTATCTTACAATGTCAAGCAGGATTTGAAAACAAAGATAATTACCGGTATTATTGATTCTTTACATGCGGATAAATATGCCTCTTTCATATAACAATATCAAAAGCATAAAAACAAGAAAATCAATTCATTCTCCTCTCTAGCGCTAGATGACCGTGAAGTGTCAAGAAAACGTGTTTAAGTAAGACAATATTTGTGATTAATACGTAAATCCCGACAAAATTATGTGCTTCTCAGATAACATTCAAAGGCTTCAGGCGATGACCTGCACCAATATAAAGTGAGAGAGGCCACAAATTGTCGGAAATCAGGTAGAAAAACGAACAGATGGTAAAAAGAAAAGCCCCCGCCGTGATCAAAATGTGCTTAAATTGATAAATTCCAATTCCTCTTTGGCGTTTCATGGTACTTTGGTTTCAGTTCCCTTTTAACCGGCATCCTGTTGTTTTTTCGTATTTTATTTGGGGATGTGAAAATCATTATGACGGCCATCTTGATTTTTCTAGTCGGCACCTTTACAATAGGAAAAGCTCCAATGTTATTATAGACCCCTAAGACGTGGAAATGAGCAGACGTAAAAAAGATTGTAGTGTAGTAAAGCAGCTTGCCTGATTGACATTTTCATCATCACGTGATAGAATCTCCTTACTTTGATCTCTAAGAGACCATCGTCATTATCCTATCACTTGACTTAATACCGATTTATTTATCTAATCTTTTCAAGATGTTTAAATGCCAACTGGATGACGAAAAATCAAGGACTAGCCTAAACAAAATGTGTGGTTCTTTTTTTCTGTCAGATATCGATGCACAAAAGGCAGCAAAATTGGAAAGAACAAGGTTGGGGTTAGGGTCATGACACGATTTTTTCATGCCAGGTATTTCAATGCAATTTTTTTTAACTTGGAAAGACACACAATAAGACCATGTTTTCCAATACAATCGTTCTTTATGCATGTATGACAAAGTTACATTCTGCAAGCAAAATTAAATCAAGTTCCAAGCCCCTACCAAATAATATAGGTCATGACAAATGATCAAACTTAAAAAAAAATATATATAAAACATTTGAACAACCTATTTATAACAGACGGATAAAACGGATACACAAATAGGCAAGGCGCTGCAAGATTCGGCTACAATATAGAACTTTAAGGGTAGTTAGGGCAAAGAACATAGAACTTTTAGAATATTTAGGGTAAAGAACACAGAACTTTGAGAATAGTTAGGGCAAAGAACACAAAACTTTTAGAATAGTTAGGGGCAAAGAACAGAGAACTTTTAGAATAGTAAGGGCAAAGAACACAGAATTTTAAGAATATTTAGGGCAAAGAACGCAGAACTTTTAGAATATAGTTCGGGCAAAGAACACAGAACTTTTAAAATAGTTCGGGGGCAAAGAACATAGAACTTTAAGAATAGTTAGGGCAAAGAGCACAGAACTTTTAGAATAGTTAGGGGACAAAGAACATAGAACTTTAAGAATAGTTAGGGCAAAGAACACAGAAACTTAAGGATAGTTAGGGCAAAGAACACAGAACTTTTAGGATAATTTGGACAAAGCTAGAACACAGAACTTTAAGAATAGTTGATATAAAAGCAAAGAACACAGAACTTTTAGAATAGTTAGGGCAAAGAACACAGAACTTTTAGGATAGGGAAAAGAACACAGAACTTTTAGGATAGTTAGGGCAAAGAACACAGAACTTTTAGGATAGTTAGGGCAAAGAACACAGAACTTTTAGGATAGTTAGGGCAAAGAACACAGAACTTTTAGAATTATTAATATAAAAGCAAAGAACACGCGACTTTAAGAATAGTTAGGGCAAAGAACACAGAACTTTTAGGATAGTTGGGGCAAAGAACACAGAACTTTTAGGATAGTTGGGGCAAAGAACACAAAACACTCTGGTAAATGAACACAATACACCAGAAGATGAGATGATCTGAACAAAAAATAGTGAGAATTCAAGAGGTAAAATGAAATATGAATATACGGATTAAAGCTGCACCTTATAATCAGCCAAGAATGGGTAAGTGGCGATTTCGCTCGGAATAGTTCTATAGACTATCACGGGTACAAATAAAAGTCATTACAGGACTTGACATGCAACTATTAACAGGCATGTGTAAATCCTCCATATCATACAGTGAAGTGCAGATAAGGACATTAAAAGGGCACAGGATTAAGCTAAGTGTGAGAAATAATTATCTTCATCGTCATTTTATAATGTAAGGTAATACGAGTTAATCCCCGCCATAAAGATAGCTTACATCTATCATTCATATTACATAAATTTCGACGTGAAATGCAGTAAACCCATTCGTAATTTAATCTTGTCGCTTAATTATATCGAACGATTTCATAATAGCAAAATAAATGAAGAGTCAAGTTCTACGGAGTAAAACAGTTATAGTAAACATGTAAATCCAGTGAAAGACATCTATCATGTATGTCTTACGAGAATAGACGAACCTCTTCTGTTGAATTAACAATTTGTAATTAGATCGAATAAAACATTTACAAAGAAACAACCATGATCCTCATTAGAACGCATCCGTTAAATCAAGAATACATTCTAAAGAATATAATATGTTTTGCTATAACTCTATTGAAAAGCTGTAAGACATTCTAGGACAATGTTCTCTGCTTGATCAACAGAAATACGAGTTCTATCATCTTTTGAAGACCACTCTTAGTCTTAGTTCTAAAGTAACACAACTCTGATATTAAGATTTCTGAAAATATTTCAAAATCCTCTTACTTTTTTTCAAAAAAATTATAAATTTTCTCAACCTGCCACAACGATCATGGCCCAACGATTAAAATCTACAAGACCTGCCAGCATAAAAACCCTATGTGTCAAGCAGACTTTATTCGTCAATGATGAAATAAAACCCCTTAAAATAAGTAACGTATCAAACTAGCTCATCATTGGCGATACAGCGCACTGCTATGGTATTTATTTTAGGGTGCAAAAACTGCACATTTATAAAGTGTATCTTCTAGCTTGACAATTATAGCCTTCTCTGCAGTTAAAAATGCATCCAATGCACTGTGCTATCTCTCCCTTCCCCTCTTGTCCTATATTAATCTGGAAAGATGGATATGTCAATGTGCCATCTAAAATTCATCAGACATTTTATATAGCCCACCTTTGCGCATCTTTCCTGAATAGTTATTTTGGTCTGCAAGCAGTCTGTCCTCTTGCATAATAAATTTATTTCTTTTTCAAGAAACCCTAAAGTACAACGTGGTATAGTAGTGTGAATGTAACGTCCACAAGCGACAAATTACTGTTGTCACAATTCATGCATTCTAACTTCTCGTGTCTGGGCCATGAATGATGTAAAACGGGGGTAACCACAAATCTCTGCCAATGATATCTTTCCAAAATATGTGAAACGGTAGAAACGAGTAAAACAATGCACTGCGATGTCAAAAGAGAGGCAAATTAGCGAGCAACATTGATATCTTTATGGAGGGGGAGTGAGGTGCATTTTGCAAAAATTGCAGGAAATATATGGGAAGCAATACGTGAAACAAGATAATCTATGGGATTCATTTGAGGATATCAAAATATAATGTAATGCACATGAGAAACGGAGACATGCCGGCGTGCCGCACACGGTTAAACTATGTTTCCATAGATACAAAATAGACATTTATGCGGCAATGAATGTCAAGACGCGACTATGACGTCATCTATAAGCGCTTAAATTAATGCACATTTTACATTTTTTTCTGAATGGAACTATCAAGATTTTAATTTGGATGTCATCTTGTTATCACATAGGTATTCAAAATCTAGATTAGAGTGAAGATATGTTATTTTAAGATACATAACTTTTGCAAATTACATTATGCTAATTTTCAAATCATTTGACATTTGTTGTCAAAATTGTCTGATTTACTGTAAAAGCCTAATGGTTTTGAAATATTTACAACCGAAGTGTTTTAAAGAGTTGAAGTTTACATAATGAATATTTAAGCAGTCGAAATAGCCATTAATTTAAAATTCTATCTTTTTAAACATCTGTTTTATCACTTGACGGTCAATGTACGGAATGGAAGTTTCAAAGAATAAGAATGTGTATATCAGAGCTAAATCAGTAAGCATGCTTTTTGTAAATGACTAGTATATCTTGTTTGAAGTCGAGAAAAAATTCATTCAGCAAGTCCCAATCCATACCTGAATTTATTTTGGTACCAGATATAGGTGGGATCTGGATTTCCGGTTATTTTGCACACCAATAAAATGTCAGCTCCGGCCTTGACCTCTTCTGGTTTTGGTCGCTTCAGCTCAACTTCCGCTTTGTCGTCAATCCCTGGATAAGAAAATAAATAATCGATTATAATCTATCACAGTTTATTCTCATAATAAATACATCTGTAATCTATTGATCACCTCTACATGATAACAATATTCCATGACTTTTTATTCAACAATTTTGATAATATCTCTAATCGTCAGGCATAACAAATAAACAATTTTTACAAAAATGAATGTTTTCTCAGCCAAGCTGAAACTTTTCACGTTGTTTAATCATATCGAGGGCATTTAAAACGTTACACATTTTACTTTCGTCTAGAAAAAGAAATTTGGGTTCTGTTTTCCCTCTTGGGGTACTCACAGAATCTCTAAGGAGCCATCCCTGAGGCTTGGTGTCTTAGTAAAGACTATTTATCCTTATCTCACGTAATATGCGCAAATTTAATCGAGCTAAAACAACAATGGCGTTTAAAGTTCTAAGATGAAAAATGAATTAAGTGAAAACACTTTCTTTGGTTTCTTTTGGTCTATTTTTTTAAGTATATCTCAATTTTCACTTTATTTTGTATACAGAAAAATGATACTGAAAATAAGTTATTTTTATCTACGCCAAAATCAGTTTTCGGTCTTGCTAAATACATGTACATGGGCACTTGATTCAAATTTCTATGAGGTGCAAGTAGTGCACTTATTTCTTTAAATAAAGATATATCGTTAAAAAATCTCTGCGCTGTCGTATTTCATTTTTAGATATCACGTGATAAGATGTCACGATGGATGGGAAAGAACATGTTAAAAGCATATACAGTTTCTGGAGGTCAAATGTGAACAAAAAGCCGCGCAATTCTCGAGCAATGTTTGCGAAAGCGGAGACCACACCAAAGAACTGTTAAAAGATGCGCATGTGCAAAAATGTGCAGCATCGGTTTCTGCGCGATATCACAGAACGTGACAAAACAATGATATGTGGAAGTTTTGGATGTAAAACACAACACATTTGCATCATCTCAGTTGCTAAAAGCAATTAGGCACCTGCAAGTTTGCATATTAATATTCTAATGTTACCAGTTTGTGCAAATGAATATGCTTGAAATCACGGCTATGTTTGTATCTCCAAAACGTCCATTAGTATCGACTTGCCGATACATTGCGAAGATTCGAATCCAGTTCAAAAAGTCTTCATACGAATGGGAAATATGTTTCTTTAATTTTCTTACTTACTCAAAGAATGCGGAGAACGAATTATCGGATGATGTGAAACGCAAGGCTTCTGTTTTTTGTTGTTGCATTTCGCAAGAATGTGACCACTAGTTCAGATTTGCGAGGTTCGCAAGACAGAAATGCATGGACCAAATGCTTCATGTCTTAGTTTATAGTTGTAGGCTCAAACACTGCATGTCAAAGGCCTTGATATTACATCAGAGGTTTGGGAAAGTGTCAGTCCGAAATGCATTCGGTCTGACAAAACCTCTAAGTACCTTTTACTGCTTGGGCTGACATTTTTGCGAAATATCTGACTCGTTTGAAAATAGCTTTCAGCATCTGTGGAAGAAGTATGCTGAGTATTACCATCTTATGAATAGATGATTTTTAAAACATTTGATAAAAGATTCACAGAGTAACACTGAAAATGAAAATTGAATTTTTTTCATTCAACAGCATCCTACATTAAAAGATTTTGAATTGCTTCCTTTTATACTAAGAACTACCGTTCAACAAGTGTATATCTGACATAAATTGTCTCTGCTAATAAAAAGGTCTCTATTTTATCTAGAAATAATTTCAATATATCCTTGATGGAGATAAATATAACTTCTGACGCGACATAGAAATGAAGATATAATACCATATAACCATTTCTTACATTATATAGCCCGACATTATCGGTACACGCCCTCAAGAAAAAAGATCGTTATGTTTTTGAGAATTTATAGACTAAATAAGTTATGTTTTCATATTTCACGTTATTTTGCTGCAGACTTTTTTTTTAATTTCTAAAAATAGCTGTTGATGGGTAGAGGGAACGAACTAAGTTCCCCTACTTAGATAGTTTGACTGTTCTAGTTTGACTTTCCTTTCAAAAATGCGAAAGAAAAAAAATGAAGCTCCTAGGACATCGATTATTTGCAGAACTAAATATCACTGAACTGAATCTTGTAGCTTCATTTTAAGCAACTAGATACTTCAAGAAGCTTAAATTACATTAGTTTGAATTGAAGAGTGTGGATATGTTGAGGTAAGGGGTGCGTTATAACTTATATAGCAGAAATGCAGTATTCTACACCATTATTTTTTTCGCGAGCAAGACCCCAGAATACACACCCCCTCCTTTAACATGATCTTCTTGTATTCTAAATACCATTTTTCATGTATCAAGTGAAATCTTTTCTACTTGCTAGTAGGGGTGAAACGATACGTCAATTGTGAATCGCGATATATTGCGATATTTCATAAGCTGTATTGCGATATACTGTTTATCATTTTTTTGTAAAATAAGGCCCATCCTTGTATGTATGTCCATACTGTTCATGTCTTTTGATTTGTCGATGTCATTTGCTTGAAAGAAACACATACAAGCCATTGAATTCTTTTGAATGCTTTCGTTTCAGTTGTGAACGATGTGGACCATCGGTCGCTTGTTTTCAATTAAACTTATTAAAATCAAAGTGATTCAATTAAAATTCAAAAAAATTAAATTAAAAAGATTCATATAATTTATAAGGATGCGATATATTATTAGAGATATCGCAATATCGATATAATGTTACACCTCTACTTGCTAGCCTGCACATATATATTTTTCTGAAGAGATTCGCAGCTGATTTGATTATAGAAAGAAATGAATTAAAAGAATGATAAGGAAAAATTCAAAACATTGATGAAGGTCCCACGCATCAGTCTCCTCTAGATGTTATGAGAACAAAATTTCTATCTACATATGAAGGTATGTAGGCTAATCGGTTTTGAAGTTTCTCAGAACTTTCTTATCTTTCAAGCCTCCGGTTTTTGATGTACGTAATATAGACAGTATTGTCGCGGCGTGGTCGAACAGCCTCCGATATCTGGCACAAACTCAGCATTGAAACAATTATCACAAGGGCTCTCTTACATTTTGTCTATACATACTTCATGAAAACATCTTTACGACTAAACCTCATCATACTTTTGCCTAAAACACGACATTTTTCTGCAGGCTTTTGACGAGTTCACCTGCTTTTCCTATAAACAAGTATGCTTCGGCAGGATTGCTTCCCCTTAACTTTAGAGAACGTTTTGTATAGTTGGCCTTATACAAGGTGCTTGATTTATGAGGAAACTTCCCCCATAAAATCAGTTCGACTCGGGTAATTTATGATGTCTAACTAAACAAAGATTTGGTTCTGCCATTCAAACTCTTTTTGTTCAGTTTTTTAGCCGGCGTTGAGATGGAAATCTTGCAGTCAGTTACACTTGTTTTCAGAATGTTTCAAGCAATTATGCCCTGTTTTTGGTACAATTGATGAGGTCTTTACAAGACAATGTAAAAAGGCGATCAGATGATCAATCTGTGAAGCATAACATTTTCTGAATAAGTTGAGACTATTGCGAATCAAGATTATATTGAAAACGTTTTGAAACTGTTGGTGCGAACCATCTCTATAATTATTTTAAAGTGCCTAGCACATAATTTCACCTGATAAATCAGAGCAAAAACTTTGAATAATAAAAATATGTCGCCCGCGAAAGCAAAAATTGCAGAGGGTTCACTTTTTTTGTTCAATGAAACCACATATAATATCACTGATCACTTTAGGATTAGAAAGAAATGCACATACACACTTCCCATGTCAGATTCTAATAAACTTCCATCTAAATCATTCATCATCGACATTAATAGTATAAAAAATGAATTAACAACAAGATAATTGATGATAGCAATGCTGAGATAAATACCTAATGAACTACTTGTCTTGTCTTTTCTCTCAGACATTCAATTACTTCCCCTGAATTAAAACAGAGTCTGAAGGAATGTACTAATTGGCGAAAGGTCGATTCCGGACGTGAAATAGTTGATCCCCGTGTAAGCCCCGTCGTAATGACCAACCGGATTTGATTCTCATTCCGGTTATTTCTCATTTTAGACAAATATCGTTTTCGAGTTTTAAAGGAGCAGATTGCGTGCTTCGCCGCACTCTTCTCTAAAACTACAAACGCAAATGGAACATGCTTTCGGTGTAGAATAACAAAAACATGGAGTATTTACAGAGAACTTTCATTTGCGGGGCATATAAATTAAATTGATTACAGCTACTTTTGACAGCTTTGGTATGATGCATTTAGATATCCTCGGATCATTTAAGAAACAAGTCTGTTAATTTATCTACATTGTTGGATCTTTGAAATTTGCTACGCGGAATAAGATAGCTAGAAGTTGAACACATTCAATCTATTAAAGGCAAACAGACAGAATGCTGTATATCAACTTAGACATGCAACATTTCTATTGTAAGAATATATACTTCTCTCATTTCAAAAAGGGAGAGATGATGGAATGACGGCTTTCAAGAGAGACTGATCTGAGAAAATTATAGGGAAGAGGCTACCTAAAATATCAATCAATCGAAATTATCCACAGAAACAGTGCTTTCAGTTCTCTTGACACGTAGAATTAATAGTTACACTATGTATGAGACAATGTGAACGAGTTATCTCAGAAATCATGTCAAATACGACAAAACTCAAGGAGTTTTCGCAGTTAAGTAAATCCACAGTGCACCAAGTATCTCAACAACTCTTTATCCGCGCTGCTGGAACCTCCGCTTATCTAAACGCACAACTGACCCACAGCAAAAGCTTATCTTAGAAGCACTAACGGTGAAGACAAGGAGAAACAGTATGAACTAAGCATGTAAAGATCGCCAAATTAACAGGATGAACGGTTCGTTTAAAGCATATTTCGACTGATTATGAAGTGATATTTGTGTACCTAAGTTCATGGGTTCATGTTTTTGACTGTCAAATTTCTGTTTAATTTTTCTATAATAAATCTCTTATCAAAAAATTTAATTCGGGAAAGAAGGTAAAGAGGGTCTCACAAACACATAAAAGTGTTGACATACAATTATGATTTGTCTTTGTTTCGAAAAACAGCCTTTGATACAAAGCTGTAGAGAGGTCTCTGCTCGGTTTCTGAGGGCGCATGTCATCGACCACAAGCCTAATATTTTGATAAGACCACAGCATTTATCATAGGAATTTTACTCATCAATGCACGTGCACCCTCGTCACAAATGGTGCATCATGTGAACACAGTAATACATTCATCAAACATTATTGCTGTCAAAAAATGTAGCATGTGCACGCTGCATGCATCTGTCGATTATTACACCTCTATGCGACCAGGGCAAATTACTAACTACCGTGTAGCGGTTACTGTCTATCTTCAGTGTGACGCCACAGCATGTGTGAGAAATTCCTCTGACATAGTTATGACGTTATTGACGTGGGGTTTTGGATGCATGTTGATTTGCCTCGTAAAATAAGTTAAATGTGCATATATTTACGAATCATTTCGTTCGTACTGCACCTCGCCCTGAGAACGAACGAGACCTTTGGCTTACCCGAAGGAAAACTCTCGACTTCGGAATTCTGGAACATTTGTTCCCGTCGAAATCTCGTCTGTGTGACGTAATTGTTATCACTGGGCCCCCTATACCTGTGTAAACAAATCGTTAACGTCAGCTAGATTCATGGTAGACACTCGATCAGTGTTAACGAGAACAAATTAGACCAGGTCATAATATGCTTACTTGCATGCTTCAGAATTCATACAAGCAACGCAAATTTTCTCTGCCAAAACCCATATAAAAACCCATCACAAAAAATCTTGCAAGCACATCGTCAAAATCGAATTTCATACTCTAAATACTAGTACTGTATTATTGTATATCAACTCATCGCTTTTGCCATAATTGGAGACCTGCATTGTGCTTAAAGGTCTCAATGGATAGAATTTATCATGTCCATTTATACATTCTAAGAACCAGTTATTCCATTGAAGTTGTAGATAGAGACGTTTCTCCATATTAGTCATCGCTCGTGATTTAGCGGCAATCCCTGCCATTTCACACAATGGATCTGAATTATATTTTGAAAGGCCATGTGGCAAATATGTTTTGGTCCCATTGGGCTTTCGTACATTTGTGATGTAATCCGGTCAAGAAGCAAGCATTACAAAACCTCTTCCACAGTCTTTGGTGTTTTATTTCAGAAAAAAAAAGAGAAGAAAACCACGCAATAAAACGACTTTGAATAATGTCATAGAGTATCAACAGCTACTTTTGTCTCTCATTAATCACACTTCAAATTGTGGGCTTTTCTGGTGCAATTTGCGAATTTCTTCTGTCATTTCATGGCAGTGTTTTGAAATCGGTCTTACTCTTTCATCATTTTATCCATAACAAATGTCAAAGGTAAAGATAACACTTCAATATCTATAGAATTTCAAAAGTCGTGACTTGTACTATTTACGTTAGATTTCATCGGTCTATCACTTGTTTCGTTTCTCATTTTAGTTGAAGTACTTCGTTGCCAAATTATCCAAATTCTTGGTTTCAGCATCTTTCTTTTTGTGCAATCTTTCATAGTCATCTTGCGTTCTGTTTTGTGAATGTTGAGAATTGTACTATAAACAGATATACATGTATCCGTTTCATGTCTCTGCATGGCTTTATTTTTTATATCCAGAACACCGACAAAAGATTACATGAAAAATCAAATTCAAAGAATTGTGGTACCCCCCCCCCCCCCGCTTTTGGGTGTTTGTCTTTAAAGAAATGCTTACAGACATCATCCCCCGCCCCTATTCTTTAAGATTTCATGATATATCTCTTGCATTATCAAAATTCTTAATGTAAATGTATAAACTTATAGGTATACAACAATGCATAAGTACAATAAATATACATATAAGTTCATAGACACAATGGAAAAGATTTACATGTACATGTAACATGAAAATGAGCTGTTGTAATGAGTTACGAAAGGAGGTTCAATAAAAATACAAGTTATGATTCGATAGATTTACAGCATTATGACGTATCTAACAAGATTCTAAATATAAAAAGATTAAACTCTAGAAAAAGTCAAAAGGTCCAAACTTTGTTACAAAGGGAAAGCTCTTGTGAAAAGGAATATACATGTGAAATATGAAAGTCCTTTCATTTACCATCCAAAAGATATGGTCGAGGTTGAATTTTTTAAATTGTGGGTCAGCTTCCAAGGACGCGGTCATAAGGTCAGAATGTTGTTACCAACGGAAAAGTCTTGTCATAGCCCTATCACTTACCATTCAAAAGCTAGGGACACAAACTTTTTGTGACAGACGGACAGACAGACGGACGGTATGAATGTCCGGTCCCGCGCTTTCGCGAAAGCGGGGGACAACAAAAGCCTTGTTTCTGAATTTTCAAACTAGCACTAGATTCAGAAAGGAGAGTTTGTCCGAATTCCCAAAGTTAGTAATGGATTCGTTTTCTTTATTCCGGGAATTTTTTATTAGTAAATTGAAATATTATTCTTAAAGTCAAGATTATGTGTACAAATTGTCACAAACAACATTCTGACCTTATGACCGCGTCCTTGGAAGTTGACCCACAAAGTCTTAGTTCTTTGAACATGTTGAATATTGAAGACCGGGTTAAACAATTACGTTTGAATCATGTTTTTAATATATACCATGATAAGACACCATCATATCTAAGGAATAACTTTGTCATGAAAACACAAAATTCTGGGCGTCAGACAAGATCTTGTACAAACTTAGATTTTATTATTCCTAGAGTCAAGACATGCGAATCTAGTACTTTTTACTTTAGTGGCATAAAAGATTGGAATGAGCTTCCTTTATCTATTAAAGAATCCAAGAGCAAAGATCTTTTAAAGAACAACATCAAATCATTTTTACTCGAGAAAGGGCTTTCTAAGCAAAATTGTGATTTTTACTTATATTAGACTAGATAGTGCCGTTTGTGTGTGTGTTTTTGTTTTGTTTGTTTTTTTAATCTAATTTAATCTAAATCTTAAATAATGTAATATTAACATTTGGGACCCCATTGGAAATAAGCCCTTATGGGCTATCCTGGTAAGCAATGTCTTGTAAACTGTGATATTTGTTGTTTTAACTAGTCATGTGGATATATTACTAAAAATTGAAAATTGAATAATATTACTGATAGGGATGCCAAATATGTAAAAGTTTTTTTTTTGCATTGTTTTTATCACAGATTTTATTTGTATATGTCATTGACATTGTTTTACCGAATAAATATCTATCTATCTTCTATCTATCTATCTATCTAAAGAGGGAGCCGACTCCTATGCAAATGGCTGACTCGTGCTTGCGTCATTTCCAGCATCGGCCTTTGTCTTCGTCCCGTTGATGGAAAGTCCGTTCCCATAAGCTTATTGGATACACATTTTTCATTGGTAAAGCCTTATAAGTCCCCTATAATCCGGTATCAATGGACCAGCAAGCTCCGGTGTAGCGGATTATGATCGTGATTAAAGTGCCTCTTCAGTTTTCTCGGACATTAAATTTGACATGGGTCTTATAATGCATTGGCCACCTGTCGTTAAGAGCAGCTACACGACCGTTTGCTAAGAAGGCGGCATTGTTTAAGGTCAGTAACTGCCATTCCTTGCCAAGTGGCCTAACCGTATGCATTGTAAGAATAGGGTAAAGAAATGATTTGGAAATCTGATTCAATGTCCAAAATTGGGAAGGATGATTGTCGTAGAACAATTAGTTTCTTCACGCGAATCCTCGAACGAGGGTTGACGGGCCCCGACGAACAGTTGTCAGAACGAGCTAAATCAAGGGGATTTGGATCCAGACATTAAAGTGCCAATTATTGTAATTTCAATTTATCATTTTTCGTAAAATTTCGTCGATAAGTGAGATTTAATTATCATTATAAAGTAGTTTTCTGTGCGGTGCATATCCGGTCCCCATTATATCGTATCACAGTTTGCACCTATAAGTGCATGATCCTCTGGATTATTTACATGAAGTAGATTATCTACATTGATTATGTGGATTTTACCCTCCAAAAATATAAACTTTAGAAATTGCATCCAGATCACTGTATTAATGATATTTGTATCTGTGTGTATCGGATTCCATCAATAAAAGTACATGAAAAGTGCAACGGAGTATACATTTTCAATACGTATAGTATTATTTTAAATGAAATTAAAATTCTCAAGCATATGTGGTTTTTGACAGGGGAAATAGTATGAAATGGTTTTGACAGGGGATATAGTACATAATTCATGGTCAAATTCATGAAGAATGGACCAACGGACGATGTATATGTTTATTGTACCGAAGTAGATAAATAGATTTTTAAAAATCTTTTTCAAATGATAAATGTATATAGTCCTCGGTTGACCAGAGGTCGAGCTGATTTTTCATTTTACAGATGACGATCAGTTTTCTCACCCCAGGGGCTAATGCTATTAAGGTACCAACACCTTACCTATCAATTTTCTACCTCAATTACAAAAGAGCGGTCAGACAATTATGGTCGCGCCATTTGACCCGACGTCAAGAGACAAATTGTTAGTTCAACAGAAATTTAATTTCTCGGCTAAATTACCTACCATTGTACAGACATGTTTTGGTTAGCTGTCGTTCAGAATTACAGACAGGTATATTTTCCAATATCTTATACAAGATCAAGACCAAGTGATGAGTAAACCTAAAGGTGTTTACAAAGTTCACAGAGTCCACCTCGAAAAGAAAAATAATTGAAATCTCATGAAACTAGAAAGGTCTCTAAAATATCCAATCTATCAAATCAATACAAACAATGGAAAAGAATACCGTTTTTTCACATCCACGGCAAAACTATCAAAATCTTGGTCTTGGACACATTTAAGTGAAAGTCAAAAAGTTTAAACAATACCATTTGTTCACATCCACGGCAAAACTATCAAAATTTTGGTCTTGGACACATTTAAGTGAAAGTCAAACTACCAAGGTCAAGGCCAAAGTGAAAAGAATCGTGGAATCTGGTCATCGTCATATCAGTTCTTCATGGATGCGTATGATAAGTTCTTCGTGGATGCGTATGATATGTCAAGGAATTACTGTCCAAGACTTCAGAGTGTTTCATGACTTTTTACCAAAGTTATACCTGCAAGGTCAAAGACACGTTGAAATGAGGGTAAAATAAACACCAAACTATAAATTGTTAAAACATTAATTTTTACTTAAGATATATAGATATGCAGGTAATGAGTGCACGCATTTTTTCCTACACCAGACGTAATGTATGATCGATTTTATACTCTACAAGATTATTATACTCGAAGCAATAGTGAAATACTTCATGTTTTGTAAAATTATATAATACGTTTAGATATCGGAGATTAGCGCAAATCTACATAAAATAAAGAGTATGAGTATGATATCCCGGGCATGTAAATGAGAAATAAAAGGTCATACCAAGAAATTACAGGCAATTATCAGAACATTACACGGAATACAATGTCTAGATATTCATTATTTTATCATAAAGGCCAAGAAAAGAACATTCTATTCATATAAATCACTACGATATTTCCGTTTATCCAACAGAAATAAGAAAAAACATATTTAGGCAATAAATCTCGATGTTATATGTTTCCGTTTGTTGAACTTTTCTAAGAAATTATTACTTTTAAGCAGAATATCAAGACTGCAAGATTGAATTAAAAACTTTCAAAATAGAAAAGAATTAAAAATATAGCAGAACCAACGGTCTACATGATTGTGTTATTTGCCACGTGCCTTGGTCCGTGGCTATGTTTGCATTTTATCCCCGTTTATGGTCATTTTGTCATCAAATTTCCATAAAGCTGTCCTACAGGGAGTTATTGTATACGCGCCAATACTCTGATTCCTTTACCCCAGGGGAGGTAAGCCGGGTGAGAAACTCAGAGCTGATAAAAATCAATGTTAATGTGTAAATTGAATGACTTTATGTCGTTGTAATTGAACATCGAACATTAAAATATGGTATTTGGGGTCGGCAGGTGGCTACTATAGCTCATCTGAAAAATACTTCTAGATCTCCTCCCTTCTTTTTCTAATTTCTGATGCAGAATATTTTTTATTATTCTATTTTACTGACGTCCAGAGTTAAACTTCAATAACATCCAAGTTGCGTTAAATGTTTTCTATTATTTTAAAAAAAAAATCTTCCAAGTTTCTTACATATTTCTATTTTATTTGAAATTACATTTATATACAAGTAAAAATTACGAAAAGCAAAATTTTAACCAAGAAGGATAAAACTTTTTTTCCCAATACATTTATCTATTTATTCATCTCTACTATTTTTTTTTTTTTTCATCCAAACTTGACCTATGTTACATTCTTATATATTCATTGTCTATGAGATATCGTGATTTTTCCATCATTTACCTAGCTTACAAAAACGCTTAATCTGCTATATAAGCCATGCATTATTATAGTTTAGAGATAATGGTGAACAAAAACAAGTCTCGTTCAGCATTCCATATAGCTGTTGGCTCTCCGTCTGTCAATATTAAGTGTCAACTTAGCACGAATAATAATAATTCATAAAAATAGGAGGAAAAAAATACGAGGCTATAGACGTACGGACGATCATTAACATTGTTAATGCTTTATAAACACATTATTTAAGGTTATTATTTCGTGTTTTAGTCTCTGCAAACTAATTTACAACTGCAACAAGCCATTTCCCATGTGTCTAGCCTTGTACTCCGCAGTTTCTACAAAGTGCTTTAGATTTTAACATATTTTTGCACTTATTACTTGCAAATGGTAAATTAGAATTCTTGTTGCATACAATAAAGCGATTCCTTGTTATGTTTTCGGAAAATTAAACTCGGCTAATTCTAACATACATGCTTCAGTGCTCAAAAATCAAAAATAAAAGTGCATACATTATATTTTTCTTCCCTTTTCCTAGGAAAATTTACTGCATTCATATTGACTATTCCCCCCCCCCCCCCTCCTAAAAAAGAACAAATATCTGCGGGCTTGTCCTCTTAATCTTGAACAGCTTGCAGGTGTACACGTGAGACAAAATGTTTCGGGGACAAGAATCTACATGTACTCCCATCAATTTTATTGTCAAAGGGAAACTTTTAAAAGTTAAATGAAATCTATCAAGTAGTTGACGGACCACGATAAATTAGAGATATGTACTGATGTGTTCTGATAGCCGAAATGATATAATTCAGGCAATTATAAAATCACAAAGGAAAAAAATATATTTTGACTTTTTGGTGTCTCTGAAGTTGGGGAAATGTTGAATAAATGAAGCTTACAAAACATCTCACTTCACTGAATCTTTACTTAAATAATACAGCTTAATTGTATAGTTCAATGTATCTGAATTTTCGATAAGATCCAAATTTTCACAAGGAACCCCTGCAAACCCTGGTAATTTTTTTTATAGTTTTTTTTCAGGTACATGTATTAAAACCCTTTTTTCCAGTCCACCGTTTATTCTGTAACTTAATTAATTCAGTTTCTTAAGATTCAGTTGACATGCATTATGATGGGGAAATTAGAATAAACTTTAATAATTCTGGTGAATGAATTCGCTCTAAGCTTTCTAAATCTGTATTCAATTCTAAATTCAATACATTATGGAGAAAGAAGGATGTAATTTCCGTCTTCTTTACCCGTACTTCGTGTGATGTGGGGACCCATCCCGCTGTTCAATAAAGACAGCCCCTCCCCCTTTTCTACCCGATCACCTGGGATCTCAAACAGAGGAGAAATTCACTTCAAATGAGGTAGAATGACTGTCTTTAGAAGCAACTTTACATGAGACAGATGAATCAATGTTGACGATTGACGAAATTCTGTGCGATGCATTCGTCACATGATTGTTGATTCGAAACCCCCAAAACCCTGAAAAAGCAATGTAAAAGTTCACAAGATCGTGTCAGTTTTAAAATTCCAATAGACCTAAACTAACACGAGTATTCGAGAATGGATGCTCTGACTCACTCCAATTTTCCCATCAAAAGTAACAGATTACTCCATCGCACCTTGCCATATCAACTTTCAAATCTTTAATCAACTTGGAACATAAAATGAGTGTCTAGTCTTTTCCTTATACGACAATACTCTAAAAAATCCCTTTCCAATTTCAAGGAAATCAGAACTCTGTTCACGACATGACCTTGTGTCATGGAGTTTTCCCTTTTATTACATCCACGAACAGTCCATCTTAACGAACATTCAATATTCTTATTTGGAAGAATAGCCATAAAATGTCAATTCTGTATAAAAGCACAAATTTAAGGCATGTCAGTATTTATTTTCAAATATTGTCATTTTCAGGGAAAATAAATCTTGAAGTATTATTTCATGATTCAATCATCGTATCGGATTATATGAAACTCGACTTTAGACTATTCCCACAAAATGCGCCCCACAAGCATTAAAACGGCTAGGATATGATTATGTTGCGATAAACACAACTTTTATGACAATTTAATCCGGGTTCAGCATAACGGATAATTTGACTCCAATTTACCCGTTTTCCCAAAGGAGAACATTGAGTTTGACAGGCGCCACGCGTTTGAAAAAAATGCTGACATTTTAGTGCAGGCATATATATATCGTTCCCAGACAAACTCTCCAATTTCTACATGCTTGGGTAAAGATAGTATAAATCCATACCCTTTCTAAAACAAAACATTAATCAAAGACATTTCGTGCGTTCAAAATCGATGACTTATTGTGTACATTCATTTATTCACAGAAGCTGATTCCTCACTTTATGAGGGAAAATAATGGCCTGACAAAATATGAAATATACATATAAATGAATCATGGATAAAAGTAATGAAAAATCTTTGAAAATGGACAATTTTTGAATAAATAAAAGTTTCACGTACATTAATTCTTTTATTTTATTTTTCTTAATGCCGTGAATGAAGAAAATAAAGCAATAAAATTAATGAGAGATCGAATTGATTTATTTACAAATCCTACAAGCGAACGAGATACAGATCGACTCGTCCTCTACATGTAAACGCACGCACGTCCCCATGCTTGGTTGCATGTCTTTTCTGTTCAGTTATAATGTGGTTATTTATTGCCATATCGGATAAATTACCATTCGAGTCTTCATTGGTTTGTTTTACATGGAATACCTCATGTTACCTATAATCAAGAGGTAATTTAACTTGTGATCATCTTTCTACATACCTTTATTTATGTATTTGGTTGCAATCAAATCTAACAACGTTTCCAGTCGACTTCAACACAAACGGTTTCTAAACTATTTTAAGGAGCAGCCATCATAAAACATCGTTATATTCTAGTTTTACCCCTCATTTTAATCTGTATTACGTGACGGATTGTAATTCAAGAAAATTAATATGTCAAAATACGTAAAAGAAGAGTTTTATAACACTGAAAATAATTTTATTTGATTTTTATTTTCTGCATCCATCACAAGCCAACCTTTGTTACGTGTACACTGCCGACTGCATGTACAAATGACTGAGAGTATCAATACATGCCCATTATCAATCATGAAGCCTGTAGTCCTGTCAAACGCACCATTAACTCTGAAAGCTAACAAGCCACTACTATCCTTCAAACCAGCCTCACGCTGCTTCTTTTTTAGGTTAAAATTAAAATCTATTCAATCACTGAAGTGATCAAAGAGTCAAAGAGCACCTCCACATGACAGACCTAGATCGGGTTGTCACAAACCTATCGTCTTACTTATTTGAGAGTATTGTCAAGCTTTCGTTATTTGACGTGTATAGTATACAATATAGCTTCTGGGGTTTTTTTTTCATTTGAACAACCGCAAAATGTAGTTATTAACTCTTTTTTTGGTGTTGTCATTTCTGTATCGTTTCTGTAGTAGTAATTTAGTATTGACTCAGTTTGTATCTTTTTGTGAGTGTGTGTGTAATGGTTCTTCAACTTTCAAAAATTACAATGTTTAAAAAACTTTTGGACATTTTCGTCTTTCAAATGGGTACTGTTAGAGCATCATCGAAAACACAAAATACTTTCATTATTCCCAATGTTATTGAAAACCATTGTTTTTGGTTTAGAAAAAAACATTGTTCGCACAGATTTATAATTCACATAGAAACATCAATATGCCTTGTTGAATCAGTCCCATCTCACTTGACCTTGTTAATGTACCCTTGCATCTGAGATGTATGAATTCAAAGCGGGGTATGATTTTTGCTGCAATGTTCAGTTCTGCATTGTTGCCATTCTGTTGTTTACTCAAGGTGGGAAGACGGGAAGCATTCCTTCCATCAAAGCTATCTCTTATATATTAAGTGAAAATTGACAGAAATTAATCCACTTGTTAAAGACATACTCCGTTCTGACAGAAGTCAAAAGGTGTGAATTTGTCTATACTTAAATTATTATTACCCCATCCGAATCACAGGATGAAAGCAGTTTACCCAACTTGACATTCCTCTGTGATAAATAATATTTGTCCATGAGCATTTGATCTGTAAGTAACTGTAAGCCTTAACAAGGATTATCTGAGAACGACAGAGTCAGACAGTGATAATCTGAGAACGACAGTGTCAGACAGTGATAATCTGAGAACGACAGTGTCAGACAGCGATCATCTGAGAACGACAGAGTCAGACAGCGATAATCTGAGAACGACAGAGTCAGACAGTGATAATCTGAGAACGACAGTGTCAGACAGTGATAATCTGAGAACGACAGTGTCAGACAGCGATCATCTGAGAACGACAGAGTCAGATAGCGATCATCTGGGAACGACAGAGTCAGACAGTGGTCATCTGAGAACGACAGAGTCAGACAGCGATCATCTGAGAACGCATAGTCAGACAGCGATCATCTGGGAACGACAGAGTCAGACAGTGGTCATCTGAGAACGACAGAGTCAGACAGTGATAATATGAGAACGACAGAGTCAGACAGCGATCATCTGAGAACGCATAATCAGCTATCTTCTGAGAACGACAGAGTCAGGCAGCAATCATCTGAGAACGACAGAGTCAGACAGCGATCATCTGAGAATGAAAGAGTCAGACAGCGATCATCTGAGAACGACAGAGTCAGACAGTGGTAATCTGAGAACGACAGAGTCAGACAGCTATCACCCGAGAACGAGAGTCAGACAGCGATCATCTGAGAACGACAGTGTCAGACAGCGACCATATAAGAAAGAAAGTCAGACAGCGATCATCTGAGAACGACAGAGTCAGACAGCGATCATCTGAGAACGACAGAGTCAGACAGCGGTCATCTGAGAACGACAAAGTCAGGCAGCAATCATCTGAGAACGACAGTGTCAGACAGCGATCATATGAGAACGACAGAGTCAGGCAGCGATCATCTGAGAACGAAAGAGTCACACAGCAATCATCTGAGAACGACAGAGTCAGACCGTGGTCATCTGAGAACGACAGAGTCAGACAGTGACCATATGAGAACGAAAGTCAGACAGCGATCATCTGAGAACGACAGAGTCAGACAGCGAGCATATGAGAACGACAGAGTCAGGCGGCGATCATATGAGAACGACAGAGTCAGACAGCGATCATCTGAGAACAACAGAGTCAGGCAGCGATCATCTGAGAACGACAGAGCTAATAATACTCTGATATTATAATCCAACGAAAAAAATATGCCATTATCCTATGATTCTGTCAATTTCTTTCATTCAACAAATCGTCCAAAAGCCTACGTGACAAATTCCAAAATCTCAGCATTATACCGCATAAAGGACTCCCTTTATAATGATGAAACATTTTGGAGTTTATATCAATGGTTAATGATGATGAAATCCGAGAGAGTTGGCCAAGACTCGTGATACTTTAATCGTCATAAAACCGCCATCAGACGTTACCACGATGCACTGATTGAGATTGAATTCTGTAGCTTCTGTATAAGGGTACATAAAACAATAGGGTGGCAACACAATAAATATACAACTACGTCTGGTGGTCGAAGTTTAATGATGAGACTGGGATGTCACCGGAGATGCATCATAGAAATATAACAGCCCCCCCCCCCCCCCCCTATTTGTTGACTGAGCAAAGATCATTTAAATTGAGGCCAGTTTTAACTCTAGAAATATCACGAATGAATTACAATCGGCTATAATCGATAATCGGAACGTTTGACTATATATTGATATCCGGCTGTTTGAACGACATGCTGAGCGACAAATATAAGAAATATGTCTATGGCGAATTGGACATAAAAATTCCGATGGTTACAGGATTGGTGCAGATGCCTTACCTACTTCAAAATCAGTACTCCGGAAAATAAGGATAGAAGAAAGGAGAACAAAACGGACCTTATAACTCACGATTACTAAAGTGTCCTGCTTGAAGCTTCTGAAAGTAAAATGGTACAGATGGCACATCTTGGACAGATAAAGCCTGGGAACACGAGTTAAGACCCTCTGTATATATTCACAAAGAATCTTCTCTGATAAAAGTTTCAAGGGGTTTGTGAATGCAACCGACCTCCACGACTTGACGTGGGAATGTGACACCGGATAAACAAACAAATTATGCTTTTTGAAATACTCGAGCATAAAGTTTTTATTTGATCCATCACTCCACTTCTTGACCTTTGTCGGATCCCCCAACCTCTCGCTATTTTATGGACCTTGACTGCATTTTTACAATGGTTTTTTATTGCCCTGTTGCACGCTTGGTATTCATTAATGTTTATGACTGGTCACTTCAGGTGAAGTAGTTTTTTACAATTTGTACCGTGTTATCACCATATGCGCCTACATCGGGATGGATACATAAAACGTTGTATGTTGGGTTGGGTTTGTACCTAAGCACGATTGTTAAAATGCAATCACGTTTCACAGAAGAGCAAGTGCATAAATCGTCAGCCTAAGAAGACTTGGTTGATTTACATGTAGATGATATACATTGCTGAACCTGGATCTTCCATTTCTAAAGACAAAAGTACATGTATTTATATGAAGAGAAAAACATTATTTTTCTGGAAGGAAACTCATTTCTTTGGACTGACTACCCAAAGCAAACCGGCTGCTGAATTTCCGTTATTTATTTGCTTGCCACAAGTACATCCAATTAAAACAGCGACGGACAAATTCCCCAGCGCGTATAATGATGAAAAGAGGCAACGAAAGATGAACAGCAATGTTAAAGCTGAACGACACCTAACCCAACTTGCCTTGGAGTGCCCAAAATAACATTCGAACATTCATGATCGGAAGCCAGAGATATGTACTCAGACAAAAGAGTGTTCGATTTCATTCTGCGTATACTTTATATCATACCTTTGATACAAAACCAAAGAAACTTGATACGAAGCAAGAGGAATATACTATGTCTAGAGAAACCTTAATTAAGAAAGTGAGGAAGCTACAAGGAAGTGGCACCAAACAGTTTCAGCTCCTTTGTAAAAAGTTGAAACAGAATTCTGAGAATATTAAGAATATCAATAAGTAGGAGACAGTAGATGTTTTTTTTTTAAGAAATAGGTTAATTGTCTTCAAAAGTTGTTCTAAAACTGAAACTTTAGTATCTCATTGGGTCCTACAGAAATCGACTCGCAGTGGCAGATTGGTCAGACTAATAAGCACATGAGGAGCATTGTGGAGAGTTTGGCAGTTTTCGTGAATGGTGTCCTTGAGTTGACGATGCCATGGAGTACGAGATGGTTTCTTTGCTGTCCTTCAGATTTTATGAAAAGGAATCTCATGCGAAATCGAAAATTATCGACAAATATATGACCAAGGAAAAAAAAACCAAGAGGACATTACTTGTCGACCCTCATAGATGAGGGAACATTAAATCCTAGATTAATTCCCTTTAGATGATGGCAGGCTGATGGTTTGTCTCTCTGTAAAAGCAAAGCTGATCAAACAGCACCTGAAGATTTACTGTCTAAAGAGGCATTTACGATCTCCCTAGTCAGACAGTTTAATAAACTCTAACAATAAAAATCAGCTCATGATTGGCAAAGAATATTTCCCCGCTAATAGCACCAGCAAGCTCGCAAAATGGCAGTCTAAAGTCTTTGACTCCCTGCAATTTTAGAGTTAGGTAGAAGAAGAATTGGATAGGAGGAAGAGGAGAAAATCTATACAATATGATAAAAATATCTTATATCGGTATTTCTGATTACTGTATGTAGCATAAGGCTAGACCATATAAATGTCAAGGTCATCAATCTGAAGTATTACATAGACTGTTTGCAAATGACCTTTTTATTTTGGATTTTTGTGTTTATTAGTGAAAACAAAGGTCAATCATTACAACATGAGATTCAACAAATTAATTGCATCAGATTGAATTCCAAAATAATTTATATAAACATTCTCAATAAAAAATATGTGGGATCGACAAGGAGCATTGAAGCATTCTTTACCATCTGCCATTGGATATGATATTTTAGCGGATGTAAGTGTTCTATTCGGGATTAAACTAAGATCTGTGGCATACCAAACACGAAAACAGACACAGCAGCAACATTAGTACATCATGTTATGTAATAGTTTTACTCCATCTTTATAAACGAACAGAGGATTATATAAAACTTATAAAAATGTATTTTCAAATCTAGGTTCGGATCAACACACCTCTGCTAATGTTTTATTTTTTGTTTATGCTGACTATAAATAAAGCTTATTTTAAGTTCTGAATTCTGAAAATTCTACGTCTTCTCATGATTTTGGACAGCTACTGGGAACGGGCATTCAGACCAGTTGCAAGGTTCTCTGAAACAGAGAGTTACATATTTGATTTACAAATGGCAAATGAGTCAAAAACACCTACGTCTTCTGAGCTAGAGAGTTCCAACAACACAATGTTGAAGATGACGAGTCCCAGACCTCCTGTGAACGCGCGTTTTATGATACGGTTTCCTCTCAGTTGACTAATTTCTACTGCTTCTCAAAGACAAATTGTTTGCAACATAAATCTCTGTCACGGCCGTGAAATATGTACATTATCTATATAGAAGAGAACATCAATGTGCACCAGGGTGTCAACTTATTTCATAATGGAGCCATGTGCGTTCGGGTTTGCTTACATTGCTGAGTGTCTGAGGAACTCCACGGGGCTTATGGGGTATGAATGAAAACACCAGAATATGATGTAACAATGTCAATCTTCATTCAATATGATCATATGATTAATACAGAATAAACTCTTTTTCTACTTATTTGAAAGAAAATATCTCCAAGAAATAGTTCAGCAACCCTGAAATCAAAACAGATTTTTACAAAATGGACATGGAGACTTCCGACAACGACTAGACTGAGAGGGTTTTTATTCACATCAAAATACAAATGTATAAGGTATCATTCTAAGAAACTCCATGATGAATCAAGGTATTCTCATACTGGCATCAGGAATCAAAACAAATCGAAATAATAATCATCATTAAGCAGGATCCTACATATATAACCGGAGATTCACCTCAATGTTCCCCCTACTCTATGTATATTTATCTCTCTCTGAACATTTGAAAAGACGTCTAAAATGAAAGAAGAAAAAATCAATTGGACGCCACTTAATTGTGGTTCCCCATGTGTTTTTAAAGCGGAGAAAGGACAGTTGAGAAATGAGTCTGCTGCATCATTGTGTAGATAAGTTATGAAGCTTACACTTGAAGCTGACATTGTGTTAGTTTTTACACATCATAATGAGAGAATCTTAACTTGAACCATAAACGAGTCTCTAGACTTCATCATTCCAGCAATTTTGTGTATACACTGGGAGAAATTCAAGAGAATTTCACTTTACGACGGTTCGATAGTTGGAACTGTCAGTATATGAGTGGAAACCATGATTCCAAAATTCTGACAAAGTTAAGAGAAATAAGTTTGTAAAAACATACCAAGCAGCTGAAAATATTTGTATAATAAGCTAGTGAATATTTCTTTGAGAATATGATCATGGTCAAGAATGAAGGAAATCTTGCCTATCCATGCTACAAGTATGCATTTAAAAATAACGGATTTAAACACTCCAAAAAATGTGCAAATTCATTCATAAGATGTATGGCAATAAAGGGAAAGTTATTTTAGTATCACTTTAAGAATCATAAATATCTATCAGCAGGATTATTGGTTATAATAGCTTTCTTTTCATCTCTAACTTCACTGCAGGCCAGGTAAGTATGGGGCGAGAGATGAGCTTTATGATCCAACTCCCTCGTTATTCGCTGGAGTTTAATGTCTGTACAACTCCCTTTCATGCCTTGATAAATACGAGATTTCATATCAACTATCATTTATACGTTCTATAGAGATCAAAGTGCCGAAGGGCAGAATTTCTTTACGCGTGCCCTTCGGTTGCTGAGCTACCACCAACGGGACCTTTGATTTCAAATTCCAGCAACATTTAATTGAATTCGAAGTTTTTAATATGCTATTATTGGTCTGATCATTATTCATTTCACATTTGGCCAATTCAAGGTGAAACCAACACCCGATGCGTTTGTTCTTGCCGCTTCCTTCGTCATACCCATCCAAAAGTGATTACGAAAATTGTCTCCTAAACGAATGCATTCCATACCCTCCATCCAGACGATATGTCCTTGAAATCATAGTGCGAGGCAAAACAGCCTTGACAGTAAATTTGTCTGGAATCAGACGAGGATGTGTAAATCGTATAAGCGATCATGTAAATGTTATTAACGCCAAAGAAAACCTATGTCTTGATGAAATAGTGAGGAGAATTTGCAGTTACCCCCCAGATTGTGTCAGATCTATATAGATACAGATTCTGTATCACAAGACAGTAACGATACAGCCTCGCGGGAATGTTTAGTCTGACGTAACTCTGACTGCGACTGATCGGGCACGACATGCAAGTTGACGTGTCTAGTGTTTTGGAGCACCATGCTCCATGGCAGCAATACCTGCACTACATTCTCCCCCATTGAGTCGAGGATGTCTTCACACAGTCTTAGCTATCTCATGCTGCTCTTTTTATTGGCAATTTATAAAAAAAGATAGATAAATACACAGAAAATTTTACTGCACACTAGTTAAACAGCTAGAAATGTAATGTTTTGTGGCATCAACAGACGTTTAAACACATCATACAAGATACTAGCATTCATATCAAATCACAAAACAATAAAGATTGGGAAGAGATGCTTCCTATCGACAGTAATGTCAAACACAACATCTTCCGAAAATTGCCAAACGGAAATATTGGGCCATGATGACAGTAGTTGATAATATTGTATGACGCAAGCTCAGTTGTCACGGAGAGCACGATTCTATTTCAGTAAATCTGTTCTAATTTAATGACTTGGAGGCTTGGATCATCAATACTGCTTATTGCAGGACATGACCAAAATAGCTAATCCATCTAATCATAGTACATCCGTTTTCATTTCCATTCTGTTTGCGGTTCTAGAACGAAAGATCGCGGTCTTAAAAGTACAACTTGATTTCTCAAAAAAGATGCATGAAGCTTGGAAAATGCCTTGACAAGTTGACATTATCATTTTTACTTGTATTGAAACTAAATCTGAAGTTTTCGAACAAGTAGAACTGTCATTGAAATGATATTAGAGAAGAGTGCCCTTTACTATGTAGAAGCCATGGCCAACAACTGAATTCACCATAACTATTTATTCCTAACAACAGATTCTTTTGTAGAGGAAGATGGAGATAAAGGCGAATCTAACTTAGATAAGGAATGAGTCTGCCGAGCTTGGTAAGGGTAAATACAGGCACGACAGAACCATGTTATGAAGTGGCACCTCCAAAAACTCGCTGACAAGCCAGGATTTACAAGCATTGATGGCGGAGTGATCCGTCCCACCTGCAGGCTTTACATGTACTATAGTAAGGATAAAAGATGCACGACTTCAAGCGTAGGATCAATATAGGTCTTAGAATGTTCTCTCAAATACTCCAAGAACTCAGAATTATTAGGAAATTGTTATCATGGTCGCCTCTAGCTGTTATCTTTTTGAAAATTGAGTCATAGAGGAGTAATAAACAACAATGGTGCATTATTTCTCTTAAATTTGTTTCATGTACTCCTATGACTGCAAGCCTCCATCTAGTGCCAGAATCCCTTACGTAAAATGACAGTTTCCATATAAAAAGTTTTTACTAGTCTATTGCAAGTATCTAGAACGCCTCCAATACATTTTTAACTGCCGGAGCCAAAATTCCACACATAAAACGTGTTTATGACATTGTCCAGAATGTTCAGGATTCTTGACATTGAAAGTTCCTATTTTTCATGTCAAAGAATACATTCGTTTATCGGGAATTAAATGCGCAATTTTGAGCATCTGACAATCAAAGTACATTTTTTTCACGTCAAAGCTTTTGAAACACTTCGAATCCTTAAGGCGGTGTCTTTGAAATGTTATACCGTACGCAATACGTACGTAAAACACGAGGAAAGATGTTGAATATTGGGTGCCATAAGAAAACGTGAACATAAATTCAATTTTTTTAATTCGCTGTTTTTCCACATCCCTCTCCATCTCTCATCCTGGAAATAATGAGACTGTCAGAAAACATATATTTCTGATTATGCCCAGTATCATAGATATACATTGCGCAATGCCAGGAACAGTCTCCTAAATAAGAAATCAACTGGAAACTCTGTCCCTCATAATATATGTTAATGTAGGTAACATTAGATCACATTTACATTCGTAAACTTGTTTAACAAATTACATTTTATTCAAACCAGGGTCCGTGATTAATAGAGGACGCCTAGGACCTTGCTTCAATTTCTGGTTCGAGTTGAAAAGAGCAAGAAGGGGAACCAGCACGACTTAAACGAATAACAAAAGAGTGAATGGTTAGTGATACAACTTGTCCTGAATGCTACTAAATTGATATGGTTGAAATTATAAACTTTTAACGACTTGACATGTCTTGAAAGAGAAAACGATATCAAAACTTTATCAAGAGCCAGCCAATGTCACTTGATGTCACTCAAATATGCCCAATTTGACAAGTTGCGTTTTATCACGCAAATCTCGCGAGAAGTTACGTACTGATCAGTTGGCATTAAGTATTTTTTAGGGTTATCACAATCTTTGCTGTTAAAACCCCTTTTAAACGATTTAAATAAAATAATATTAGAGAATTGTTCATGGATGTCAACTTGACGAGTTAGGGTCCCTCTAAATACGCTCCTGTCTTGATGTAAAAATTTTGCTTTAATTTCGAATTTAAATTTGCAGAGTTCCAAATCAAATAAATCAATGTCAGTATAATTTTAGATGCTATTCTTTGCATTATATAACTCAAGGATGAAGTTTCGTATAATTTGAGGTAAAAATGTATCTGTTCGGTTTACACTTAAATTGAACCTATGGTTTGTACATAGGTTTCAAGTACAGTATTTCCATACCATCATTCTGACGTGTATTTGAACCAGAAGTCCGGGAATTGGAAATAAATCAAGTTAATGTTCAATTTCTTTTTAAATTTTCGCATTTTCAATAAGAGGTACTCCAAAATCCAACATTATGGATATGTTCAATTACGTAACAAGTCTACTGTACGAGCAAATTCGTGTCTGTAGGAAAGAAGATGGGTCTTGCCAACCTAAAAATTTGAAAACAAACCATTATAAGTGTAATATTTTGTCATAATGGCCCGTTCCTCATACTTATAACACTCCGGTCATGATTTAGTATCAAGCAAAAAAGTGCTGTTAATGTACATGTTTTTGTCCCAGGGATGAAAAGTTACACCAAAACTGCATTTTCGTGGCAAAACATATTGGAATAATCAAAAAGCAAATTAATGGGGTCAGAATTGCTGCATAGAAGTTTATCTTTTAACGTGACAGGTATAAATGCCTATTTTCAAAAACACAGCATAGCTCTGCAAGTGATACCAAAGGGTTGAATATCCCATGGATAAAAACTTAGTACACACCGAGCCTAGGAAATCAAAAGAAGATGTCTGTATATTTTTTATTTTGCGATCAAAGGTCCAAATCGCATCCAATGCTGTAGGTCCATAAATCAGAAATGAATTAGGCACAGCTACAAAGGATTGTTTTAGACTTCCCTGACTTCTTTAGAATTGTAACTGATGAAGACTTCATAGAAAGGTTCATGTTTCTGAAATCATCAAATGACAGTGCAGATTTCAATGAAGAGTCAACCTTCTAGATGATAACCTTCTGTCACATGGATCCATTTATAAGATATATTGATAGGAATACTTAGTTATGCATATTTTAATGAAGGAAGCAGATATGTCCTCCGGTACCTAGACCAAGTACAAATCATAGGTACATGAAATAAAAGAAAGAGCATGAAGAGGGAGATCTCCAACGGGACTCGGCTGTAGCACCCACACCAAGACACTGAAAATACAAATTGTGATAAATAGAGACAACAAGGACAACAAGATTCTATTACCTAAAGCATTACAGTAGGAGTGTGTTTTATACTTCATCTAGGTTAAAACAAATAATGTGTTACAAATCCCTGAATTGAATTTATTGTAAAATTATAACAAACAATCAACCCTCTTCCTTTTTTGGAGAGAGAGAGAGAGAGAGAGAGAGAGAGAGAGAGAGAGAGAGAGAAATTGTGTGGACACCATATTCTTCAATTCAGACAGAGCAGAAGGAAGAGAACACAGAGTTCCTACGGCGGACCACGTATACACTGAGAACAAGAGGAAATATTCTGGCACCAAAACCCGGGTAATTTATAACGCTCTCTTCCCTCTCTAACATTCATACATCATGGCCATCATGAGATTCCGATGTATGCAGTCAGACAAAATTTGCTTCTTTTTGTCCGTTACACTTCCTTTTTTTAAAATAATACTTGAGACATTAACGAATGCAAAGTCGGAGATCAAAGACCAAATAAATTTTGCTAAATACGAGCGATTGTTTTGTACAGTATTGACAACAAACAATAGGATAGACCTTGAGCAATTTGTACATGTATGTGATCCGAATATTAACTTCTGAACTTGATTCCAAAGGTAAGCAAAGCAATCCAGGTATCTCGGTACAAATCTAATTAACCTGACCTTTGTTGCATTTCAACTAACATCCATTTAACACGTAAGAATCCGACGATTCCCCAGTGTAACTGCTTTTTATGTACCCATCCTCCTTCAACATTACTGCAAACCCAGGTGCTTATCGAAAATCATTTTATCTTTCATATCTACTTCAAATCAATTTGAGTAATATTATTTTTTTCAAATATCATGAGACGGTGCATAAACTTCACATTTACCTATTTACATAAAGGTGTAGATGTCTATCTACAATAACAGCATATATCTTTATTGTGTATATTACATCACTAACCAACCATATATGATCCCTGGATGTGATAAGGCGTTTTATGACACTTTCAAATCTTAATGGCCAGTAGAATTGTGAGTCGAATACGCTAAACGATCATTTCAAAAGCTCGCCTCTTGAATTAAGGAGGAAAGATTGCACTGAAAAACAAAACTATAAATATTTGTGGGTGTTTTCAAAATTGATATTTTTTTAGTTCGTGTCAGTGTTAAGTGGGACATAGAGAAGGATAGATGAAAAAGTCTCTGGAGTCGAAAGACAAAAATTGCATTCGTTTATGATAGAAATTATCATATAAATCGCATAAATTTATTTTTTTTACAATCCAACATTTATTTGATACAGAAGTCGTTGATTCCAAAATTTGACTAAATTAATCCAATTTCTCCCATCTCCACTCACCATGAAAGTCACTGCAAAAGCGAATTAAAAGTCTGAACGTTACGAAACCTCTCTCTAAGACCCTGGGTCCCCACCTTTTGTTTACATATGAAAACTGTTTGCAAATATGTTTGTGATCTTAGCAAATAGAAAAGGTGTTATCTAAAGGTTCGTTTTGATACGTCTAACGAGTCATTCTGATACATGCAATCTTATCACCAACACACATAATATGATATAGGCTCTTACATAGCCTAAATGGAGTCACCATGGACTACAAGAGATAGGGGTATTTGATGCAATATTATATCACAATGAGAGAAAATGCTCGGTTGAAAATAGGGTGGGGATTCAATTTAAAGTTTTTTCATTGTATATATTCACTGTTTATGGCGTAAATTATCTTGACAGTTGCTCTATGCGTTAACGTGAAGCATAAACGACAAACGGAGAAAGATTAAGATATTAAAGTCGTACATAGATTTTTAGTATTTTCCTTACAAAAAGCGTTAAGTGCTACATCAAAGTCTTCTTAAATCCACACAATTCCCGCACTGACAGTACGTGATATTTATGAATTTAATAAAAATTCACGACACCAGCGTTAAGTCGGATCCGATACAAGGGACTTTCCGATTACTGCCTTATTTACAGGTACTGAGTTGACACCTCGGAGAGCCGTGTAATAAAAATCGCTCTAGTATGTTGACAAGCTCCTTCAAGGCTTTCTGCTCGTGTCTTGATAATGCTTCAGAAACGATTTCCAAGAGCACTCAATGTTTTAAAATGACAAAACGGTTGTGCCATAGTTTAAGCGATTGCAAATGAGAAAAGAAAGGATTAAAAGATGTTTCAGTATGCTATGTTTAAACAAATGACGATTTACTACTGTAAAAATGTTGTTTTCAACTTGAATGTATCGCTTTAAACGACAGAAATGATGTTTACAAGGTCGTAACTTCAAATGAAATTTACAGAGGCTTAAGTAAAAGAAGCGGAAGTTAATCTAGGAAATGACTGCAAAACATTTTAGAGCAAATTGTCCAAAAAGTCAATTCTTTGTCTCAATTCCAGAGATTTATACTGATGAAATTTAGAGGGATTTGGCATTATTGACAACACATAAATCTTGTAACACGTTCATAAAAAGGCGACAGAGAGGACGGAAAATGTCTTAAATCCATCTCTGAAATCAGACATTACCCGTGTGATTTTTTAAATGTTCTATCAATATCAGTCAAAGTTCATCGTAACAATTCCCGCGCAAACGGAGGAAAACAAAGCACTTCATACCCCCTGTGTCCGCAAGTATACCATTACATGCATGAGCACATGTTTCCGTTGAAGCTTTCTATTGCTTATCATAATCAAAAATGAACCCCTCTATTTATCACAAGGTACCCCAGATAAGAGGGCCTTGAAATAATTTTCTGATCAGAGATGAAAGAGATTCAGCGCTGTTTTGCTTCTGTGTACAACCAACTTGCGTCACGATTTCACAAGTTGTGGGACTATACCCCGGTATGACATGCTTTATCTTTGATCTGACCACCAGGAAAAAAAATAATCGATTTGAAACCGGACCTAGAATAAACTACGGAAAGATTCCCATAACACAATGTAAGACATAGGTACATAGTACTATACACATGATATGTCATAGGCGACGTTCTCAAACTGACAGATTGCCAGAAATTGTAAATTCGTGATTCCATTTATAGATATACTAATACGAAAAAAATACGCAAGACTCATGTACTTATGATATATTATTATATATATATAGGGCAATTAAAATAATCTAAAATGACGAATTCTACAGCATTGCAAAATTCAGTGGTTCGGCAAAAAAGGTGCAAAGAGCGCCTGGGTATGCGTATGCGCTACTAAAATGGCGCAAACGCATACCGAGGCGATCTTTCGGCCTGTGGTTCAGCATGAAAGAAAACATTATTCATTTTTAAAAAAATCTTTTCACTCTTGAGAGCGCATCTTCAACCAATATCCTGATTTATACTATCTTTTGATTTACACAGGGACAGTGACATGTAGGGGTGAAAGTTTACCTGGGAGGATTGCATGGTACTCAACACGTTGTCATGGACGCTGAGTAGGTAGAAACAGGAATTCAACAATTCATATGCACTTCACTGATACATAATGTTGTTTGCGAGTGAAATTGTTATCTATTTATCATGAATTTTGAAACTGGTCATTTATATGTTGTGAAACGGGATTTGATACTGTATCAGAAAGACTACGTCAAATGTTCTTCGATTTGGTCAATTTTGAAAAAATAGGTTTTATACACACAAGTAATAATGTCAATTCATAATTACTGGCTTACATTTGAAACAAAAAGAAACTCCTACAAAGCATCAAGCTGTCATTATCCAAAAACTCCCGCTGAGTGCCCGGACACTCTTGGTGCACAACTATTGGCATCAACTAAGTATTAAAATTCCGGTCCTATCCAATAGAAGAAAGTACGCGTAGTGTGAACACTTCAAATTCCAAAGGCGAACAATTATTTTCTAATCTCCAATTTAAATAAGGTATTGATGAGTTCAACTTACGTAACACTAACGCATCCATGACTGAAAAGCATGTTGTTTGCTCAGTGAAGGCCTGCAAAGACCGTCCTCAATGCATGTCAATATCTATATTTAGTGATTTTCAAAAGATTTATTTAGTGTCAAATTTTCAATCAATGATAATTGGGTAGGAGAGGAATAAGCCTTTACAATTAATGTGTTAATGGAACTGCACTCTGTTGCTTTTTTGTATATTTGTAAGGTCCTTACGTAATGAATCGAGTTTTTGTTACATAACAATACAGATATATAATTGAACGGAAGTGCTTGTGCATGAAGTTATCGACTGTATCATCTGATACAAAATTATATACTTTTATCTTTTCTATAGAATATTTTAAAGAGCCCGTCACTCACAAGACTAACATCTGTCATCTTCTCCTTTTGTTTCTGTTCATGAGTTTCCAGTTTTCAAAATAGGCTTTGTTTCTTCTTTTCTAACCTCTTTATGAAATTTTGGAAGTGAAATCGAACTGTATGAGACTCCAGCTCACCTACCCCCCCCCCCCCCCCTTCCCCTAAACTAAATTTAAAAATTGTTTCGATTGGGCTGTAGAAATCTCTTCTATTCTTCAGTGTTGATCTCTGTATCAAGCAAGTGTCATCTCCAGCGACAACCTTGGAGCAATTACATGAATTTAAGCGTTAAAAATCAAGATTTTAATCAGCTACTCATAAATCCCATCTCACGCATGCGCATTGTTGACACGCAACATCTAGAGACTTCTTTTTACTCACTTTAGGTTTGACATGTTCATTATCGTTATAAGATCTCTTAAGGAAGGTTAATACCTTAAAAAAGAAGAAATAATCAATTGCCACCGAAAGGTAATTGTATATATCCCTTAAAACGGATGACATTTTGAATGATAACATTGTAGGGCAATTACCAGATCACTAATGATACAGCGATTTTCAATTTAATGCACACGAAAATACGGATTTTACAGGCATAATAATGAAATAGAGGTTGATATCCAATGGGACTATTACTTTAAGCCACCCAAGAAGGGTTACTAAATTTAACTACTTTTTATTTACTTTTGTTACAGGGTACATGTAAGTAAAAGAAGGAAGTATATACATGTCATGTATGTCACAAGCTGAAACCAAGTAAAATCAGTTGAATCTCGCATTTTTGTCAAAAACACCAAAAAGAAGCTGGGAAAATAAGCAGACAGCATTTACTTTTTAAGTGAAGAGCTATTGAAAGTTAACTTATGGGATTATTGAACTCTATTTCAGGTAGAATTCAATGCATTTTAATCGTAGCCATAAGGATATTTCCCATCATCATTTCAGCACCTACAAGGTCGGTGAGTGGAGCTCAGAGAGCTGGTCATTTTGTACATAAGCTACTCTCCTGTGATATTCTCATGTACCAGTGGGTATTATCCGCTTCTGTGGAAATAGATGGATTCGACCTTTGTAACCCCTCGGAGTAAATTGATTGGCACTTGACCTTCGCTTTCTATCTGTACATAGATACCTTACGACGAGTCGTTTTCCGTGGTTAAAATGTATAAAGACCTATCTGTTTGTTTAACATTTTAACCTCCACGCTCCACAGTACCCGAGTTCAGTCTGACTGGTAATGAATTATGTGTGACCATGACAGATGTGAGGAGGGACAGGATGAAAGGAAACAAAGGAGGGAACTGTTTATGAACCTTGTAGAACCCCCGGGCTCACACAGTCCAAGCAAATCAAATTCATGTAACTGAATAGAGGAATTCACTATATGTGATAGGCTACAAAGTATCTCAAAATTTCAATTCTGTACCTTTCTCTTATTGATGGTCATCGATATTAGTAAGAATAATAGGACTAACTGTCCGAGATTTAGACATGTAAAACATTTAACTTTAGTATTACGTTCACGAAGCTGATAATCTTTGACAATTTGTTATTGTAAAAGACTGTCAGTATCTATTTTGAACAGCTATTGCAACATGAAGTACATGCGACAAAAAGAAATTTGGATTCAAATCCAGCGAGTATTAAATAAAACGTACACTAAACAATCCGTGACTTTTCATGCCTTAGCCTGAATTTCATACCCTCGAAAAAAATATCAATCAAGCCGTTCCCCCTCCCCCTTTCCTTCCTTATCCAAAGGGATAGAATCAGCTATGTACACAGAATAATGGGCAGTGATTTAAGAGGGTGAAAACTCACATCCATCAAGCATTCTGTATCAAGGCTAATGGATATTTGAACATCGTAGGAAGTTAATCAGCATGTATTATGAGGCCACCCAGTAAGATGTAGGAAATGGAGAAAAATGTTCAACTATGTATAAAAGGCATCTAGTTCTTGTCTTTTTGTTGATCTTAAATTTTCTGTCACTAACTTCCACTTCAGTCGATACAAAAAGTGAGAACGAACACCAATAACTTCGGAAAAAATTAGTGAAAGTCTTCTGTGCTGACGCTTTGCGTGCAGAAGCATATATTATACGACAGCCTACAAAGACGTTCTTTGATGTACGAAATGTCTACATAATATAGACTGGGGTCAACCTGAACAGATCATTGATTTCACATATTATTGTTAGACATTTTGAATATCAGTCCGTGAAACCTTTCTTAAAATTTAAGGTACAGTTTGAAAACAATTCAGCAATTACCAGCAATAAGTCTCGTAATAGTCAAATAGAACAGTTTGTCAAATGCTAATGCATGTATTGCCTGAAACTGTTCAAATTGTTTGTCTATTTTGGAACGTTTGTCAATAATAATCACCATGCAAAATTTACATTCTACTGTGTCTTTTCAAATATTTCTTCAAACGATAACAAGATTCACTGTTCAACATTTTTCTCGAATCCACAGAAAACATATTACAGTATTAGGCGCTCATTTCAGCTTCCTAGTTACAAGGAACATCCATCAATATTATTTTATGATCAAACTGAATGCTTTATTCCCGATTTCCCGTCTCATCTGATCTACTTGCCGCCTCGAGTTTCCTCTGACATATTTTGACATTAAATCAAGGCAGTGCATCCTAGATACGAATCAAGGTGGCAAGCACACATGTATCAGAGCTTCGATCTGCCGGATACATAGCCGATATGCTAATGCTAAATCTTAGCTGCCATCAGATAATTGGAGAATCCAAAGTGATGTTTATACTTTTAGTTAATTGTTGCTTACAGATTAAGCACTATCTGCAGGGCTTTTGTTTAGAAAACAACAGATACTTTATCTTAATGAACTTCATCTATAAACAAAAGCCAAGAATATCTATTGTTGGCAAGGTTACGATAACCTAACTTTGTCAGTCAAATACTGACAATATTGAAATAGCACGAACTGCTCTGTACAGACGTACTAGTAACTCTAGCATATTCTGGTACACTGTCAAAGTGGCAATAAAGTAGTTAGGTTACAGCATACATGACTTGTTTCAGCAGTTTCGTATATGTATCTTGCCCAGTTTCGGATTCAAAATTGAAAGTAAAACCATGTACTTACATTGTATGTTCAAGAGCGCCTCGTTGCTTTGTGTTGAGTATCCGGATGTATAGTTGGTAGCAATACACTGAAATGGCCCCTTGTCCTCGTCTCTGGTCACCCTGAGAATCCGTAAATTTCGTCCCTCCTGAAACTTTCTACTAGAAGTCTTTATAGCTTTACCAGACTGTATCCAACTGAAGGCAATTTGGTTCCTGTTGGAAACATCACAGTACAACACTATTTCACTGCCCTCCACAACGTCTCTGTTTTCGGGTTTAGAACTGAAGTAGAAATTATCCTGACACGCTGTCTGTGAAACTGTAAAATAGAGAATTTTACTTTCAAATCAAATGTATGATATCTAGAATGTATGATATTTTAGAATTGAAAACTCGAATCATGAAAAGGAATCACTTCTTGAAAGTTCATTAATATCTAAAATACTAGACCCGTATAATCATATTTTTCGCGAGTATCAAATTTCCTTATTTTTGACATGATTTTTTTTGCGAATTGAACAGATATACACGGGACGGGATGAATTATAACAACTTTACTTAACTAACACCTTTACCAAGACTGATTATGTACTTGTGCGTTTTCATTTACTTTTTGTCAGTGAAGAAACTTATTTTTGTACTACAAAAACATTCGCGAAAATAAGTACATCACAAATTGCTGTTGTATGGTAATGCTTGATAGTGATTGGTAAAAATGTCTCAAGAATTTATTTTTGTTTGAAGCAAAGCTGTGAGCTTTTCATTTCTTGCTTGAAATGGTGGGGATGCGCAACAAAACCCCATAACAGGGTGAGCCCTAACATGTGTGACCTGTCTAAACATAAGATGGCTAATGTTTATGGCTGTGGATAAAAAAATCCAGAAAATAAAATGTGCATAAAATTGACAGATCTGTTTGTAACATGAGTGAGGCTTATCGCTACGCTCGGACTAATTAGTCCGAATAACCTCCGATCAATGACGTATAGCAATATGATGTATATAAAGTTTATCTACCAAGGTGGGCCATATTGTGTATTATTCCACTAAAATACATCACGACTTCCTCCTTGCATCTGTAACAGATCTCGTTATACTCCCTGTCATTAGGCATTAAACTTAATTTCAAAATGAATTCCATGCAACCGAGATTTTTTCACTTTTATACGTTAAAACTAAGTTTTCTGCTACGTGCATGCATCATGGTTCCTGATAGATTGCCATATAGTATCATTTTCAACGCAGAAGTGTAAAAGACAGATTTATAGATAAATCTGTACTCCTCGTCTTTGCTAGAGCCTGCATCAAAATAAAGACAGAGATCACGTGAAAGTGCAGCACAAAACGGACGACATAGTATCGAAAAGACCAACTCAGTGTGGCATATAATATAAGTGTCTGAAACACTATGCTGGACTCTCAATGTGGTACATGGACCCGCAGGTTACTTTAGCTTTTCACTGCTCGGACGTCTTTTCGTCATTCTATTCGACTTATGCAAGTACTCGACTTATCCAAGTTCTATGGTACAAACATGTATAATTCAATGCATTTTCCCTAATGTAAGAAGTTGTTCGTTAGACTTATTGAACTTATTTAGCAGGTTTAGCAAAATAATAAATATTCAAAAGGACTTTAGAAAATCAAAGAAATTGCGTACCGTTTTGCATCTTCACACATGTACTAGAAAACTTCGAAACAATGAGGTGTTCGTCATATAAATAGGGAAAATTACAGGAATTTTTAAGCTAGCAGATTGGAAAGGGGGAGGGAGCAGATCAAGAGACTTCCATATGACAAAAATCATATAGAGGTACTAGCATTCTCTCAGTCAGGATAATGATCGACGTATAACCAAAATATACAGAACAATAACAACGCCTATTCAGCTTCACATTCTCTGACCTAGGACCATTTAAAACACAGTGTCAACCCCGTATTAATGGCTGTCATTTGAATTGCAAAGAAGCATATTATGCGCCAAAGCTAAAGAAATTGGAGAGAGCATTAAAATTGCTATTGAAAATATTGAACATTTAGGTAACATCAGTGGCGCTTGGTTGTTAGTTATCTATAAAATTCTATTTCGTTGGCTTTTTATTGGGCAATAATCACAGTGGGTTTTTGCACGCAAACGACTCTTACATGATGGTGCTGTTGATATCATGTAAATTAAGCTTCCGTTCCTCTTAAAAATGAATTTCAGCTAAAAGTGAAAACTATTTCACTCATTCCTGCATATCATTAGTAAACTCGAACTACATGCCAAAAACATCGTAAAGCAGAAATTCTGTCAAAATGTATGTAGGTTTTATACATTTAGTTTTGTCATATAAATGCAAAGATGAAAATAGAAATTATCATAATATATTCATGCATAATATTTAGTACCATTCTGTCCACTTAGTATCGTTAGACTTTGATGTCAAAATATAATGAGACAACTAAAATAATTTAAAATTGATAAGCCGCCCACGTTTCTGAATTTTGAGTATTTTACGAAAATGTATAGATAAAAGTGCCAATAATCGTGATAATAACTTTTTTCGACAAGAATTTGATAAAAGTTGATAATATCCAAATTTACATTATCCTCAACTTGGTAAGAAAATCTCTGGTTCAAATGTTTTAAAAGAATTTCATCTTTGTCAAACTGTCCTTTGACGAGAAAACGTACTTAAAAGAAACTGTCATAAATTGAGACTAAATAGTAAAAACTTCTAAATTTAAATATCGCCCAAAATCTTTCATTTCTGTACTTTGAGGGAAAAGAGAGCCTTTGTTGCAGAAAGTCGCACGCGTTTTATCAACTCCAAGTAAACAACCAACACTCTCCCCCATACTTATTCCTCTATACTGGAGAGCAGAATAAATAAACATTCTACTTCTATCTAGAAGTGTAATTTTGTTTGCTCCTACAAATTAATTCTATTTAGAGTGAATAATATTATGAAGCGACATGGCAGAGTGTGTGACTGTGTGACTGGAACTTTTTTGCCATTGCTGTATTTTTTTTACCATGATCTGACTTATTTAGATATACTGGATAAATGAACATTATTTTCATCACCATGTCCACGTTATGTCCATTTCAAACTTCCCATTTTTAGTATATACTAGTATTTATAATTTCTCTTTTCGGATTGTATCTTTAAATTTTATTTTTTCCATCCATAGTCCATACATACATTTTTAATTATCCATTTTATTTTCCCATAGTTTATTATTGTTTCTTATATATCAACCGCCAAAATCTACAATATACAATGGTATCTCAAGGGATATGTAAACTATGCATGTTTTTTTTTTCATACCAAAGTGCAACAGGGTACTGATTTTCATTAAGGAGAGCCGGTCAGACTTTGAAGTGGGGCACTGACACGGTCTCTGGTGTAAACAATAATAGAAACTGTATAAACATGCATGTATACCATGTATCTTTGGTCTATGCAAGGAGGAAAAGGTCTCTTTTTTCATCGAAATCACGTTGAAAGCATCAAATAGAACAGAACAGGCAAGTCAAAACAGTGACAGGAATTTATAATATCCAATTTAGAAATATCTGGAGAAAATGTTAATCTCTAAATATTTCAATATCCTCCAGACATGTGGGAAAGTTTATCAAGGTTCAAAGCTGATCGATACCCAATCAATGGAAACCTAAGCGATAATGGCTTGCCCACCTTATAACAGGCCCGGTACGTACAAAAGGTTAAAGTTTTGCCGACGGTAAGGTGTAGCAACATTTCGTAACTATTGAACAATATGTTTATCTATTGGATCTCACTAAAGCTGTGAAGGTGAAGAAATTCAAACAACTGTGAGATGTCAGTTTGTGATTACATACAGACAATAACTGGCTTTGAAATCCACCTTTTTTATTTATTTGAAAGAGTAATTAAGTTCGGGGGGGGGGGGGGGGGCTAGAGGTTTGAATTCTTAAAACTTGCAATGGTGTAATGTACAGTGTATGAACTGAAATTGTATCAAAAATTTATACAAAATGTATAAATTATGATGGGTAAGAAAGGGATGGGGTAAGGTGGGGTTGGAAAAGGGAAATTCAGATCTGAATTCTTATATTGCTAGATGCTCAATATAAAGAGATATACGAGTATAATTTGGCAATATGTATGAATTCAAATTCTATTGATAATCATGATACTTTACAAAACCTGTAAGACGTAAGGGGTAATGTTTAGTATGCGAGTACACACACGAACATTTGACCTGGTCAAATACACTAGATCCAGATCTGTCTGACGACCGGTGATAAATTAGTCATTAATTAGCAGGAATTAATCAGCTGGACGCTGGGCGCTGTGCATGGAGTCTGTGCCAGGGTACAAACATGCAGAAAGAAAGTACGTATTGGAAGGGTATTGGTGGGGAGGGAAAAGGAGAGAAAAGGACATGAAAGGGGGGGGACAAGAAAATTGGAAAAAGATGACACAAGTGAAACATCTAAATTTTGGTATAAAGTACATGTATATAATTTCCTTCTCCGTATTTATTTGATAAACACAGACGCTTTACAAGGTAATAAATCAGTAGATCTACCTGGTGTTTAGAATTTATGACCCTCCAAATTTGACACCAACCATAACTGGACACCTACACTATCTTCCTGTATAATCACTCATATAATCTGTGTTTTGATATGTAAAACATCAGGTATATACAAATCTGATAGGGTTATTTTTGGTTCCATGTGTTTATCCAGATTTTTGTTTAATTCATGATTTTTTTGCTATTTTGGTTTTTTTTTTTCATTTTTATTAATTTTCCAAATTCCATTTATTTATTTTTGGTCCTTGGACAGACGCCTTCGTCAGTTTTCAGATTGTTAAAATTGTATAATTTAAATTTGTGCACGTTCCACTCATTAGAAATCCCTTGCTGCAGAAAAAATGCTTGTTTTACATCTAATGGGATCCACCAACATGCGGTTTTATTTTCCTAAAGCTAATAACTTCAATTTCTAAAATGCATCTGAAATAATTTTATGCATATTCCGGGATTCGTTTAATTTTCATGATGCTGATTTTACGGTAATGGAGTCAATTACGGACATCTGTGGAAGGTTTATTCCTAACCTCCTGTAATTATTATAAATCTTAGGATTTAGCTTTGTCTGTGTCAGGGATGCCTACATGTCTGAAAATCAAGTTATCACCTTTTTTAACTTTCTAGCCTAAGGCAAACTTTATGTGATACACAATGGAAAATTGTAATTGAACGAGATATGCTCGAAAGGTCGAACCTTAAAGCAATAAAAAGTGGGCGTTTTATAGCAATGTTTTGTAATGAATTTACAATTAAAAATTATGCTTCTTCTCACCATTTTTCTATGTATAAAACTTTTTTTACATAGATTTACTCAACTTTCATGTTGGTTTTTAATAATTATTTTCTTCATATTGACAAAAGTGGAAAGTTGAGAAAGTTTTAAGAAGCGACTCAACATCCTGATTTTGTTCGGTTCCATCTTGGCACGCTCTAATACAATGACGTGAGAATATGCAATTATGTGTGAAACCGTAGAATTTCACAAGAGAGAAATTAATTTTTCAAAGCGCCCGCAGGTTTGGGTAATAAATTCCATGGGATGACACCTCATAAAAGGGGTTGCGAGGGGATTATTATTGTAGTGATCGACCCTACCCGGTAAATTTTTATTCTTACCTGTACAGAAAATAAATAAAATCACGACTAAACATCTCGTCTGCACATCCATAATTCCTCTTTATATTCCAGAGCAACACATATCACAAATTATTGTGTATGCAAGTGAAGCTTGCAGCAAATTAAACCTTCGAAGATTCCTTAGACCTGTCAATTTAATGTCAACCGAATAACGAAGAAAATTGGAAATCCACACAGAAAATAGTACGTTTGTATATGACAAACATTTGCCACTTCTTCCTCCTTTTGTGATATGATTTTATCCTGGATAGCTAGATTTCTTTATTGATAACAGATACAAAGATACTCGTCCCGCATGGAGGGGCAGTTTAAAGACTTGTGCTTCGGATAAATTACTACGCCTTATCTTGTAGACTAAACAGCCAATCAGATCGCAAGAAAATGAACATGGCGTGTCGGTTATCATTGAAGACTTTCGGTTTGTAATACAAAAGAAAATATTTCGAGTTGGATACAGCAATGGAATAAAGTAACAGACATTTGAATGATGAATGGAATCTGTGCGCATTTTATGGTCAAATCATGTATCTGAAACTTATCTTATTTACAAAAATTAATGCTACCTAAAGTTTTGCATCTATCATATTGTGACAACCACGTGCGGTTTGTTTACATCTGACGTAAAATGCAATCGACCAATCAAAGAAAACTATGTCTGCGCGAATTTTGAAACAGAAAAATGGCAATAATCTCTAAGTAAATACTGAAACGTTCACCAGCTCAATATATATATCAGTTTAATAGTATAATTACATAATCTCATGGAATTTCGAATTTTTTCACCAAATATAATTCATATGATTATATATGAATATATAATTTCAAGTTACACAATGTTTGTTATTTCTACGCGTTCTAATTAATTAAGAGATCTTAATTCAGTTGACATTTACTCAAAAGTTTACATACCCATTTCATAAACATGTATATATAGACCGAGAACAGGCCAAAATTTTATTCTTGTGTTGGTATTTTAAATACCAACACAAGAATAAAATTTTGGCCTGTTCTCGGTTTAATGTATATAATGTATACAAACCTCAAACTCAAGAACTTCTACCTACAAAATTTTATCTATCCTTGAATATTCCTGATCATAGTTTTCAGTAGTGTTAAAAAAAAAAGAAATTAATTACAGAAGACAATCAGAGATCCAAAGGGTATAGTACCCCCGAGATACGCCTAAATGATCAGATTAAGAATCATGAGAATATTTGTCTCAAGCGACAATGGGAAGATTCTTCAGTTCAGTTTATTTATTCTTAGAACATACATTCTATTGAAAAAATACATTGTATATTCAACATACTTATATAACAAATTATTCAAAACATCTCTGTAAAAAAATTTACGACGAAAAGTCTCAAACAAGTTGTATTAAAATAAGTTGAATACAATATTAACCTATGAAAAATATGTACTTGAACAAGGAAAATGTTTGATTCCCCTCACGGCATCAAATGCACAAAGATATACACGATTCGTCAATTAATAAACCCAAAGCAGACCAAAATTAGTTACTTTTAAAAGACTTATTCTTATTATTCATTTAGCCAACTTAAGGAAAGATTCTTTTAAACATCCATACGAAACGAATTAAGCGGGATAACTCATGTATAATTATTGAAAAAAAAAACCTCGAGACGGTAGCGCGGTGTCGCTTTCCGAGTTTCAAATATTTATTTTGAAGTAAATATTTATTTTTGTTGCATAAATAATGAATTTATCTGTATACACGAGATTGCTCACGTATTTATTAATGAGGAATACTTGATAAGCTTCATAATTAATTGGTGTTAGCTATATCGGTTTCAAATATCGGTGTAAAAAATTGGTGTAAATGCGTCAATTGTTTGCTTAATAATTCACTGGCAATGACTGCACATCAATATCATGACAGCATGCCAATTGTGGATTGTCATTTTCCCATGAAGAATTAATCACATTCCATTTAAGCCCTGGATTCGCCTGGAGATTGGTTATTTACATTCTGCAGAATTTTGGATCCGAGTTGTTAATCTGACAATCATGTAGAACATGTACAGCGCAATTTTTTTTTTGGTCTATTTAAATGCTTACAATCAGTTCAGTGCTTATTTTATTTTGATAAAAAGAAAGATCAAGTATACCAAAAAATGCAACAGTGAAATATGAAAGCCCTACCACTAAACATGCAAATGGTATGGCCAAGGTTAAAGTCTAAGAAATGACTTTGATTTTTAGCTAAAAAATGAGAGCTCTATCTTCAAAACTATTTTAGTTATTGTGTTACAACGAATGTATGCATAAAATATGAAAGCCACATCACTTATACTCGAAGAGATATTCGCTTTAAGAACTTCTTACCCAAAATATATCTACAAGGTTAAAGTTTAAAGTCAAGGTAATTAGGTCAAAAGCCTTGGTAACAAAATGTAGTACTTGCTATGTTGTAAGTATGTATTAAATATGAAAGCCCTATCAATTGTATGCGAAAAAATACATGCTTGAAGGATTTCTTAACCAAAATTTAAGTATAATGTCAAAGTTCAAGGTCAAGGTGTCTCGGTATCAAAATGTGGTACTTGATATGGTGAATGTATGTAAGAAAGCCCTATCACTAATGCTTTAAAACTTCTTAAATTGGCAGACGGACGGACCGACGGACATGTGGTATAAATATGAGAGCTCTATCATTATAACTATTTCAGATATCATGTTACAACCAAAAGTTAACGACAGACGCGCCGGTCGGACGGACGGACAAAAGGAAAAGGTAGATTCTTTTAAGTCTGCCGCAGTTGAAAGACCCAAGCTGAATTGCGTCTAATAGCGAATTCAGTAGATTCACATCCCCATTCGAATTCTATTTTAGATTCCCTTTACCATTGTCTTTCCTACTTTAAGTTTAATGCACTCAGTGTGCAAGCAGAAAAGACAAATGTTCTGGGTGCCAACTGATCTTCGGACAAGAATTACTAACTATACTAGTATTCAATCAAGTATAGACTTTGGGTGAAACCGATGGTCCTTTCGGGACGAGTCCCCTGAATCGTACTTGACCTGCGATTTTTAAGCAGCTTTTTGTTTTAAGGAAAAAACTGAGTCATCATTCCATGAGCTCATTACCATGATTAATACCCCTGTATGTCTTGTCAGGAAGTCCGGCTAACACCTTCCCTCCAGAGAACTCCGGACTGGTCACCATGTGTCCACTGATGGACATTCAATTTCACACTAACGATATTGTTTTCAGCGTCCGTGACTTGGCACTTGGACCGTGTTCCTCAAGATCATTAGACCAGCTTTCAGATGTGATTGGTGTTAACTATCAGATTCCCTGACTGGTCAGTGTAAAAGCTAAGTATGGGGCTTTCTTGGCTAATTAATACTGACCGTGTTCATATCTGCCCATTACCTTACTAATAAGGGTCGACAAATCATTAGTTTCTTATACCGCCATCACCATCACTACCAATATAGAAGTATGACTCAAAGTTAACGAGGGCTGCTGAAATCGTCGCACTTGTTATCAATCGTCTTATAGATATTTTTAGTACATACATTAAATAACCCATCATTACCATAAAGTTTCCAAGATCACACGTTTTATGAGAGTAATTATAAGCAATAAGTCCAAATAGGCCTATAAGGCTAATTTCGCTGAAGAAAATTTCATATATTAACCCTGCATTGCAGACAGACTTTTACTGTTCATTCCAAAAATTAATAATCACAAACAAGTTTCCTCACAATGATATCTCCAGACGTCCATACTGTCTTTTTCTAACTTCTGAATCAGTAAAAGTGAATTTAAAGTTAGAAAAAGACAATACTGATAGAGCCTTGAGGCTTCTTTCGTGAAACTTTTTTTAAGTCATGTGTATTCCACACCTAAGCAAATAGAAGACAAAACAAAATAAAGACTTGGAACAATTTTTTTTTATGAAAACAACATTTATTAAAACTGTGCTTCAATCAGTGGTTTGTACTCTCGCACTTATTTCGTCAGTTTATCAAATAATAATTAAGGTTAGATCCCTGATTTGCTGCCTTTATTGACATAAAAAATGTCAAGTTTGGCATGATAGACCCCTATATCCTATTTGTGAAATTGTTGTTTGTTCACAGAACATTTAACCTATTTTGATGTCATACTCAATCGAACCTAATTTATTTATCAATTTATACAACTTATATATACTAATGTTTCTAAATTGCTCTAGGGTTGACGTCAGTTGGTTTATGGAGCAGGGAAATTTTGATTTCAAAGCTCCCGAGACGGGTTGCACGACCAGTACTAAGATATTACGTACATTTGTCTCGAGAAGATGGTCAAAACCATTATCAAAGAATATTCAGCATTCCTTCTGCAAGGCTAGAAAATCAAAATAACATATATATATTCGATACACACAATGATCATAACCAGTTTCACCTTGAATCTGACTTTGAAATATTAAAGTATATCCTCTCACCAATGGGATCTCGAATACTCCCAAAGTAACCTAGCTATTATTTCTAAGAGTGTCAAAAGGTTTTTTTTTTTAAGATCTCTGACCTTCAACTCTGATCCCCTAAATTTGTATGCAAAAACGATGAGAATCACAAGTAAAATATGCACCACCCAGTTTCCATAACGTTTCTCTTTATTGTCTTTGATCATTAGCCTTGCAAATCAATATTGTAACATTGAAACCTTGTGCAACTCAAATATACAACTTTTCCCCCGACCCATTGTTTATAACCTGCCCTTCGAAAATCCATGGTCGACAATCAGTCGCATGCAAATTTAGCTGAGTAACGTTATTCTTCTAAAGTTGTTACCTTCTACCACTGGCCTTGACAATTAAATCAGTAAAATTTAAAGCGTTAAATATTACAGTTGGGTTCACTTTTTGATACTATGACCTATAATCCATGTTGTAATACAAGAATATACTTCCTAGAATTTCGTTTGCTTATTATGAGATGAAAATGAACACCAAAGATTTTACAGACAGTATACGGACACGGATTCTAATAGTACAACACATAATAAAAAGGATTTTTTCGTCATATCCAAACGTTTTATGTGCTCCTACAAGCCTAATAAATCCCCATATACTAATTCACTGATGAGAAAAACATTCTATTTACAACAACAATCACTACGAGTATCATTTTGGTACACTCTGCCAATTATTTGTCGACACGCGCTTAATTTCCTAGACACATCTTCAACATGCAAATGAACCGGGGAGACCGGGAGGAAATATCCCCATCCCGCTATAAACCCCGCACGGTTTGTAGGAAAAGTTGCGAGGCTGGGGCCTCCTCAGATCTCTCTAACAGACGGCGATATTTCAAACAATTATTCTTGTCCCATACATCATCAACTATGTAAAATAGACAATCATATGGATTCCTCGTTACATTTAATGGTAAGATGATTTTGGCAGTGTAGAAACAGTGCATTTTAATCAATAGTCAAAGATGCATTACCTCACTTAATGATTTTGTCTTTTCTCACAGCAAGCTTCTAAGTGTTCGTTTCTCACAGCAAGCTTCTGAGTGTTCGTTATACCGACGTCAGGTAAAGATCACAGATTTATACGGTTACTAATGACGTGTCACTAACGTCTGCACGCCGTACCTGTCAGATCTGACGCTGGATTAAAATTCTCGTCAGAAAGTGAGCAAATCTGACATTATATGTACAGCAAGCCAACAATATGAATTTTTTCAATCGTTCATTCTATTGCTGAATTGGGAAAAGAGGATGGGTATTAAATCTTCTTTATGTTACCTCGATCCAACACAAGATCAATTTCTAAAGAAAAGGATACTTTTTAAACTCTACTAGCAAAGAATGCCACATGACAACAATGGAAACACACAAAAGTAGTTATCCCGGTATCTAACACTTCTCTCCATCTTCATAACCAGAAGTCTCTGACGAGACTGTAGCTCTCCTGGTTGTTTTGTTTTATTCACTCATTGACAAGTGAACAAGATACATATACATAAGTAACAATTTCCATTTTATTTTAAACCAAAGACCATAGCGTGCAGGCACTCTAACAAATTATAAGTAGCACAACGAAATAAGAAATCTATTAGACTGCAACTAGAATATCACTCATATATCCGAGATAAAGGATTTCAAAAAATAATGCCATAACCATTTTCCAAGATCCTAGGGGTCAGGGGCTGCTAGCTCAAATGAACTATCAATGACATAATAAGACTACAGATCCATTATATTGCATAAACAACTAAGTTTCCACCATGAATAGCTTTAGAAGAGTTGAGAGCACTATATACGAGAAAATGACCACATCCATTTTCTAAGACCCTGGGGGTCAGGGGCTCATACAAAATATCAGGTGCACAACTAAACCACACATCCATCATACTGCAAAAAGAATTAAGTCTCCATCATTTATAGTGTCAAAGGAGTTGCGAGCACAAGATTACATAGAGTTTCATAGGAGAAAATGACCACACCTATTTTCTAAGACCCTGGGGGTCAGGGCTCAAACAAAATATCAGGTGCACAACTAGACTACAGACCCATCATATTGCAAAAGGAATTAAGTCTCCATCACTTATAATGTCAGAGGAGTTGCATAGAGTTATATAGTAGAAATTGACCACGCCCATTTTCTAGGTCCCTGAGGGTCAGGGGCTCAAACAAAATGTCAGGTGCATAACTAGACCACAGACCAAGTGTAATGCAAAAAGAGTTACATTTCTATCTCTTGTAGTTTCAGAGGAGTTGCGAGCACAAGAGTTGTTTACGGACCGACGGACAGACGCCGGACGACAGGGTATCGCATAAGCTCGACTGGTCTATGACCAGTAGAGCTAAAAACTCACATGAAATGAGTCAATCATGATATATTCAACTGAAATACACTAATAACGGTCGATAGAATATCTTTCCCCAAGATTTCTGTACGACATAATCAGTAAACAGTTTTATAAGTTCCGGTAACTATTTGAGCACAAATGACCTTGCCCTAAGATTTATGACCTTGTTCTATTGTCAGACATGCCCTATAAAGTTTATGAAATAAGTCAACACAAAGTTTGATGAACATTAAAAGGAATTTGTAACTGTTAGAGTGTTGAGGTTTTCTTATTCTACTATGGGAAAGTTATGACATTGAACTTTTGAAGTCAAAAGGGCAACTCTCACAGAAAGTTTGAAGGAAGGCCTAAAGAATCCGACTTCTATAGTTCCAAAAGGTTTGTATTATTTTCTAGTATTATTAACAGCTACCTTGAACTTGGACCCTTTTGACATAGAAAGTCTTTAGGAACCGTCCTCTAACCATGGACAATTCATGCACATCAAGTTTGATAAACATCTGAAAGAATCTAACTTCTAAAGTGTGTACAAGCGTTATCTCTTGCTGAAAGTTGTAACCTTGACCTTTGGAGTAAATGGGAGTAATTGATATCTTACGTATAAACTTTAATGAAGTTCAGTGACTTCAAAATCATACCTTTAACCGTTTTTATAATTGTTCTAGCAGACTTTAGATTAATGCAGCATACTATGTATTTGCAATAAAACATTATATGACTATCTTATTGTAACATTATCAGTTAACAATAGTTCAGTATGTGATGTCCTAGTCAATTAAACAAAAATCCATATCAGTAGAGCAGTTGCATTTAGTTTACTTTACCACTACTTTTACCTCACCTCTACGCTTCAGTGGTCACTGCGGTTAGGGGTTACATAAACTTGGTCTCGAGTATTGACGACTTCAGTTAACTTTTAAAGCTGACCTACCCTGACGTTTTGCGGGTACATTTCACATCTTAGACATAAAACTTACGGGTACATTTTATGTAAATTTCCCCTTTTCGGACGAAGAAACATTAAGCTTTGTAATTTTTGCTACATAAATAAATGATCTTTCCGTCTGCATGTCCGTCCGTCTGATGATTATACTTTCACATTTAAATGGTAAAAAAGTGACAGGTCAGCTTTAAAAGGTAACTGTAGTTGGATCGCCTCAGGACAGGTGTGTAATGAACAGTGTAAAGCCATGGCTGTGAAATATTCTGTTTAACGTGTGCGGACTGGTACCTTTCGAGACAAAATACCAGATAAAAAGCATACACTCACAATTAATTCGAGATTGCCAAAGGTATCCTGTCATACTGAAAAAAAAGTTCCACTACGGCTTTATTACTCGAAATAAAAAACGGCTCAAATGGATCTATTTAAACCAAGACTTAGCTATAATGGCTCACATTCCCGTCTCCCCTGACTTGTACAGTGGATATGTGCCTTAAATAAAATTTCAGAATAATACATGTCATTGACAACAATACAAAAATTGTATGTTTGTGTGTTTTCGCCTAACTGGAGGGTGTCTTTTTTTAAACACCAGGATGGAAAACGAATTTTAAATACCACGGCCTAATCCCTAACCACAGTGACCACTGAAGCGTAGAGGTGAGGTAAAAGTAGAAGTAAAAGTAAGAAGTAAAATAAATGCAACTGCTCTAGTATAAAATCTGCTTAAAAGGTCAAAAGTGTGAATCTGTTAAATTCAACAAAATTCAAGGTAACAGTACATCAACAGTAAAACATCAAAGAATAAACAAAACAAGTATAAAACATTTCAATTTTTGATATACCAGCATGAAATATGAAACTGACATAGTCATATCTAGTCTTATCGAAATTAGTCCATCATTTATCCTCTGTAGGTCACACTGCTGTCTATATCTGGAGTTCATCATCAAGTTTAAAATCGTAGGTTTGATTTGAATTCCTACAAGGGCAGCACAATTGCCTTGAAACCATATATGACCTTGAAATTCATAAGGGCTCATCTACTCTCTATGAACATTAAAGTTTGATGGTTGGTTTTCGCTTTATTGCCATCTGTGACATTTTGACCACTGACCTAGAAAGGGATTCAATGGGGGTTGGCTATACACAGCCAATTGTGCCTCATATGAAATTCATGTGAAATTTACATAAACTTTACATTATAGCTCACCACATGAAATTCATGTGAAGTTTTTTAAAACGAATTACAGGTAAAGTCCATTTCGCTTGAAGGTAACAAAGAAAATTTCATGTAAAATTCATGTGAAGTAAATTAAGCGAGATTCATGTGAAATTTAATTCACATAAATTTTATGTAAAATTTATACGAAGTTCACCAGAACTTTGTTGTGAAATTTACATGATGCTCATTTCATATGAATTTTATGCGAGGCACAATTGGCTGTGTATTTGTTTTAATTATGGAGATTCTACAGTTTCTCTTCTTTTGTGTTTACACACAGGACAATGATGCTATATCCCCATTGAAACTTTGTTTTGAGAGAAAAAAAACATGCAAATTTAAAAATACTCCAAAGGGTCTATAACAATCATACCTGCATAACAATCTTTTCTCTTGTAGAGAGGATCTTGACCTGTGAGTTTGAGAAAAGGAAAGTTGAAGTTCCTTTGAGCAATGACATGGTTTTCTACATAATCTTTACAAATCATTTCAAAAGTACTTGTTCTGCTTTTTGGCTTAAAACCCATCCTCGGTACCCCAGGCTATTTGCGCTTTGGCTGAATACCCTGGGTCACATCGCACATTTCGGGGATTTCCATTTATATGCAAATGTTGCTGATTGGCTCCCTCACAAACTTTTTTATCCAATAGCATAATTGTTTACAAACGTCTCTTGGAAGCGATGATAAATAGTGCATGTTTGACTAAGTAAGATACTTCTTGATGCCCTGAGACAATAATTGAATTGTTAATTAGATGTTTTCGATTCAAATATTCAGGTAACTGACGAAAATTTCCTCTTATGTACGATTCAAATACTGTCCTCACTGGTCTATGCGCAGCCATTACTGTCAGTTTTTTTAAGGTTATGAAGAAGAGCTATTTCTTTTAAAATCTCCGAAATAGTACGATATGACCCAGGGTATTCAGCCAAAGCGCAAATAGCCTGGGGTACCGAGGATGCTTAAAACCAATTTTAACAGTAGTTGTAGAATAGTGTTTTGAATGGCAAAGTCAGTCTCCTTCCTTTCCAATACAATTTGAAATTAAAACAAGACATTGGATTGCTATGTAACCTAATTCAGTATACCCCAGAAAAATGTACAATGTATGTCCTTAACTTCAAGGAAAAGAGCCTGAACATGAACTCCAATTACAAAGGTCACCTCAAGTGCACATTTGGAAAGGGTCAAAATGTAGGTTAAGGCCATAAGGATATAAGCCATAAAAGACATGTACTCTAGGAACTTGATTGAACATGCATTAAATCTATACTTGGAACAGTATTAGATATTTCAATCTAGATTATTCTAAAATAAAACACCGCTAAAGACGGTATGGCCGGATTGCAAAGTAAGTTTTTGTCACTAACTGGGTCAAGGTCACTAGGTCAAATGTTATGGCATAAATTGAAAGGTCTTGTCATAGGCAAGCTTCATGTATAATATAAAGTTTCTACTGCATATAGTTCCTTAGATTTTGCCTCAACCAGAAACTTTAACCAAAATGTTGACGACAGACGGACGGACATCGTCAATCTATAGGCCAGAATTGCTTTGCAATCCGGCCAATTACTGCATTCCATGACTCATATCAAATCTAACACAACTCCCAAAAAAGAAACCATTCAACAGATGGTGTATAACAAGTATTTATTATCTATTCTCATTAGATAAACCACAATAATATATGTGTGATAACAAAGTATGCACAACTAATTGGTAATTTTTAAACAGAGCTTTTCAAATTATTCAGGCAGACAATGTAGGACAGATTCATCGTCAAACATATGGGTTCATCCTCATTTGTCATACTTGTTCAACAACTTTCATTAATTTGGCACGAGTTATTTACCAAACTTCATAATATCCATAATCTCATGGCTACATGTAAGCTTAGGCTTTGTTAAGGTGTGCCATAAAAGTAGAAAACGGTTATGACGTCTCCTCCAGTTAGGTGGCCAAATACATGTATTACCAAGGCAAGAATAGTTTCACTTCTGTTTGACATTCAGATGTCAACAAATTCACATGTACATAAATATGTTAGGGTGTCAACTGCTGAGAGTGTCTTATTTTTTCAATCAAATGTATGCATAAAATATATGTAAATAAATGCAATAGAATTGAAATCCTCCTGAAAATGTTTTATGCCTTGGATTAAGTTAGACAATGTAAATATTACTTCTGAATTTTTTCAATTCACATTGAGAACATTGCCTTCAAATGTCAAGATCCCTTAATCTTGTTCAATGTGTTTCGTTTTTACAATAGCAATTGTTTATACCATTTTTTATGTAGCTTGTGACAATTCATTCATGAAGGTCCGACACTTTGACATCAGCACTTTTATGGCCTCCTCTACCAGTATATCAGGGGGTAAGATACCCGTAGACTCTACAGAGACTGAAAAAAATAACAAGTTCTCATTATTCAAAGTTCATCATTGAATTATTTATGTTTGGTTCACTTTCTTCATGATAATGTTGAGGACTTTTAAAGTTGGTATTTGTGAATGCAACTTCTTGTTTCTAATTTCTTTGAATTCTTTAATTGTTTATAGTCACAATACCATGTTAAGTATGTGATTAAAACAATATCATAACTTACAAATGAAATGGTTTCTGATGCGGCTGAGTTTAACCAAATCTTTTAAGTCATCATGCCGGAGTACCTCCCTACTACACGTGTCCTTCCTAGCATTTGCTACTCGAGCCACTTTATTAGCTGAATTAAAATTTGCAAGATTAAAACATGGCAAATCATATCAACACACTATTGAGGCATTTAATTTAAAGTATACATATCAAATGAGAGACATATTCGGAAGAAAACTTCAAAGTTTCCAAAACATTTCAGATACAGATTCAAGATTCTTTACTGTTACAGATATGATGATCAATAGGAGACATGATGGATGCTTATATGTCATATGCCATAACAATAAACATTTACTTACATCCTTTCCCATCCACCTCTATAACTCCTGGTGAGAAACATTTCTTTAGTTTTTTGGCTAATTCTCCTTTGACTGGCTTTAGTAGTGTAATTTCTGGTAGAAGTCTATAAGAGGCTGTTGCTAAAATAAGAAACTTGGCAATTTAAGGATGGGAAGCAGTTTACATTTGTATAAACCGAGAAGACACATTTTCTTTTCCCTTTTGATAACAAATTCAATGTATAGAAACATTTTTTACAATTCAAAGCGAAAGTTGTCATGATGCCGATTTTTTATCAGAGCTATATACTGTGTAGTTTTCTGTATTATAAACATTACTAGAAGTCTCTGACGAGACTGAAGCTCTCCTGGTTGTTTAGTAAAATACATAATTAAATGACACAACTATTTTCTAAGACCCAAGGGTAAGGGGCTAAAAAGGTATATCAGATGCGCAAGCTTAACATTAAACGTAAGTCTGAACATAATGCAAAAATCTTTTTATCAGTCATACTTTCTAAGTAATGGTGTTCAAAAGATTACATAGAGTTGTATACTAGAAAATGACCACATCCATTTTCCAAGAACCTGGAGGTCAGGGGCTAAAACTAATTATCAAGTGGATAATCAAACCACATACCCTTTACATATGTATTATGCAAAAAGAATTTATACTCTATCAATTATGCACTCTGAGAATTGGTTTTCACAAGAAGGCATAATATATATCAGAGAAAATGACCGCACCCATTTTCCAAGACCCTTGGGGTCTGAATCTCACACAAAACATCAGGTACATGTACACAACTAGACCATAGACCCATCATGTTGCAAAAAGAATTGACTTTGTATCCTTTATACTTTCTGAGAAAAGATGATTACAGTAAGTTATATATATAGGAGAAAATGACTACATCCATTTCCTAAGAGTAAGACCCTGGGGGTTGGGGACTCAGATGAAATATCAGGTGCACAACTAGATCATAAACCTTTTATATTGCATGAAGAATTCACTTCCTATCATTTATACTTTTTGAGAAATGGTGTCCACATGATTAAACAGAGTTATATAGGACAAAATGACCACACCCACTTTTTAGGACCCTGTGGTTAGGGGCACAAACAAAATATGTTGTGTACAGCTTGATCATAGATCTATAATATATAAAAAAGAATTAACTTTCTATTATTTATACTTTCTGAGAAATTGTGACCACAAGATTACATTTGAGTTATATATATAGAAGAAAGTGACCCAACCAATGTCTAAGACCCTAGGGTAAGGGGATCAAACAAAACTTAAGGTGCACATCTAGCAAATAGACCTTGAACATTGCAAAATGAATTAACTGTCTATCATTTACACTTTCTGAGAAATGGTGACCACAAGATTACATAGAGTTATATAAGAGGAAATGACCACATCCATTTCATAAGACCCTGGGGGTCAGGGGCTCTAACAAAATATCTTGTGCTCAACTCAATCATAGACATACAATATAGCAAAAAGAATTAACTTTCTATTATTTATACTTTCTGAGAAATGGTGACCATTAGATTATATTGTGGTCTGTAGGAGATAATGACCACACCTATTTCCTGAGACCCCAGGGGTCAGGGGCTCAGATTATATAACGGGTGCACAACTAGATCATAGACCTTTAATATTGCAGAAAAAATTAACTTTCTATCATTTATACTTTCTGAGAAATGGTTACCACAAGATTACATAGAATGATATAGGAGAAAATGACCACACCCATTTCCTAAGACCCCAGGGGTCAGGGCCTCAGATAAAATATCAGGTTCACAACTAGATCATAGACTTTTAATATTGCGAAAAGAATCAACTCTCTATCATTTATACTTTCTGAGAAATAATGACCACAAGATTGCATAGAGTTTTATTGAAGAAAATGACCACACCCATTTCCTAAGATCCCAGGGGTCAGGAGCTCAGATGAAATATCAGGTGCACAACTAAATCATAGACCTTTGATATTGCAAAAAGAATTAACTTTCTATTATTTATACTTTCTGAGAAATAGCGACCAAAGATTACATAGAGTTATATAGGAGAAAATGACCACACCCATTTCTTAAGACCCCATGGGTCAGGGGCTCAGATGAAATATCAGGTGCACAACTAGACCTTCAACCTTTGATATTGGTAAAAGAATTAACTTTCTATTATTTATACTTTCTGAGAAATGGTGATCACAAGATTACAGAGTTATATAGGAGAAAAAGACCACACCAATTTCCTAAGACCCCAGGGGTCAGGGGCTTAGATGAAATATCAAATGCATACCTAGATCATAGACCTTTAATATTGCAAAAAAAAAGTAACTTTCTATCATTTATACTTTCTGAGAAATGGTGACCACAAGATTACATAGAGTTATATAGGAGAAAATGACCACACCCATTTTCTAAGACCCTTGGGGTCAGGGACTCAAACAAAATATCAGGTGCACAACTGCACTGTAGACCAATCATGTTGCAAAAAGAATTAAATTTCCATCACAAACAGTTTCAGAGGAATGGAAACCACAAGAAATGTTTAATGGACAGACGGACGGACGGACAGACGGACGGACGCAGGACGCCGGACACAGGGCACATAAGCTCGTCTGGTCATAGACAAGTAGAGCTAAAAATGTGGACATGATCACCAAACCAATACATGCAATAGTACTTCAACAAGGAGAATGCAAATACAAAGTGTTCATCTCTCTAGTAGCTTACATATTACAGTATATAGCAGATATCTTACAGGGTGGCCACAGATTTTAAGAAATGAACTTCCCTGAAAATTCCATGATTTTCCCTGACTCATATTAAGATTTTCCCTGACAAAAAGTGCACAAAAAACAGTGATATTTCACACTGTTTTTGTTCATATATATTATAAATGTTACTTAAACTTAATTAATTCTAGGAATCGTACTCAGTGCTCAAATATTTCATTTGTCAACTGTTGAACTGACTCCGATAAGAGGGAGATGATAATTTCAGTGAACAAAAAAATATATAATCTATTTGTGAACATATTTGAGAAATTGTAGATACAGAGAAACCAAAAGTTTTTTATGTGAAACCAACTATTTAATATTTCTGCAAGGTACTTATAAGCAAATCCATGATCCAAACATATTTAATTGTCAAGCGAAGCAAGCCAGAATTTTTTAAAGATAATACATCCACACCTTAACTGACTCCGATAATTTGTTGTTCACATTTGTTGTTCAAGTAACTTTAACGTCTCAATGTCTCTTCATCATTTTTTCAGTGTTATCTGAGCAATAAATTTCTTAAGTGAGACTCAATTAAAGCCCCTACCCCTAGAGAGGCTCAGAGGAAAGTAGAACAGGTCTAACTTAAGTTTTTACCACGTAGTTATCTAAGAAATCAAATATGTATTGATTGACTTACAGTTTTCATAAGCTTGATCCAAATGTACTGAATATTATGTCCAGTTCAAGAACATTGAGTACCAATTTTTACAAGGAATTAGAGTTCTAGACATGTATGTATTGCAATGTAATTTGTCCAGAATAAATTATTTCAAATCATTGAATAAACACATACAATTGGTTCAAGAATGCAGTGATTAAGTACAGTTTCATTTCTAACATCATTGATAAAATTCTCTGATTTTTCCCTACAGGGAATTTTTATTTATCATTTTCCCTGTTTTCCAGAGTCTATGGCCACCCTGTCTTAAAACCAAACAAATTTCTTATTCAAACATGCTGATTTATTGCTATACCAGTAATATTATAAGTGAAATAAATCTATATTTACCAACTGGTGAAAATTTGGCATGATCTTTTCCAAACCCCTTGACACAATGGACTCTAAGATCTATTTCCTGTAAAATAGATAAAACAAGATGTAAATGTGAAACTATGTTCCCTTTTATCAATGAAATAATATGAAAATATTATTGATACAGTGAAAACAAGTGTATGTCAATGTTGGAGAGTAGTAATACATGCAAATACTTGTACCATTAATTAATCAACTACAGTTATTTGCATGATAATTATAAGAAGTACAAAGTTGTTGTTTCTATATTTCATTCAGGATTACCTTACCTGACCAGGTCTGAGTTTGGCAATCAATATATCATCATGAACAGGTCTCAGATCACCATCTTTAAACTGAAAAGATAAGCAACCTCAGATCATAAAATGTAAAACGAAAAAAGGTTGTGGCATTTTTATTTGTCTGTATGATGAAAATTGCTTGATTTTTTAAAATATAACATCAAGTGGCTAAACAAATGAATATACAATATCCAAATGATTTTACATGTGCCTAAACATTTGTATTTCATGTATTTACTAGTAAACATGTATGCCATGCCCTTACAGGCTATGGGTAGTGATAAAGCGAGGTAGGGCCCTATTTTCTTATAACGCATACATTATTTCTTCAGATACTCACAATTTCTCCCTGACTGCCAACAGGAATCCATTTCAAGTGTTTTGTTGTTACTACAAAGAGATTGGTGTCTGATGAGTCCCTTAGTAATATGTATTTTCAAAATAGCTGAAAGAGATCTTCAAGATGAACAAATATGGAATATCATAATCATATATATGACCATCTTATAATCCACTTGTCATAAACATTCCTGACATTATTTACCATTTTAAGATACTTCTGATGGGAGGGGATATTGTTAGTCATAAGAACTTATCCCATTGACCCAAAATCTCATAATTACCTGCTTATCTCTTGAATCTATAAGCACATGTTACTTGTTATTTTAGTGCAGTAATCTTAAAAGAGAATGAAACACAAATAAATCATTTTGTCCCTACATTGCTTCTTATGTTCAGGCCATGTCTTGTTTCTATTCTGTTTTGATTCCAATATGCCAGATCGCAACTACAGTGCGAGCAGCATGTCCGCTCTGATTTGTATTTAGTCACCTACCTTAACCATTGTTCAAAACTTGGGCAATTTTTCTGCCCAAGTAAATTGATGACGTCAAAACAATGGAGAATAATCAAAGAGTGCACGCAAACATTCCCATAATCTTGGTTAGAAGTATTTGCGAACATGGGTGCTGCTCTGATCATTTCTATTCCCTTTTTTTCTGGACGCTTGAAATTTTCGAGTAGGCAGCAAATTCAAAAATGCAATATGAAAAATATACTTTAATTTTTATTTTGAAAATGAAAAACAAGGAGTCGACACTCCTGTTAAACAAAAAATAAAAAAAATGTGGCCTTATCATTTGAAATAATTTTTAAAATCTCAACCCCAGGGGCTACATTCTCATCTGGAAATACCAAACAAAGTATGATTAAACATTAACAAAAAAAAAAGAACCAACAGAATAGTAATTGTGTGATCTTAACATTTACCTTATCATCTAGTTTGGCCGACGCCGACGCTGGGGGTATTGCAATAGTTCTTTTGCACTAAAGTGCAGTTGAGCTAAAAATCTAGACCCATCTTGTTTTTTATCAATAATATAACAATAAGCAGTTACATAAATTATATCAATAATAATCATTGCAGTACCTTTTCATTTACAACATAAAATATGAAAATTAAACTATTCATTAAAATAGGAAACACATTTAATTTATGTTTGGTGTTATGGTGAAGGGATTCAGAACCTACCCACATGACCTAAAACAGATGAAAACAAACTTTACTGAAACAGCTTATTGCAATCTTCTTTGCAACTTTTCAAAAATTTGTGTCTATTTGTATAAGTATTTGTAATTTATCTTCTTAGATCTATTCCTGTACTCTACAAAATTCAAAAGGATAAATTTCAGCCAACTGACCTTTGTGATCTTTATATAGGTCATCAGGATCTGTGGTGTCCTTGGCATGAGTGTTTTTTGTACATTTGACTTTTAGCTGGAATTCTATTGTGTCCTCTGCCGTCCCCTCAGTATCATCTAATAACAATAGATTAAGCATTTATACACAAATAGCATATAATTTTCTACATGTGTATTATCATTTTGCTAGTAATTTTTTTTTCTCTTCTCATTATCATCAATACAGTGTGACCATAAAATTTTCCAGAGTTGTCGATAGTACATATGGTTTTAAACAAAATCAGCTAAAGCTAACAAGTGATAAAAGACACATAGGCTTCACACTAAATGCTTTCTCTTTATCATGGTACTTCTTGCTTAACAAAGGTATTCCTAGACAATCTTGTCAAATACAAGTGAAGTTCCCTCAAGTGGAAAACATATGCTCAGGTAAGCTAATTTTTAGGTCTTTGGCTGTACAGTGTTTTCACATTCATTCCCAATTCTGAGAGCTTTCTATCTTATTACCTTCCGATCTGAATTCAAACAACCGTGGGTCAGCTTTGATTGGTATAAGGCCGAGTCTATGTGCCAGCACCTCATCTTGGATTATAGAAGTGTTGTTATAAATGAAAACCTTCTCTATAGCCATGGTTGGTACCTTAAACCATCGAAATATATGAGTCAATAAATATCTACCATAAAATTTTGTAAAATGAATAGAGTATACAAAGAAAACAAATCATTCTGGCAAATCTACACAATCAAATAAAAGGGATATTGAACAGATTTTGTATCATGAAAGTTATTTTAAAAAGTTGAAAAGAAAATAAATATTCAAAAATGAAAAATTTTTTTCAAAATATATGAAACATCAGGGGAAATAAAAGATTTGCCACAGTTCCACACAAACTTTAAATTAGCTTGAGAGCTAACACATAAAACTCCGAATAAAAATTTACATACTAGTACATGTTATTTTTTACAAACCTCTGCTAAAAGTATCCTGCGGAAAGCATTGGCTATGGCAGCATCAATACCCACCATATCAAACTCCAGCTCATCGTGACTCATCTTTATCATATCAATACGGAAATCCTGAATATTAAAATTCTAAAAGCTTATAAACAAATTGTTGGAAATAGTTATGTGGTAGAGTGTCTTATATCATTGTTATAATATTTCAGGGTCATCTCTATTAATCTTTATCATCTTTATGTCATATCATATCACAATGTATTATTTGAATAAATGATAAATGGACACGATCCGCAGTTTCTTTGGTGACTTACATACGCAATTACACATGGAGAAAACTGTTATAGTTATGCCATATCAAGATAATTACTGAAGTGAACTCTTTGAAAAACACTTTTAACTTTGGATGGCAGAATATTGGTATCAGCCCTATCATTTTTGCAATTTCTTCTTAAAGTGATATTAGAACATATGAGATAATACTTTTACCTAAAACTTTCCCTAAAAATAAACCATAATATGCCAAAAATAGTTTTCAGCTCTTACCGCACACATACGTAAATCAGTTTTGAAGTTGCTATTTTTAGCCATTTACAGAAACCCTGATTCTATAAATGATCACTTCCGGTAAATATGATGGAGAGACTTATGACGTAGAAAGTTGTACATGAAAGACGAAAGTAGTGTAAACAATGCAATGTACCGTTGAGGTATTGAAGCTGAGTTCGCATTTAATTTGCTCAGTTTCACATCTTTTGATAATTTCTTGATCATGTCGAGTATTAATATGCAAATGTTTAATGTTAGTAATTTTCAGGCGACCAAGCATCTGTCCATGAGAAAAAAAAGGGGAGGAAGGGATGGGGAAAGGGTCTTGAGATGGACGATTTCACACATGATGTCACATCATATTTTCTGTCTGTCCTATTTTACTATTTGTTCTAAACACGCACGATTTGAAACTATGGTTGAATATACAGCCCGACCTGTTTCAAACGCAGAAAGGGGGGGGGGGGGGAGAGTTAACTTGGAATGCGTGCGACTGGAGTTTCAGACCGGGAGGCCCCCTGCCCATCCTTTTATTGAGCTTAGTGAACAACATAGTATTACCTATATTCATATTGTCATATACATTCACTTAAATGACAGATGGAGATATCTTTGGCATAGACGGATTCAGGAATCTAAAATAGGGAGGGCGGATCACAGTGAACATTGAAAACAATCTTTCGGAGAAGCGTAGGAAGGGGGTGAGGGGTATAATGACAAAAACAAAATGTTATTAATTTATTTTTACATATATTTTCATCTTCATAAATAATTATTTCAAAATTCACCTGCATTCCCTGCAAGGGATATAGGGTAGACCTTATTGCACGAGCTCCCCAGTGGGTAAAACACTCAGTAAATTTTAATATTATTCTGAGGCTCCAAGTCGATGTCACGGAATCTATTTTGATTAAAATAAGGATCAAATTTTATTCTATCAATATACATGGTCACAATTTTAGGGATTAACAACGAAAAACGATTCAACATTATTCTTTTTTTTTTCTAAATCATTACGTTATGGACACAGTTAGCTTTTTTTAATGGAATAACATAATGATAAAAGAACGAAGCAATAAATTTATACTGATCTGAAAGCATTTTTGAAATACGTTTTCATGAGAAGGCAATTGATGATAGAAAAGATTGGATGATCTCTCTCTCTCTCTCTCAACGACTCAAAACGGACAAATGTGCGTGTGAGGGTGTGTGTGTGGGGGGGGGGGGGGGGGGGTTTACCCCCGCAAACCACGATCTAATATTCGACATGTGCTAGATCCATAAATCCATATGTAGATTAAGAATCTATCAAAAATACTGGCCGGCACGATTATTTTTTTTAATCAGAGTATGAATTATGTCAAACTTCTGTCCTGAATATACAGGTGATCGCCAGCCATGAGCATGTTTAGAAATGGTGCGCCCTTTATTTATTTATTTCATTTATTTATTTATTTATTTATTTCTTGCTCAATAAATAAAAAACTACGTTATAGATATTGATTGTTTTATTCTTGAAACGGTAATCACATGCGTATACATGTGCTAGTGCAGGCAATCACTTTGTCGTGTACAACTTGTGACGTCATTTACTGAGACCCACGAAGAATACAGTCGATCCCGAAAATTTATTGGGTAAATCGACAAAAATGTCGATTTCCTCTAAAACCAGGAATTTTTTTTCTGTGGTTACAGGATGAAAAATTTCATTTTCAAAGAGCAAATGCTATATACTATTTTCACAGATGTTCTAATATCACTTTAATGTATTTCGTGTAAGCAATCACAAAGGATGCAATGAAAGGGCTCAATTAAAGGTTGGTAGGCCACTTTATTTGAAGAAATGTCTTAATTTTCATAGAAAGAGATAACAGCTACATGAAAGAGGACTGATTGATATGTTGTGAGCCTCGTATTGAAGAATCTGAATTTTATCAGAGATTTTGCATTTTCTTTTTTTTTTACATAATCCCCTTCAGTACCTATACACTTTTGCCACTGGTGTTTAAGGGCCTTGATACCACTTTCAAAGAACTACTGTAAATTGGTTTTTATTCGTCATGTACCAATTTTCGTCATTTTCGTCAGTGCCTCCCTTGACGAAATTACGTATCGACGAATATAAATACTCCTGACAAAGTATAGATTTAATTTTAGGAGTTATTACGACAGGCAAATGATAAATCATTGAAATCTGAATACCCAAACAAAGTCGCATATAATGTGCTTCTAATTACCAAATGATATGTTTTCACAACAAGCTAGGTGATATATACATGTCTCTAATTGTTTGTTTACCAATAATTGTTAAACAAACAATGTAAACAAATGCATACGGCCTATCTAAATGTTAGGTTGGCATTTGAACAGACGAATTTACATTTTAGGGGCCCTTGGATGACGAATTTACGTACTGACGAAATGGTCATTCTGAACAAATTGACGAAAATTGGTACTGATGAAAATAAAGCAATTTACAGTACCTTGTCTTGACTGGTCAGAAAGCCACCCACTGCAAGTATGATGTCATCATTGGACTGAAAGTGGGTGCCAGAAACAGGTGCTTTTAGTTTTGGGAATAGGTGAAAGTCTGATGGAGCAAGATCAGGTGAATAAGGCAGATGCTCAATCAAATTAAAGCCACAACCATGAATGGCAGTGACAGACTTGTGAACAGGAGCATTGTCCTGATGGAACAACACACCTTTAACTAGTGAGCTTTCTGCAGCCCTGAAGTTTAATATTTTCCCATAACTGTGTCAGAAGTGAAGCATAGTATGTTCCATTGATTGTTGTCTTTTTTGGAGATAATCTATCAGCAGAATACCTTCTGCATCCCAGAAAATTGAGGCTCACAACATATCAATCAGCCCTCGTACATATGTATTTCAATAATCAAGTTAAAAATAATTCATATTAAAAAGACTCAGAGAAACATAATTTCATGGTCTCATGCATTCATACCCCGGTATAAGAAAACATAATACATACATGTACATGTACAAACCTTTTCAAATTTCTGTTGGTCCCATGCATCATCATAACCTTCATATTCCCCAGGAAAGTCTGTACTGTGTACCTTTAATACAAAAATAGCTATAGTAGTAAAATACATTACAAAATACATTACAAAAATTCATTTACTTAAAAAAAATTATTAAATGCATGTATGAGGCTATCTGAAGACAAACTGACATGAAGTCAAATACATGGCTTCTCATGATACATAGCAACTTGCACTCATGGATATACATTGTACGCCATATCAATATATACTCGAAATTTGCATAGCAACCAGCCAAGCCAAATAAGGATGACATCTCACGAGGAGCAAAGAGTTCCACGTTCTGATGAAAGTTAGAGAATATTTGCTGTTATTTTGGTAGTAACTCTTTATATTTTAGCTATTAGTTTTTCCATAAGACTTTTTCTTATGTTGTCCATTTATTTAATCTGTTAAATACGGGAACTCAGAAACCAACAGCCTACATCTGGGTTGGTGCTCACAGGGATTAACCTGGATGTATTGTCTGAGCGGCTCACTTCAGAAACTGGATAAATACCATTTTGACTACTTTGTCATTGAAAAATAGAAATAAAATTAACATTGGAAATGGCCAACCTTGTTTTGTCTATAAAGTTTGATTGCGAGCACCAACTATCATATAACTTATACCAAAATTTACCACTAAGCGAATCACTATCAAATTTACTGTCTCCTTGAAATGGCCGCCGTTTGGAGTTTCCCATAGAGTCTCAGGGGGTCCTAAGAGTACTGACAAATAGATTGTATGGTAATGTTCAGAACCATACCAAAAGAAATGGTATCAAAATATCCTAGCGCAGTGAAATCAAAACAAAAAGTGGTGACTTTCTTATTTTTTTTGTTCTAAATGAAGTAAATTTCTGTTCATGGAACTATATTTTTTCCATGACCCTGTGTAGTGTTATTTTGGTCTCGGGACAAGAACATTGATAGTAGGGCTGGAACGATACGGGTCTCGAGCGTATCGATACGTATCACGATATAGTGCCTACGATACCATTTGTATCACGATATTTCTTATGATTATTGCTATAATGAGGATTCAGGCTTATAGAATGAAACTCAAGTATAACATTAAAATATTTTGATAAAGACTATTTTTCTACATCCTGCAATAATCAAGATTTAAAAAATCCCAAGCAATTAAACAAACTTTGAACAAGAACATCACAAGGTATTACTGATAGACAGAGGTTAGTTAGCTACAAGTCAAGCTACAAGTACAAGAACAAAGTTGTACCCTTTGCAGTTATGTTTTCACCTTAACATGTATTAATACTCTTTTTTGTTTGTTCATTTTCTCAGTAACTGCATCAACAAGACAAGCCATGAATTGGTAAATAAGAGGGTCTCGTGCTCTCGGTTTGAAAATGAAAAGTTCATGAATTTATGTAACCCGCCCCCCCCCCCCCCCCCCCCCCCCCTCTCCCTTTTCAATACATGGAATTACATTTTATATATCTCTTTTCAGTTCCCCTTCCTATTTGAATAATCCTAGACTGCATTTTTTTTTCATGAGGAAATCTTATTTAAAAGTGTAACAATCATAACACACGCTCCTTTCTCTATAATATTGAAAAGATTACAGCATAATTGTTCTTTAAATGTGTTTGATTTTATTCGATGGATACATCCTGCACTTTGATTTTTTTAGGATAAACGGTTTTCCGTCTCTGTACGTTTTATTTTATGTACATGTATAAACAAAATTTTGAGAGAGAGAGAGAGAGAGAGAGAGAGAGAGAGAGAGAGAGAGAGAGAGAGAGCATGTGCATTAACCACGTGGAGGTAATCTACTAATCTTTTATGATTTTATTCTCGAGTTAAAGTTGTCGCTGACATGAATAGAAAATATAATAGATACATAAAGATCGTAGTAGACAGACGTTTTTCCCTTCTTCAAAAGGCTGTTTCCGGCGTTCAATCAAGGATTGACACGAGTCGGTTTTATATTAAAAATTTACAAAGTTAAGTAACTACGATTTCAGAACTCTTTTATGAAATCATCTTAAATTGAAAAGATTTAGGTCGAACGCAAGTATCTCAAAAACATTGATGAAAAATGAATGGATCATGCACGCATGAATAGCTACTGGACATAAGTTATTTCATGCTGTTTCACGTCCGTCTCACTCTCACCCACTCTATGATCCATGCAGACATCAGGTACTTTCTCTGGACAATAGTATATTACAAAATTGTAACTATCAAGATCGCGTTAGATACGGATTCTGAAAACTTTACTTTCGCCGCTTTAAATTTCTTAAACCAACATGAGTTTGAGTAGACAAATATCTGTAGGATTCCCGCTACGGAAACGGACAACGACACGAACCAACAAAATATCCAAGTGTCGTTGGCTGTTTCTGCGGCTAGATTCCCGCAAACCACAGGCTGGATATGCATATGCATTTCTAAAAAAATTTAGAAGCGCAAACGCATATCAAGGCGACCTGTACCGCGAACAAAATTTACAATTATTCTGTAATGCATAGTGCGAATTGCATACTACCCGGAGCAAACATAGGAAGATTAGTCAAGAAAAACATTTTTACCCTTCTAAGTCAGTTAGTCACACGTTTTAGTTAGCCCGAAGCTTTCAATCGACGAAGTTACCGAGCGTTTTCGTGCCTTTGAATGGAGTTAAAAATGGGTCCGGATATCGCGATATAGCTCCAACGTATCGATACGCGTATTGTGGAACACCGTATCGCGATTTATCGATGTATCGTCCCAGCCCTAATTGATAGGTACGTCAACCTGTACAGAAAATTCTTAAACCTCCTCACATGACTGTGATTCACAGTTGAAACAAATGTGAGGCACATTTGATTCTCTCCAAAATGAAAAAGGTCACAGTTGATGTCATGAGACCAACTGTGAAGAATTGTTTTCTGTTCTTTTGCTTAACTACAGGACTCAAAGTTATGGGAATGCGAAATGCGAGTGAAATTTGGGAATTGGGAGTAGGAAATGAAATGAACTCAAAAAAATCTACGAGTGGCTAATTCACATATTACGATCGCCGGTCTACCCATGTCTATCTCATAATCTGGTATTTATAACGAAATATTTTGTATTGAATCAGTGGTTGAATGTAGCGGCACAATCATAGAGATTCAGAATGTCATAAATGTATTATCTGTGTTACTGCCAACTTGCAACAAGGTCATAGGCGGCACAGGCTTGCAATATAATCATGATAATTGCAATTTCAAAGTGAAGAAAAGTGGAACTGAAATCGGACGCATTCGTCGAAAATTGTGTTACTGCGCACAATTAATGGTACAAATTACTTATCTGTAGGAGACCAAAAGATAGAAAAGATTTGATAGTGTGAGATCTATTGAATGGTATCAATTTCATTTGAATCTTTGCGCGATAAAGTGGTCAAAATCATGTTTATCTAGTTTCTGAGGTGAGCCTTCTGGAATTTTAGTTCTAGATGGATACATCGACTAATATCATAAATGACAGACACACCTCGTTGCTTAAGTCTTGATTAAAACATGGCAGAAAAAGGTACGATAATTATTATTTTAGATACTTTTTGAGACAAGCTTGAAGGGAGAGAAATAATCAATCACTAGGTATAATCATTGACAAGGAAATCCACCCTTGTCACAAGGCTTGTGTCAGTGATTTACTTTTGTCCATGACTCGGCAAGTCTGGTCGTGGTACAAGCAAATCCCGTACACTCAGGTTGAATTCTCTTGTCAATGATAACATCAGGTAGTCGATTCTATTAATCTTTTATCTAGAGTCTTGAAAATTACAGACATTTTAGAAACTCTTTCTACCAGAACAGTCTTCATGAAAACGTTTTTTGACCACTAGCCAGCCGGGCTAGTTGAGTACCAAAATCTACTAGCCACCCAGAATTTTCACTAGACATTGAAGAAAAATCAAAATTCTATAAAGACCCATCGTTTCCTCAGCTAGGTCCGTTGAGTAGGCAAAAATTCACACAAATAGAGTATACATAAAAATCGAACAAAGTTAAACCACCACCAGATCATTTCTCTGGCGGATGTCAGCTACATCATTATAAATGGACTCAATTTTACAATGAAGGCATGAATTTTTTGTATAAACTTAATTTCACATACGCTTTTTGCCTGCAGAAAATGGATCGAGAAAGAAGAATACAAGAACTTATTTGATAAAAGGCCGTCCGTTGCCATAATATACTGGCGCTTGGCCAATAGTTATAAAATTTTCGTAAAAATTTCTTCATTTCAGTGTTCAGTCGAGATTTTTGAAATAGTTAGATATTTAATTGAACATGTTATACTCGCATATTAGTTGGCACCATAAAATAACCCATCACGCTGTGCAGAAAACAATGCACTGTGGTTACGGAAATATTTATCTTGTATCTTAGGACAATATTTTGATGAACAGATTTTACGGGAAAACGTTATAATATTTCATTTTAAACATGTAATAAAATAAACATTTCATACTTAACCAGCGATAAAAGTTGAAACATAACGGGTACTTTTTACGGAAAGTAGGCGGCGATTTTACCATAAGAATAAGACGAGAAATCACCAGCCGTCGTCTGCATTTCATTAAAAGTCACCAGCCAGTTGGGCTAGTTCAGCATCAAATTCTGGTAGCCCGAGTAAATATTTGGTAGCCAGGGCGGTCAGGCTAGTGAGTTTTCACGAAGACCACCAGAATGTAAAAGAGATGTTTTGAAAATTTAATTTTTTTTAACAGATTCTAGATTCTGATTTGATTTCATATTATTTCATCAGAACCAAGGAAAAGTCAGAACAAGTTAATAAAACAGATACATATTTTCTACAGTAAGTTAAAGAATACATTGTCAATTCCATGCTCGTTTAGGGTAACTCGCGTTCTGATATCTTCTATTCTGTCCATGCTTTCTGCCCTGCTTCTTTGCAGTCGCAGTCAATCCTCGTCTTGGAAATGTACTTGCAACGAAGCACGTGTATTCAAACATTAAAGCGCATTCTTATTATTGAAAATAAAACCTATAACGGTCTTAATCTGTTTTTATTTATTTTTTTAAATAAAATAAATGTATGTTTTGTACAATCCAAAAAGAATATACTGAGTAAAGCTTAAAGTGAACGTCTTTATACTGTAGCAATACAGTATTCTTTTTTGCTTTTTTACAGTAAATATCTTTTTTAATCCGGATTACTCGTTATGCTTTGAATATTATATTTTTGAGGTGGATCACTTCCGGTTCTTGAAAATGGTAATAAATTTGCATTTTAGCAATATTCCTCCTAAATAAGAGGGAAAAGGCATTCGGACAAAGTTAACTTTATTGATTTTTAAGTTAAGTTCATTTGAAAAGTAGTAATTCTACTATTTTTTCATATTTCTTCCTTGCGAGTTTCCTCCGACAATGCTGAAGCAAGGACTTATAAACAGAAGGATTGGAATCTCGTCTTTTCCCGTTAACATCTCGCGTGCCCTTTTGATATGCAAATTAGGCAACGAGATGTTAGGGTTGTGATATTCAAAACCATGAATGCCCTAAATATGTTGATTATGACAACATAAAAACGACTTGAATAAGTAGAATAGATTATCCTGATCATTTTGGTACCAATATTTTGATATTACGTCTTGAAATAGTCGAGAAAATGTTAATTAAATCGGGCCTACTTATATAGGTCACGTCGTACTCGTAGTCGTAATGGCGAGGTCGAACTTGCGTCGAGATCCCAGAGATCGTCTGAGGCAGTTATATCATGGTCAATTATGGACATCTATACATCAAAAATAATTCTATTCAGATACAAAAAAGTCCAACTTTATTTCAAAACAACTTTTCATAGATACTTTATAAAATAAAACAGAAAAAAAAAAGGTTTTTAGATGGCTTGTTTACCTTCTTCGTTACAGGCCGTGATAAACAGGTGATCGTAAACACCCCCATTTTCGAAGTCTTGTATTCTTATTAATATTCGGTATCATGAAGTGAAAATGGTACTAATGCACGCATGAGAATTTATTAATTATTTTGATAACAATATTCCTTGTGTTTATTGTGTCTTAATTGTTTGAGAAAACGGGTCAGAGCGTTGACCTGCCTACGTCTTTTGGGAAAATGGCCGCGCGTACCGACGAGTGAAAACACCCATTTTCGAAGCCCCGTAAAACAATGAAATTGTCGAATTAATTAAATAAAATTAGTCCCAATGCACACCTTAGGTTTTAGTCTTTATTTTGATAACAATATTTCTTATGTAAATTTTGTCTAGTTTGAGAAAATGGGTCAGAGCGTTGGGCTATATACCTCTTTCAGAAAATGACCGCGCGTACCGACGAGTGAAAACACCCATTTTCGAAGCCGTGTAAAACAATAAAATTGTCGAATTAATTAAATAAAATTGGTCCTAATGCACACTTTAGGTTTTAGTCTTTATTTTGATAACAATATTTCATATGTAAATTTTGTCTAGTTTGAGAAAATGGGTCAGAGCGTTGGGCTGTTTACCTCTTTCAGAAAATGTCCGGTCATACCGGAGGGTGAAAACCTCTATTTTTGAACCTCCAGTATACGATGAAATCGTCGAATGAATTAATCAAAATTGGTTCTAATGCACGCACTAGGTTTTCATTTTCGATTTGCCACCAATATTTTATGTGTAAGTCTAGTAATGACTGAGAAAATGGGACAGAGCATATGCCTATTTAACTCTCGTTGACGATATCTGGGTCATAACGGCGAATGTCAAGGCTCCGCTTTGAAGCTAGATATTATAAGAATATTATCAATATATTTTGATAAAATTGGTATTTATTGAAACTGCAAGGTTTCATCTACATGTACGTATCAATATTTTATATGTTTATTGTGTGATGCTTGAGAAAATCATGTTATTTGATCACCCTTCTCGGATAGGACTGGGCAATGTTTTGATCTCGTTCAGATCTCATTACACGCGAGTTTTCGTTACTATTCTCAAGGCGGTGTAGAGAGTTGCGAATCCTTCTGTTTATAAGTCCTTGGCTGAAGCTTCAATATCAAGATATTGACAGCTCCTTGGCAGTCCAGCACAATACTGAATGAGCTAAAGGGACATCCCAGAACCCGAGTCATAATTATGCAAGATCACAACTACAGCATGTCCATTCTGATTTGCAATTACTGTCCTGTTCACTAAATCCAGAGCACCCTGTTTTGGAGATTTTCTCAGTCGTCTTTGAAAGTTTCCAAATATCCATTGTCTCAGTAGATTGACTCCTTTAGTCGTAAAGTAAATGTGCACATACTCACCTTTTCAATTGTATTTAAGCTGCCATACGAAAAAATAAAAACTCTACTGGTGTTGGAACAGTTTCTGGACGATTTTGAAGGTTTTTCGGGGATAACTCCTCCGTCCATCAATGGGAAACATTCAAATTTCTCACAAATAATGCTATGCCCTTCCCACAGATATTCATGTTGAAAGAAAATATTAAATCTCTCAAGAAATATGGTTTCTAGACCGATTTTATGACTCTATATTTTGACCATTTTTCACAAATCACTGGAACAGTTTCCGGACACCTGATTTTAAATCTATCAATCTCGATCAACTTCAGCCCAAACTGGATTATTTTTGGATATTGTTTTCTTCAATCTTTTCTACAAATGAGTGTGTAAAAATTATTTTGAAAATGGAACCGAAACTTCTCAAATCGCGTAGATTAAAATAGTATGGTTCTTGGCGACTTCCCTGGTGCGCGATATTAAACGGGACAGAAAGGGGTAAAGAGGTGGTGTGATAAAGCAACTTAGAATCAAAATTTTGTTTATATGATTTGTGATTTGAAGTCTGCATTTAAAAATCTACAAAATTGTCACAAAATTTTGAAAATAATTTCCTTCAAAGTACTTGAAAAGGGCAACTGTCCGGAAACTATTACTGTCCGGAAACTGTTCTGTTACCAGTACGGGAATTCCCATGTTAATTTCAACCCGCCGACATCTTGTTCTCAGTATCAGCAATGGTAAACAGTGGCGTCCAACGTTACACATTTTAGTCATTTTTACTATAGAAAATACCCGTAGACATTTTATTTTCCGTCAGGGGTCAAGGTCAGAGGTTGGAATTAGTAAAATCCTTGTATACAACCTAGAGGAAACAGTTTTGATTGGATCTTTACCAACCTTCATACACTTATTGCTCATGACAAGAGGAAGAGCTCTTTTGATGTTCAAGGTAATAGATCAAAGGTCAAGGTGATAGATTAGAAATAGTAAAAATTCTTGTACACAGCCTGAGCTAGTACATTGATTTACATGCCGTTGCCTAGGTTTTATTTGATATTGTAAACTCTATGTATTCTCTTTCTCTTGTAGATTCGCTTTATACTTATCCAGAACAGGGCAGGGAAAACACGTTTGGCCAAATGGTACATGCATTTTGATGATGATGAAAAACAGAAGTTGATAGAGGAAGTTCACTCTGTGGTCACTGTAAGAGATGCTAAACACACAAATTTTGTAGAGGTATGTTTACTGCTCTTCAAATGAAACATACTTGTTACCTGTTGGAATCTAACTAATGGCCTGATGTCCCTCCAGATCTACTAAATCTCTGAAATTGACACCTCTAGCAAGTTACTGTATGTGTACTTATTTTAGCAAGATTTTTATTTTAGGAGAGTTAGTGCTGTTAAGAGTGTGTTTATTTAAGACTCTGCTAATTATTTTATCTAATAAAGGTAATAATCGAGAATGAGTGTGTGCTATTTCACAATCATTTTTCATTTCATCCATTGTCTTCCTTTTAAATGTTTCTGCGAAAATTTTGTTGCACTCAAATTATTACACTTTACAGTATATGTGAAAATGCTTTGCATTTGTCTTTCCCAATTTGCATTACAATGAATAAGAATTAATTTATTGAAGAATTAAAATTTTGAACAAGTAGTGATTGGCAGTTAGTCTAATATTATTATATCTGATTTTTCAGTTTCGCAACTTTAAGATAGTATACAGAAGGTATGCTGGTTTGTATTTCTGTATTTGTGCCGATGTTAACGACAACAATTTGGCTTACTTAGAGGCAATACACAACTTTGTAGAGGTCCTTAACGAGTATTTCCACAACGTTTGTGAACTGGACCTCGTCTTTAACTTCTATAAGGTAAGGTGTGTCCGCAATCAGTGAGTGACTACTGAAAATAAGCCTTGAAAATAGATTATGGTCATTGATCCTTAATCTAGCATATTATCTTTAGATATGACAAACAGTTTTAGCAGTAGAACCTATCATAACCTCTAAATAATCATGGTTATTAATTTTTAGTCTCAGTATAATTTTAGTTATAAATACATTTACAGTTCTTAAACATGGTGAATACTATAAATGCAACTCAATATTAATTAAGTTGGTTGCCAGTCTCTATTACTGTGTCTTGATTACGCTAAAACTAAAACATGTAGTCCAATATTTACGATGTTCAAGAATCTTATATTTTAGAATTCCCCCATTTATTTCAGACATGACAAAGAATTACCCATTTATATTAGACATAATGAAGTCTAAATGCAAGTAATTGTTTATTTATAGGTATACAGTGTTGTGGATGAAATGTTCCTAGCAGGAGAAATAAGAGAGACAAGCCAAACACGAGTTCTTAAACAATTACATATGTTGTCGTCCTTGGAGTGATTTATGAAGGCATTATAAGACACTCGTTGTAACTTATATATATTTAGTCATGATAACCACTGACCCAGAGTTACGTGCTGTGAATGAACTTAAGAGGAAATGATTTCTCATAGAATGGTATCAGAAATGTAGTATTTGGTGCATGGTGAAGAATGGACGTCCTGTTTAAGTTTATTGTTACACGAATGTGATGATCATAGCTGGATATCTTACCTAGAATCATGCATTACATTTCTTACTTAATTAATTTTCATATAATGTCCAGGTTCTGAACAAAGTAAGTTACATGTATATTGCAGTTTTTAAAAGAAACAGAAAAAAATGCTGAGAAGTTGGTATTTTATCTTGACAATTTTGTAAATGTACTGATCTATATTTCATTTGCTTCAGTTTAAGTCTTGTGAAGTTTTGTGTCCAAAAATTGAGGCCTGCATTAGCAAAAATAAATAATCTGGTAATTATAAAAAAGAGACAATATCTTGAAACTACAAACATAATGTAGAAGTCATGCATATAAAAACAATGACAACATTCCAAACTCATAAATGTTGTATGTATATATTTTTTTGGATTGGTAGATATTTACACAAGCTGTGGAACTTGATCAGTTGACAATTTTTTTTTCAACTTTGATTCACACCTAGAACTTTCTATGGGATTGTGCAATGTTTGATGTTATTTGTACAGTGATCCAACATTACACTGGAAATGTAAGTGTTATAGTCAAAGTTGAAATTATTGCATTAAATATTTCACTTTTTACCTTATTTGCAAATATAGAAATATGATAGTTTGTGATTGATCTGAAGAGTTGAACATATGTAAATGTTAATAATGTAATAGAGAAAAACTTTTGTCCCATAAGGAAAGTACCGGTCAACTGCAGGATACACCAACAAGTATTTGGAGTTTTTGGTGTGTCTATTTTTTGTTACCAGTAACTGTATTTATACATTATGCTGAATAAATATATGTATTAGATGTAACATAACATTTTCTTTAAATGTACACAACAATGAAGACTCACTTAGAGTAACAATTTATTACACCCCAACAAAGTTGAGGGGAGTACCGGGGTATACTAGTACTGGTTTCACCTAGTCTAGTTGAGGGGGTTACTGATATCACCATATCTGTCTGTCAGTCTATCAACAGACAAATTTTGTTTCAGTTTAATTACTCATTGGATTATTGATCTAGTAATGAAACTTCACACAAAGATTGTCAATGATGAAAAGAGAATTTTTTTTTATTTTTGGGTCCAAGGTCAGGGTCAAACTTGGCATGCATGAAAAAAAGGTAATAGCATTTCTGTATTGTAACTCAAGAAATCCTTGTCCTACAAAAATGAAAGGTCACTGGCAGATTACTAATGATCAAAAGACTCTATTGATTTTTGGATGGAGGTCAAGGTCAAACTTAGCACCTATCAAATACATTGTTTCCTCTTCATAACTTATTAATTCCCAACTTTCAGTAATAAAACTATACCAGTACATGTATTTTGTCTAGTAGGAAAGGAGGATCCCTATTGATTTTAGGGTCAAAGTGTCAAGTTGAAACTTTGTATGTGTTGAAAAATTGAAAACTGTTTTAGCAGTATAATTCAAATAATTCATCAAGAAACTCTCACCTTGATTTCTCATGACATACAAAAGTGCCCTATCAATTTTTGGTTTCAGGGGTCAAGGTCAAAGTTGGCATGTGTGAAAAACAGTGATTCACATCATTTGATTACTGGTTATTCTTGCCCTAAAGTAGTGATACCTCTCACCAATACCAGTATTGTCTTTGATGAATAAATTATAAAGGAGCCCTATTGATTCTGGAATTTAAAGGTCAAGGCCATCCTTTGCTTGTATGGAAAACACTGTAATCTCAAGTTATTCTTGCAAACATCACAAGTATATTGCTATAAGGAGGATCTTTTTAGAGTTTTGGTCAAACCACAAAGGTCAAGGTCACACTTGGCAATATGGAAAATCCAGGAAAACAGGGTTTAAAGACAAGAATTTAAGTATTCTCCACCTACAGGGACAAAACTATATGATCATATTGCCCATAACTTCATGTTTAGGAGTATTATACTCAAATTAAATGACAAGTACTTGGCCGAGGTGGCACATCTGCGATGTTTGGGACTGTACATTTTCATGATGAATCGAATGAAGCAGAAAACAATATGAAATGTCTAAAAATATGCAAGATATAGCAGTAGATAATGGCTCTCTTTTCAAACAAAAAAAAATCAAAAAGACAAAGTAGAGTATAGTGACTCCTCGTATAGCATGACTTTAAGAAAATGTTAGGTTATTCCAGTGATTAACAAGTACACTGGCATTATTTTGGGTACCAATTTTTATAAGATTATGCAAAAACAATACATAGTGTCATCAAAGACATCAAAGCTTACCTTGACAGCAACATTTCCTGACCATCTGTACCATGTATCTCCAAAGTTTGTTTGATGAAGAACTTATAATAAGCTGGAAATGGGGATGTTCCATTTTACGAAACTTAGTCACTCAAGCATAAAATATGGGTCAGAAGCAGCATCTTTGCACTGCAGTAAGTACAATGTACCCTTAGATGCATCACTCACACAAGTTTGTTTGGCCTAGGACTTCTAGTAGGCTGGAATTGGAAGCGTCTCATTTTACTCAAGCTCAGCCAGATGCAGAATCTGTACTATGCATTACAGTAACCATCCTCAGATACAAGTTTGTCTGACCTAAGACTTGTAGGTTTGAAATGGAAATGTCTCATTTAACTTAACCTGGTCAATCAAGCATGAAATTTCTGTCAGATTCCACATACACACCTTTTATTGCAGTGAGCATCCTCGGATACATCACTTACACAAGTTCTGTTGAATCCTATAATTATTATAGGATTAGCTGGCAATGGAGATGTGTCATTTCACTTAACCTGGTTGCTGAAGTATCTTTACCATGCATTGCAGTAAGCATCTCCTCCAGATGCATCACTTGCATAAGCTTATTTGAGCTAGGACTTAAAGTAGGCTGAATTTTTTTTAATTAACCTGGTCATTCAAGCGTGAAATATGGTTCTTATGCAGCATCTGTCCAATGCATTTCAGTAAGCATCCGCAGATGTATCACCCACACAAGATTTGTTGATCTAGGACTTAAGGAAGCTGGAAATAGGTGTGGATGCAAACCTTGAGGCAACAGCATGACCTTCCCCCTCATCTACATGGAGATGACTTTAAAATTCCCCCTCTTAAGTGTATGCAAGAAATTTGATCTTTTCCAGTATGTGATCTTGGCATATAACCTTGAAAATCTAAAGGGTTCTTCCTGATTTCATAAACAATGCACGTGTATAAAGTTTGAAAAATGTCTGTTGAGCAATGCCACATCTAAAGTGCTTACAGTGATTTAGCCCTATTTCAATCAATGGACATGACCTTTGACTTACAAAATCATATTCTTACATCAAAAGCAATAAAAAAAATGTGGATCTTTGAAGGTGATCAAGCTCCATTAAAAAGAAATTTTATGTTATAATCAGTGAGAGTATGAAATTTGACCTGTATCAATTGTACAATGCTGTCTCTGAAGTGTATACAATTTTAATTTACCAATTCCAAACTGTGACCTTGACCTTTAAAATCAAGAGTGATCTTCCTTTTTTCATAGGGAATGAATGTATGAAGTTTGACCACAATCTGTCGAAAAATGACACCTTCATTGCATTCAAGTTTTGACCAATTGAACTCTGTGACCTTGAACTTTGAATCCAGATGACAACAGATTGTTGTGATGATTGAAGAAAATGGATTCTTCAAAAGTTTTCGATGGGGAATTTGAAGAATTAACATTACAGCAATCTAACTTGAAAAGACAGAAAATATCTGTTGATCAACTGAATGAAGGTCTTAATAATAGGGTTCTTTCTTATATAAATATATAAAATTTTATATGAATCCATTAAAAATGCCATCTTTAGATTGAATAACAGAATTTTAATCTCTTCCAATTTGTGACCTTGACCTTTAAAATCAACAGTGTTCTTCTTTATTCCGTAAGCAGTGAGTGTAAGTTTGACCAAGATCCAATGAAATCTGAACCCCCCCCCCTGGAAACATTGTATACAAAATTGTGACAAACACACACAATTAGAGGTTTTATTATATCCCTCTGCAACATAGGTGATAAACTCATTCGTAATCCTGAACCAATATTTGTGGAAGATTGTGTGAATCTTAACTTTTTAGTATGTCACTATCTTGGAAACAAACAAAAACATACGGATGCACTACAGCAATGCTACTAGTATATTCCATTTCAAACACACTAATGAGGGCAACACAATCATAGCATCCCCTCACAACTTCTTGTTCTAAGCTATTCACAAAATGATTTCAAGCCTTTTGTTACCTTGACCTTTGACCCTGAAAATCAGAGTTGCATTCCCTTTAAACAGAGAACATATGAGGAAGGTTTAGAGATCCTATGATTATTACTTTGTTTTCTATCCTTTCAGATGGATTATAAACCTAAAATCCAAAGATCTTGAAAGTCCAAAGGTTCATGGAATTACATTTGTGGAAAGTTTGATGTTTCTGTAATGACTCTGTTGTGTCTCCGAGGTTCACACAGATTTTAGGCCTAGGTCCACAGTGACCTTCACTTTTGAATCAATAGGTTTCATCCTCTACCCATTGGTAACATTTGTGAAAGGGTTTACAATTTTATGATTGCTTTGTCTTCTACATGTATGCTGCTCACATGAATTTTAAAGCAAAGCTCACAGTGACCTTAAAATCAATATACATTAGGATTCATCCTCTTTCTGCTATGGGAACAGTTTCTATGATGATTGCTTAGTCTTCTATGCTGTTCACAAGAATCCGGATATATACACACAAACACATGGGCGCACAACAGTGATGCTATCACAATCAAAAGACCATTTTACTAATTTTTGCATAATAAGATAACTCATGTCTATTAACATACTAGTACATGTAGTTAATTTGACCTTGTCAGACAGAAATCCACCTTCTCGAATAAAGATTAAGAAAGCATTGTCTAGAGCTCATCTACAACATTGATAAAAACAAGATCTATCTGCTCTAGCTTGTATTATTTGTACTTTGTAACATATAAGTAACACTTAAAGAAAACAATCAAATATATTTTGTATTTTTATTTGATTCCATTTATCTAGTTTTTAAATATTTTGCAACTTGTGATCTTGTAATAATTACATTGAAGCAATTCATCTCTGAAAAACAGTCCTTGTGTGACATTAATCAATGAAGAAGGTAACAAGCAAGCAGTTTCCTACATCAATAGGAAAGACTAGAGAGATAGGGAGAAAAAGGTAGGAATAACAATGGGTTGATTAGAATGACAACATATTAGGTAATGAAACATGCATAAATGGTTATTGTTTATACTGTACATATTAATGGGTTTATTTTGATTTATGACGCTATACAATATGATGTGTCTTAAATACAATACTTGTACATATTTGCCATAATTAAGAACTTTTTGTCCATATTTCTTGAGTTTGATTTTTGCATCTCATTAGAATTATACAAAGATACATTTAGAAATGTTGCAGCATTTTCCCCAGCATTTTGGGTATATAGGATGATGATATCACAACACTCATGATAGTTATAAATAATTCACTAACACATATGCATACTCTCAGTTTACAATAGTTCAAGAAAGTTGTTAAAAGGAATTACTGTAAACGTTGTTATTTTTCGCTGGGGGAAAATTTCGCGAATATAACATCAAGAAGTTACGCGTGGAGGAAATATCCATGATAAAACTGTCTTTCCCATTGTAAGAATGCAGCAGGGATATTTTTGCGTGGGGGAAAATTTCACAAAGTCCATTGATTCGCAAAAAACATGAAAATTTCCACGTTTACAGTAATTTGTCTCTCTATAAAAATAAATTCCACCTCTTATTCGATATTTTCCTCAAAAACATTTTTTTGGAAAAAAACAAAAATTTCAGTAGAAATATGTTCTTTTTGTATAATATTTTTCATGGTATGAGACGAATGAAATGTTTAAGTGAAACTTGACTTAAAAGATAAAGGGAATTTTTGTAGTTGTTCTTAAATTAATTAATGAAGGGAAACAGTAAAGTAAGACGATCCCATTTCAACAATCCCAATAAGTACAACTGTTTTTGTGGCTAGAAATTTAAAAAGTAATTAAAATTTACACCCTACTTATGAATAACCAATACTTAACAAAAACATAATTTACTTCACAGAAACAACTACATTATGGAAGACCAAGAGCATTTCATAAAAATAATTTAGCTACTACACATGTAAAAACAATTTAGGATTATATTATGCAACAATTATGTTGAGGCACATTGAAGGTGTATACATATGTACATATTAATTAAAACATCTTTAAGACAATTTTAACTTGAATTTAAAAAAAAAAAAAACAATATTGCGTATCAAATTTAAAAGAGCCTTGAAACAGAAAAAAAAAATTATTTTGAGACCCCTGAACTAAAAGCATTCTTGTGCAAGAAGAGGCATATAACACTTTCTCTCTAAGACAATTGTAGACTAAACTTGCAGCTGGATATACCAAGCAAAAATAAATAATGCCCAAAGCATATTAAAACATGCTCAAAATATTATTTAAGACAACATCTTAATACCTGTTCTAAATCATTCAATAAATGAAATTCATAATTTAACTTTAGCATGCAGAATTATTCTTACAATTTGTAAAACTTTATTTTATTTTATCCTCTAAATTTTAAGTTTAATTTATCTGTGATATTATGCCTATCCGATTTCAGCACTAGATGGTATATGAAAATCTTCTTATGAAGTATAAACATAAGGGACTTCAAAAGCAGCTTATACATGAATAATTAAAATGACTGATAAGAACTCTACATTCCGTTCATTTCTTCTTGAACATGTTGGGGAATGGACATTGGTATTGAAATATTATGTCTACGCGGTGACATAGAATGCCGTCGACCTAGTTTCATCTGGGGTGAGCCGGGAGATTTCAATCGTTTCACTGCTTTAAGTGGTGACTTTGGTGATATTGTGGTATTTGATCGACGTAAAATACTTCTTGGCGTGGCATCTACAGGTGACTGTAAAACAACTGTGTCGCACAACGGCTGTAAAATTTTTGGCATTTTAGGGGTCAAAGTTTTGTTTCCTAAATCATCAATGCTCGTGTCTGCTACTGATTTACATGGGCTTATAACACTGCTAAGGTTCTTCTCTGTACTTGCTGAATTCTCTTTTTCCATAGAAGTGAAAACACTATCATTGGCATTTTCTATCTCTGAGACTTCTGCTGTAGCATTAAGAAAACTTGATTCATTTGACTGTGTATTTGCTATTCTCCGAGGCCTAGGTTCATCCTTGGAGTAGTATATGCTGGGTTTTCTCTTGACCTTTTTGGAATCTGTTTCCTCTGTATTATTTTGTTGGGTGACTTTTTCTGTTGGCTTCAGCAGCTGGGTAGAGATAGGAAGTCTAGCTTGTCCTTTACATGGTTTACTAATTCCCGATTCCGAGCTCTCACTGATTCTGGAGAGATTTTTTGCCTTTGTAAGGGTAACTCTTAATGGTGATGCATTACCTACTTTCCTGAAAGCTGAATTAGGAAATCTCATAGGAGATCTATGTCTCTCTTCTACATCACATTCTACTTTCTTTTTAGGAGTACTGTCAGCTATGTTTTCAAATTGTTGGACATTGGCCTTAACCCTTCCTGCATTATTGACTTTCAGAGCCAGTATACTTTCCCTCTTAGGCTTGTGGAACTCCGCTTGTTTGATTTTAGGTATGACTGGTGGTCCCATTATTTGTATGTCATCACTGGAAGTTTTCTTCATACTTTTCTGTGATATGTATCCAGCTCTCGACAAAAGGTTGTGGGTTTCCATGGAAATTTGTAAATCTGGTGTGAAATTTGGTTGCTTTTTCATGGATGCATAACATATACTTTGAGATCTACTGACACTTATCCTGCGTGATTGTTGTCCTGGCAGTTCCTTTGAGGATATTGATTTTCTCATTTCCCGAGCTTGGGAGTCAATATCAGTCTCTAACAAGGGCTTTTCAGGGTTTATTTCTTTCTCTATCAATTCCATCGCTAGTTTCCCATCCATAAAAGTAAAATCCTCCTGATTGTCTGCATTCAGATTATTTTCAACCACACCAGATTCATCAAACATCGAGCCTTTGCCACTGTCTGTTGATAATGACCTTTGCATTGTATTACTCTTCTCTTCTGGAGAGCCTGTTAGAGATTTTTGACCACTGAGTAAGCTGTCTGTGCTGTCACATGTCTTGAACTTAGGATTCTCAGTTGATTCTGTGCTTTCCGCCTTGCTTTCATCATTTACATTCACCTTGTCTGACTCTGTTGTCTTGGGTTCCAACTTCTCATTCTCTTTGTCATTTTGCATAACATCATTACTTTCCTTGATAACTTCATCTTTACTCGATTCTATATCCATCATTTCTTCATTACTACTCTCCTGTGATGATATACTTCCACCACTTTCACTATTCAACATGTCTAATGGCAAACCAAGAATCTCTGGTACAGACACTGGGATTGGTTCACCTATATCTGACTTGTCCAATCCAAAGCTTCGTCTCAGCTTTTGCACCTTCCTTGGGTCCCCACTCAAAAGACCAGCTTTGAGTGAGTTTGGTCTATCACGACGTAACATCCTACCCTTTCTGTTTCTGATCACTGACGTGTCCTGACTCTGAGAAGATATATCACTTCCACTGGCAAATTTGACAGATCCAAGACTGGAATCAGAATTATTTGTAGCAAGATAAAGAGCAGTGTCTGATACACACTGTGAGGTTTCAACAACTTCATTGTCACCACTTGAAGAAGTATCTTCACTGTTTTCTATAGAAAATACCGTCACATTCAATCCCTGCACACTGTCAGAGTCATCCTCTAAGTCTTCTGGCATTATAAATCCCTCGTTTAAAGAATTCTTATCCTCATTTATAGACATAATGGACTGTTCCACTCCAGATACAGAAATTATGGACTGGTCCACAGTTGGAGGAGAAGAGACAGACCGATTCAGGATAGCTGCTATTGGAGAAGTTTGAGACTTATCTTGACCGTGATTAGAAGTGTCGTTTAGAACCGGACATGATTCTGTTTGACTTCCGAGGCGTTCACCCACTGATATGCTTTGTTGAGGAACAGGAGGTTTGGCTGACTCATTGAGCGGCTGAAAACAAACAATATTCTCATAGAATGAAGAAATTGTGTTAGGCAAACATAGGTAATCACAGATTACGAAGCTCACCTCGTGACAGCAAAATTCAATTCAAACATATTTCTTAGTACATGTATATTGGCTTTTAAAGGCAAAACCACTCAAGCAGAAAAAGTAGGTCAAGGTCATTTTATGAAAGTTTGATCAAAGATACATCCAATATGCAAGATTGGTACATGTAGCAGTTATACTTTGCTCAATATTGGCTTTATAGAGCAAAATCACTCAAGCGGAAAAAGTAGGTCAAGGTCATTTTATGAAAGATTGATCAAAGATACATCCAATATGCAAGTTTGGTACATGTATCACTTATACTTTGCTCAATATTGGCTTTTAAAGTCAAAATCACTCAAGCGGAAAAAGTAGGTCGAGGTCATTTTATGAAAGTTTGATCAAAGATACATCTAATATGCAAGTTTGGAACATCTAGCACTTATACTTTGCTCAATATTGGCTTTTAAAGGCAAAATCACTCAAGCAGAAAAAGTAGGTCAAGGTCATTTTATGAAAGATTGATCAAAGATACATCCAATATGCAAGTTTGGTACATGTATCACTTATACTTTGCTCAATATTGGCTTTTAAAGGCAAAATCATTCAAGCGGAAAAAGTAGGTCGAGGTCATTTTATGAAAGTTTGATCAAAGATACATCCAATATGCAAGTTTGGTACATGTAGTAGTTATACTTTGCTCAATATTGGCTGTATAGAGCAAAATCACTCAAGCGGAAAAAGTAGGTCAAGGTCATTTTATGAAAGATTGATCAAAGATACATCCAATATGCAAGTTTGGTACATGTATCACTTATACTTTGCTCAATATTGGCTTTTAAAGGCAAATCACTCAAGCGGAAAAAGTAGGTCGAGGTCATTTTATGAAAGTTTGATCAAAGATACATCTAATATGCAAGTTTGGAACATCTAGCACTTATACTTTGCTCAATATTGGCTTTTAAAGGCAAAATCACTCAAGCGGAAAAAGTAGGTCAAGGTCATTTTATGAAAGTTTGATCAAAGATACATCCAATATGCAAGTTTGGTACATGTAGCACTTATACTTTGCTCAATATTGGCTTTTAAAAGCGAAATCATTCAAGTGGAAAAAGTAGGTCAGATGCTGCATCCGATGCATGGGTCCATCTCGTCATCCAAAGATGAATCACGTGTGCAAGTTTGGTTACTGTAGCATTAGTACTTTGTCAGATACTGAGCTACCCCAAACTTCTTATCCAAATCACTCAAGCGGAAAATGTAGGTCAGATGCTGCATCCGATGCATGGGTTCACCTCAGCATCCAAAGATGAATCACTTGTGCCAGTTTGGTAACTGTAGCATTAGCACTTTGTCAGATACTGAGCTACCCCAAACTTCTTAACCAAGTCACTCAAGCAGAAAATGTAGGTCAGATGCTGCATCCGATGCATGGGTTCACCTCAGCATCCAAAGATGAATCACTTGTGCAAGTTTGGTTACTGTAGCATCAGTACTTTGTCAGATACTGAGCTACCCCAAACTTCTTAACCAAGTCACTCAAGCGGAAAATGTAGGTCAGATGCTGCATACGATGCATGGGTTCACCTCAGCATCCAAAGATGAATCACTTGTGCCAGTTTGGTAACTGTAGCATTAGCACTTTGTCAGATACTGAGCTACCCCAAACTTCTTAACCAAGTCACTCAAGCGGAAAATGTAGGTCAGATGCTGCATCCGATGCATGGGTTCACCTCAGCATCCAAAGATGAATCACTTGTGCAAGTTTGGTTACTGTAGCATTAGTACTTTGTCAGATACTGAGCTACCCCAAACTTCTTAACCGGACGCGGACGCGGACACGGACGCGGACACGGACGCGGACGCGGACGCGGACGCGGACGCGTGGGGTTATAGCATAAGCTCACTCAACTTCGTCGAGGTGAGCTAAAAATGCAATATGCCAATTATCATTCCCTTTCTTATAAATACTGTAAATTGGTTTTTATTCGTCAGGTACCAATTTTCGTCATTGCCTCCCTTGACGAAATTACGTACCCACGAATATAAATACTCCTGACAAAATATAGCGTAAAAAGGAAAATTTGAATCTTAAAAGAGTTAATACGACAGGCAAATGATTAATCATTGAAAACTGAATACGCACATTAAGTCGCATATAATGTACTTCTAATTACCAAATGATATGTTTTTACAACAAGGTAGGTGGTATACATGTCTCTATTATTGTTTGTTTACCAATAATTTTTAAACAAACAATGAAAACAAACGCATACGGCCTATACCTGAATTTTAAGTTGGCATTTGAACAGATGAATTTATATATTAGGGACTATTGGATGACGAATTTACATACTGACGAAATGGTCATTTTGAACGAATTGACGAAAATTGGTACTCAGGAAAATAAAGCAATTTACAGTATATACATGTAAAATGGTAAATACTCCAACAAAACATGCAAATCCATTACCTCGACACCATAGTCCACAACCTAGCTAGATTAGGTTTACATGTACTTACATAAAGATATTTTATACTATTCATTAATTCTATAATCTTGAATAAGATATCAACATTAATGCAGAGTTTACGAATGAGACCAAAAATCTACAGGATATTTGTCCTGTAGTTTAATGAAGTTTCTTAAAATCCACCAGAAAATAAGTTAAAATCACCGTTTGGCTTTTCTCACCATTCACAATTGTGTACAGGTATGTTAATTTTTCAGGAATTATTATAAATATAAATTTCTGTAAAAAAATGCAATGATCGCTGTGCGATATAAGTCCCCTACCGGCGGCATAAATTTATGACTTGCATCTCTGTTCATCAGTTCATCATCTGCAACAACAGCCAAGAAAAGTCTGGGAAACTGAATTCACGAAATTTGCTAAGTCCAAGGGCCATAACTCTTGTGAAAATAAGTCAATCTAAATTAAACTCAAATCTGCATCACATTATAATGTATTCACAAACAAAAAATTAGTTCATTATCTGCAATAACAGGCATGAAAAAGTCCGGAAAACTGCAAATTTCATGAAATTTGCTAAGTCCAAGGGCCATAACTCTTGTAAAAACGGCCAATGGAAACCAAACTCAGAGTTTTTTTGTATCACACTGAGATGTATTCATTTACCAAAAATCAGTGCATTATTTGCAATAGAACCGAAGAGAAGTCCGGAAAACTGAAATTTTCATAAAATTTGCTATGTCCAAGGGCCATAACTTTTGTAATAATAGGTGAATCTAAAGCAAACTCAATCTTGATTTGTATCACAGTGAGATATATCCACATACCAAAAATGATTTCAATTTATGCAAGAACAGCGGAAAAAAGTCTGGAAAACTGAAATTTTCATAAAATTTGCTAAGTCCAAGGGCCATAACTCTTGTAAAATTAGGTCAATCAAAAGCAAACTCAAACTTGATCTGTATCATATTGAGATATATCCACATACCAAAAATGAGTTCAATATATGCAACAACAGCGGAAAAAAGTCCGGAAAACTGAAATTTTCATAAAATTTGCTAAGTCCAAGGGCCATAACTCTTGTAAAATTAGGTCAATCAAAAGCTAACTCACACTTGATCTGTATCACATTGAGATAAATCCACATACCAAAAATGAGTTCAATATATGCAACAACAGCGGAAAAAAGTCCGGAAAACTGAAATTTTCATAAAATTTGCTAAGTCCAAGGGCCATAACTCTTGTAAAATTAGGTCAATCAAAAGCAAACTCAAACTTGATCTGTATCACAGTGAGATATATCCACATACCAAAAATGAGTTCAACATATGCAACAACAGCGGAAAAAAGTCCGGAAAACTGAAAATGGGACAGACGGACAGACAGACAGACGGACGGACAGACAGACAGACCGAGAGGAAACTAAGAGTCCCCTTCGGCGTTGCCGGTAGGGGACTAAAAATGTTATGATCGCTGAGTGATATAAGTCCCCTTCCGGCGGCATATATTTATGTCCTGCAACTCTGCCTATGAATAACTCTTTAATTAAACATCAGTTTTAATTAAACTTAATGTCTGTGCAGCTCAGTTCTGAGGTTTTATCTGCTTTATCGATTCAAAAAAGAGGTCAAGCGTGACGAAAGTTGAACTTGCTCTGTAACTATCCAAGACTAAGCTGAGTATCAAATTTTACCTGAATATCACTATTTGTTGCAGAAAAAAGTCTTGAAAACTGACAAAAACTGAATTTTGCAAGTCATCAAGGGGCATACCTCCTCGAAAAATAGGTCAAGCGTGACAAAAGTCGAACTTGCCCTGTAACTATCCAAGACTAAGCTGAGTATCAAATTTCACCTGAATATCTCTCTTTGTTGAAAGAAAAAGTCCGGAAAACTGACAAAAATTGAATTTTCCAAGTCATCAAGGGGCATAACTCCTCGAAAAATAGGTCAAGGGTGACGAAAGTTAAACTTGCTCTGCTCTGTAACTATCCAAGACCAAGCTATGTATCAAATTTTCACCTGAATATCTCTATGTCGCAGACGAAAGTCCGCAAAACTGACAAAAACTTAATTTTCCAAGTTATCAAGGGACATAACTCCTCAAAAAATAGGTTCAGGGTGACGAAAGTCAAACTTGTTCTGTAACTATCCAAGAACAAGCTGTGTATCAAATTTCATCAGAATATCTCTATCTGTTGCAGAAAAAAGTCTGGAAAACTGACAAAAACAGAATTTTCCAAGTCATCAAGGGGCATAACTCCTCGAAAAATAGGTCAAGTGTGACGAAAGTCGAACTTGCTCTGTAACTATCCAAGACCAAGCTGTATATTAAATTTCATCTCAATATCTCCATCCGTTGCAGAAAAAAGTCCGGAAAACTGATATTCAGACAGACTGACAGACGGAGGGACAGACGGACGGACAGACCGAGAGGAAACTAAGAGTCCCCTTCGGCATTGCCGGTAGGGGACTAAAAATACAGACAAAACGTAAAAGTAAACACCTCTGCAATGCAATGTATATGATATTGTACACATCATTTACATGTACATTAGGAACTATGACTACCTTATCCCCCTTTCCACCACTGAATCTACGGAAAAGTCCTTTACTGCGTCCACTTTTCTTTCCTGCACAGTTTATGCTAAGGCTTGAACTGGATAATCTACAGTACAATGTTAATAATGATGATGATGAATTAGTATGTGAAATAATGTATACCAATAAATACATATGTACATGTATGTGCAAGAATGATGAATTGGTATATCAAATGAAACTTGAATATAATATATACAGTACGGTATATTAGTACTATGCAATCCTTTTCCAAATTCATCTCTTAGGGTAAAATTAATGAGGGTATCGTCAAAGATGTTGAAATCTGTGAACTAGTCATCCCACAATTCATATACCATGATATTCATCATTGCATTGATTATGTAAGATTTTAACGGCAATGATTTAGATATACAAAATTACCTGAATGGAACAAACAGACCTTCATATTACCGGTAGACTTGCATTTTAGACACTCCAAGACCCGACATCACCACTTTTGACCTTATTTCTAACTGTGACACAATAAATCAGAAGCGACGTCACAGTTAAAAGTTACGTCAAATCTTGTGATTTCGGGTCTTAGGAGGATTCGTCAACTGCGGTAATATGAAAATCATTCATTGGGATGTCATTAAAATTCAAAGAAACTCTTGTGAAACTGTGCAGAAAGCCATTATGTGTGTCCATAAATAATGCATTGAAGAATTGACATCTAATGTTTCATTCCTATTACGACGTAACTTGTCCTTCTTGCCCATCTACAAGAAGGATATCATATCAAAATGGATGAAAAAGTACCTTTTATAATTATTTAGATTTTTTAATTTTTCATATCAAGATGACTTCAAAATGTCCTGGCATGGTCTTACTCATACTTGCCAAACTGACATGTAGATAAGCATATTCTTCTTTTTATAATTGGTTGTTGGCTATCAATTGAAATTCATTTCTCTCCTTTTCATTTCAACATCTTTGAAAATCTGAATCTTTTAGGCCATGTAAAATAAATTCTATGTTTCTCAGATAATTGGGTCTAAAAAAAAGCAGCAAGGTAGGTAGGGTTTTTATTTTTTGTTTTGTTTTTTTCCATCAAGAGTACTCTTATTATTCATGTAAGGCAAAAAATCATCTCTCCTGTCTAACCCCCCACATTATTCATGTAAGGCAAAAAATCTTATGCTGCCCCCTCCCCCCTTTTTCCTTCATAGAAAATATACTGCCCCTTCCCCCTGGGAATACGGTGATACGGACTTTTTAAAGTATTTATTCATCGGGTACTGTTCTTGTTTTTTGGATACCTCTTTAAGATGCACTTAATAACATGGTCTCTACATACATGTAGTATACACAATGAAGGGAGCTTTAGTTTAATAAGACTGTCCTTCTTTTAGATGTTTTTTTTGTTTCAGCCATTTTGTGGTTTATATACTGTTTTAGTCTATCCATTCTAATCCTGAATCCTTACTCGTATGAGTAACTGATAGTGATTGTTCATTAAATTTTATCTGTTTATTGTCTGGTTATAATTCTAAATTCTCCGGAGTGCATAATTTTTACTCTCCTCACAATACTAAGACTCATTGAGGGAAAAGTAAGGATAATATGACATGCCGAGTTACTGGTTTTTGTTCATGAAAGTAAGTTATTTTCTATACCTTTACAAATACCGGTAGTGTATTGTTGAATGAAGATAGCTTTTCATTAAAATATTTCAAATATCTAGTACAATAGATGATTTTCCAATAAACTTGTGAGACAGCCAAACACCAGACATCACAAAATTTTGCTATATTTTCATTGTGACCTCAAAATAAAAGGCATGACAACACATCAAGGTGCTTCAAGACGGTACTATCAGATGTGACGTCACAATGGAAAATTTTGCCAAATGATGTGATGTCAGGTGTCTGTGCGTATAAAACCAAGGTTAGGAACGGTCATATCTTTTATCTGGAAAATGGACTATTACATTTTTGAGTATGATAAGTGTTAAAACTGCAAGAATCAATATAAGAAATCAACAAGCTGACCCATATCTGGTAAATAATTATTTAGCAAATAAATTTATGATTTATGATCCAACAAACAAAATATTATTTAAACCAAGAAGAGAAATGTCATCAACAAGAGTTATCTCTCTTTGTCTGCAATGTTTTATGAAATACTGAGTATTTGATAATTAAATTGAGTACTGGTATTTGTTTTTAAATGTATAAGTTCATGTATTTTTCACCAATGTTATATGTTCTTTACATTTTCAATTTACAGATCTCAAGATAATCTGGACTAAAACCAGAACTCAGAATTCAGCTCAATTCAATTCAGAATTCATTTCTGAATTGAATTCTGAACTGAACTTTATGGATAGAAAACTACCTGACTAAAACCAGAACTCAGAATTCAGTTCAATTCAATTCAGAATTTATTTCTGAATTGAATTCTGAACTGAACTGTCTATTCAAACAAGAGGTAAGCATGAATTATGAATGTGAATGTACATTTGCTGTTTTTAAATTCTGTCTGTATCTATGGAATTATTCAGGTTGCCTTAGTGGCAAAATTGATCACTGCATTTCAAAAGAGATCAGAGGTCATTTGCTGGTATTGCATCATTTCATTCTTGACAGAATTTAATCCTAGACTAGTTATAATTCCCTTCATATAAAGATTGGATATATTTTAGGATAAATTTATGTAGAGTATCATATATAGGAACCACATACATGTATAATTTGTTTGTTTTTCTCTGAATAGTATCGATACATGTATATATACCAAATCCATATAATGTATGAGGCTTATCATTCAAAGGCCTTTATATATAACACAAATATATTCAATTAGCTACAAATAACACAGCAAACATACTTGCGTCCTTTCCTCTGATTGGCTGGACTGAACAGACCGAGGCGTTTACGTGGATTTTTATTTGCACATGGTGTTGCAGAAAAGTCAGGATTCTCTCTGTTACTAAACGCTATACTTGGAGTGTTCAACGTGCCTGCTTTCTTCAATTCTATATTAAAAATATTTACTATCAGAAATAAAAGATGGTGGATAGGATACAATAAATCTATAGTTTAATCTGACAGATATTAAAACAGGGTGTATTCTCCTGTCTTACTGTGTTAACAAAGAAACAATAAAGAGAAAAGCAATACAAAGTAGGGTCTTCAGTGCAGATTCATAAAACATAAAAGTATTTTGCATGACTGAGATATCATGTACTAGTCTTTGCGGAATACAGAGATTTTCCCCTTACAGACGGTATCTGACGTAAAACCATTGTGACGTCATGAAAATGGTAGGGTAACGTCAATTTTATACCATCATTTCCCAGACTTTTAGGACTGTTCCCATAGAATTTGACGACGTCATAATCAGTCTACGTCAGATACCGTCTCAAATGGGAAGTAACTCTGGTTTTCGAAAACAGCGAATATTTACATTTACATTGTGTAAATACAGTTGAACTGATAAAGACAAAGGCATCATCTCTAAGTGAAGTCAATATTCCTTTGCAGCGTTAATTCATTCACAACTTTCATGCCAAAAAGCTGGGTTTGCTTCATAAGATTAGTGGACCTATGAATAAAACATTACAAAAGTATTTTTAAAGAATAGATTTTAAAACACAAGAGTCATTGCCACAGTAACAAAACGATACCACTTTGAAGTGGGCAGAATATAGTTGGTTCTTTTCCCAATTTTTAGATTTCTATTGAGTATTTTGTGAAACATTATTCAAGCCCAGCCTTTTATAGAAAGAGTTGTGAAGGTTATCCCCTTATGAGAACTTAACTCACCAAAGATGGAAGAATGGAATTGCTATTCGGTTTATGAAATTTTTGATCCCTTCAAAAAAGTCATACTACATGTATATACATTGTATTCTACAATAGGGTGCTCAAAAGTTCATTAGAGCTTGTGTTTACAAATAACATGTTTTGATCATATACCCACTTTAAACAAATACAAATGTATTGTCTTGTCTTCTCAGTTATTGCATGCATAAATACTTTACTATAACCAAGCATTACCAGTAATGTCTAATTTCTTCATAGCAGAAGCTGGAGTGTATGGGGTGTTGGCCAGGGCTGCTTGGTTTGGTAGACCTTTCAGTATGGCTTTCCTACAAAGACATTCGAGATAGAAGTTACACAAATGATGATAATAAATTGAATTGTTTTGTACCTCTTTACTGTAGCATGACAGGAAACGTAAGAATTACATTTGTATATACGTATGTTCAATATTTTGCTTAATTCAAAGCCTAGATTTTCTTGCATCAAATATTTTAAAAATGCTACATGTACATGTATCATACATGTAGATGAATCAGAGCATAAAAATTTCATCAATACAAGTACAGAACTGCATTATAGATTTTTTATTTCTTAATTGTAAACATATATCCACATCTAAAGTTAGACTAAACATACAAATCAGGGCTCACGCTGGGCTTCGCAAATGTCGCATTTTGCGACAAAAATTTGAAATTTGCGACAGAAAATCGCGATTTGCGACAACGGGAATTTTCTAAAAATGAGTTCAAGTACCGACAAACACGCGAATTCGGCATTGATCATGTTGATAGATCGATTCTAAGTAATCCAAAGTGCAGTTGAAGCATTCAGGTGTAACGTAGGTAAGCGGGTGACCGTAAAAGGTGTGAAATACACCGGTAATTAGGTAGCCCCAGCAGCACGAGAGCCACTACTAATTAGATAATTGGATTATAAGATAAGCTGTTCAACGTTAGTATTCCTATTGAAAAGGTATTTTAACTTTGTTACGGCGGACGGCAAACTTTGTATCTTTCGATGTCACTGAAAAGTTAAGATCATCACGAGTATGTCATAATTATATTATTTTTCAATTCTTTCTTTCTCCCCCAAAAGAAGTACCACTGTATTATGTAATTTAGATTTTAAATTAGGAAACGTAACTTAAACATAGGTAATCACAGATTACGAAGCTCACCTCGTGACAGCAAAATTCAATTCAAACATATTTCTTAGTACATGTATATTGGCTTTTAAAGGCAAAACCACTCAAGCAGAAAAAGTAGGTCAAGGTCATTTTATGAAAGTTTGATCAAAGATACATCCAATATGCAAGATTGGTACATGTAGCAGTTATACTTTGCTCAATATTGGCTTTATAGAGCAAAATCACTCAAGCGGAAAAAGTAGGTCAAGGTCATTTTATGAAAGATTGATCAAAGATACATCCAATATGCAAGTTTGGTACATGTATCACTTATACTTTGCTCAATATTGGCTTTTAAAGGCAAAATCACTCAAGCGGAAAAAGTAGGTCGAGGTCATTTTATGAAAGTTTGATCAAAGATACATCCAATATGCAAGTTTGGTACATGTAGCAGTTATACTTTGCTAAATATTGGCTTTAAAGAGCAAAATCACTCAAGCGGAAAAAGTAGGTCAAGGTCATTTTATGAAAGATAGATCAAAGATACATCCAATATGCAAGTTTGGTACATGTATCACTTATACTTTGCTCAATATTGGCTTTTAAAGGCAAAATCACTCAAGCGGAAAAAGTAGGTCGAGGTCATTTTATGAAAGTTTGATCAAAGATACATCTAATATGCAAGTTTGGAATATCTAGCACTTATACTTTGCTCAATATTGGCTTTTAAAGGCAAAATCACTCAAGCGGAAAAAGTAGGTCAAGGTCATTTTATAAAAGTTTGATCAAAGATACATCCAATATGCAAGTTTGGTACATGTAGCACTTATACTTTGCTCAATATTGGCTTTTAAAAGCGAAATTACTCAAGTGGAAAAAGTAGGTCAGATGCTGCATCCGATGCATAGGTCCATCTCGGCATCCAAAGATGAATCACTTGTGTAAGTTTGGTTACTGTAGCATCAGTACTTTGTCAGATACTGAGCTACCCCAAACTTCTTAACCAAGTCTCTCAAGCGGAAAATGTAGGTCAGATGCTGCATCCGATGCATGGGTTCACCTCAGCATCCAAAGATGAATCACTTGTGCAAGTTTGGTTACTGTAGCATCAGTACTTTGTCAGATACTGAGCTACCCCAAACTTCTTAACCAAGTCACTCAAGCGGAAAATGTAGGTCAGATGCTGCATACGATGCATGGGTTCACCTCAGCATCCAAAGATGAATCACTTGTGCCAGTTTGGTTACTGTAGCATTAGTACTTTGTCAGATACTGAGCTACCCCAAACTTCTTAACCAAGTCACTCAAGCGGAAAATGTAGGTCAGATGCTGCATCCGATGCATGGGTTCACCTCAGCATCCAAAGATGAATCACTTGTGCAAGTTTGGTTACTGTAGCATTAGTACTTTGTCAGATACTGAGCTACCCCAAACTTCTTAACCAAGTCACTCAAGCGGAAAATGTAGGTCAGATGCTGCATCTGATGCATGGGTTCACCTCAGCATCCAAAGATGAATCACTTGTGCAAGTTTGGTTACTGTAGCATTAGTACTTTGTCAGATACTGAGCTACCCCAAACTTCTTAACCAAGTCACTCAAGCGGAAAATGTAGGTCAGATGCTGCATCTGATGCATGGGTTCACCTCAGCATCCAAAGATGAATCACTTGTGCAAGTTTGGTTACTGTAGCATTAGTACTTTGTCAGATACTGAGCTACCCCAAACTTCTTAACCAAGTCACTCAAGCAGAAAATGTAGGTCAGATGCTGCATCTGATGCATGGGTTCACCTCAGCATCCAAAGATGAATCACTTGTGCAAGTTTGGTTACTGTAGCATCAGTACTTTGTCAGATACTGAGCTACCCCAAACTTCTTAACCGGACGCGGACGCGGACACGGACGCGGACGCGGACGCGTGGGGTTATAGCATAAGCTCACTCAACTTCGTCGAGGTGAGCTAAAAATGTCCGATTCCGTATCGGAAAACGAAAATAGCAAAATTGACGCCGTTTGTTTTTAAAATGTCTGCAAGTTCTGACGATAAAACTATCAAAAATAAGCCTTCAATAGCATCTAAATCGAGGTTTTGAGATCTTTGTATTCAGGATAAGAGCATACGAGCTCGACGTCGTTGAATCACAATAGCACCCTACTTTCTTTAAATTTTGCGCCATACTAAGGCGTCGATCTCCTGTGAAACAAAGAGTCGGCGACGAAGAATTGAACAAGAAAAAATTACTTATTTTATTTCTATGCCATTGTGATTACGAAAACAAACCACAAATAGCTTATGTATCTATATGAGAAATATTCATCTAGATAAGTTACATATACGTTGAGACCTTTTTCTTTGGGGGGGGGGGTTCCGCTACACCGACCTTAATTAATCAGGTCAACATTTTTTTTTTTTTTCACAACAAGCAAAGATTATATAAGGGGACCATTTTCAAGCTACATTGAATAAATGATCAAGAGCATATCTAGAGAGTGTTAGGAGCCACCTTGGGAATGCCCTAAAATGCCCGTTTTTATGTCTAATGTTTTTCACAATCATATACATGTACTTGGACCCCCTCCCCATCCCAGGAAAAATTCAAGGTCTGCCCATCTTTCTTTGGCTACAATAGCCAATTCCAGACTGTCCTTGCTATCAAGGAGTTCAAGTCATGGGGAGGAGGGGGTCAGAACTATAGCTTAGTCTAAAAGCAAAGCTGCAGTTCTTTCAGCCCACACAATGTTTGCAGCTACCAACTGCCTTGTCAATACAGTAATCCCTAAACTCCAATGGATATTTTTTAATTAGATGGGAGGGCTTCTATGAAGAATTCTGTGACTTTTTGAGTTGGTCTGGTGAATTGCGCATGCGTTAACGAGACATGATGTGTTTTTTTTTCCGGGGATATATTTTCGCAAATTGTAAGTCAAAGCGCTATCTCGTTTATCATAAAGACCTGTGATTAGTTAAAACCATCTTGATATTTGACTTTTTCTTCCCGTACATATATCTTATCGAATTTGCAGTGCACAAAGTGAATGCTATATAATGCTTATATAATCAGTTGGAAAACGTTACAGTTCGTGACACCTCCCACGCAAATTCCTTCAAAAATCGTTACAGTTATTGACACTTGCTAGAAAAACGTTACACTTTTTCACCTGAGGAAATGAGTGCTCGATTCGATGGGTCGTCATTCGAAAAAGTTTACACCGAAAAAGAAAAATACAAAGAAAGGGAAAAGGAAGAAATCAGACTCGGATGGTGAACAGAGAGCGAAGTCCAGACAAAAATTAGACTTATCTATTGACAAAGTAGAAACTGACACAGATACAAGTTTAAATATGAGTCAAAATGCAGGTGTTAACGCTAACGTCCCGTACACTCTCGGGGTTTCGAGCCCTGCCCCTGAACAGGCTGGAGCGTGTGCCTATCCTCAAGGTTATCAACCTACTATTACAAACTTAGATGTTCAGGCATTACCACATAACCCATATGTACTGGACAGTATTGAGAAACGATTGGCAAATATCGAGCACAACATGGGAAAAATCAATTTATTGGACGATATAAGTCGAAGCATCGATCTAATGAATAAAAGATTAGAAGGGTTAGATGTAAGGGTCAAGGCTACAGAGGACAAGGTAAAAAATATCGAAAGCAGCACTGATTTCCTGAGTACAAAGTACGATGACATACGAAAAGACCTAGAGTCAGTCAAGGAAAACGTAACAAAAACTGAACGAAGTGTTCTCAAACAGTCAAGTGACATTAAGACATTAACGGACGAAAACGCAGCTGATATTAAAGATTTAATGAGGAAAAATGAAAAAATGAAAGAAACGATATTAGACATTCAATGTCGCAGTATGCGAGACAATCTGATTTTTTCTGGAATCTCGGAGCAAGCTAATGAAAACACTGAACTTGTACTCCAAGAGTTTATAAGTGAAGAATTAGATATTGATGAAGAGGTACGATTTGAGAGGGTACATAGACTTGGACCACCACAGGACGATTACGACGGGGACACGACTCCGAGGCCACGAGCTATTGTGGCTAAGTTCTCCTCATATAAGCAAAGGGAACTGATTCGCAGATCCGGACCAAAGTTAAAGGGAAAGCATTTTGGTATTAACGAACAATACCCTAAAGAAATTGTAAATACACGAAAAATGCTGCTCCCCGCCTACCGAGATGCTAAAAAGAAAAAGGAAAAGGTGCGTTTCGTAGCTGATAAGCTCTACGTAAATGATAGACGCGTGTACCCAGAGGACGTCCAAACGCCAATGGAGGACATGCCTACTGACGAGGACGATCGGGAGGGTCCTACACCTGGATCCCGAGAAAACGTAGATGACCGTCGTTACTCACGATATGATTATCGCACAGGCGCACAGCGCACTACGTACAGAGGTAACGGACGTGGTAGAGGTCGTGGACGGGGTCGAGGACGCAGACCCTGGCGTCGCTAGGGGTGTCAGGATGTGCACTCCACCAGATCGGACAATGAACTTACATGTAAAATAGCTGTTTTGAATGTTTGCGGACTAAAAAGGAAAATAAACTATCCGGAATTTACAGAATTCATCCAAAAGTTTGATATCATAGGAATCTGTGAAACTAAATTGAATGATTTTGATAGTATTGATATTAATGATTTTGAAATATTTTGTAATAATAGAAAACAACAATCACTTAGAAACTCTGGTGGCATTGCTTTTCTTATTAAGAAGCATATTATGAAGCATGTAACAATTTTACCAGTTAGGTCTGAGTTTATTTTTTGGTTATGTATGAAGAACTGCACAGATAGTAAAGATACATATGTTGGTTTGGTATATTTACCACCTGAGGGATCGAAGTATGCCCATGCTGAAATGTGGGATGAATTTCAATTTGAATTTTCAAGAATTAAATCCTTATCAGATAATGTTATTATCATGGGTGACTTTAATTCAAGAACAAGTACACATTCAGATATTGTTTACTCTGATGATTTTTTGTGTAACCAGGTCGGTATTGATGATGAACTACTAGAGGAATTGAACTATGTGAAACTTTTGATAGATGCACAAATTATCTCATATGATAGATGTAACGAAGACAAAGTATTAAATAATTATGGTAGAAAACTTATAGATTTTTGTAAGAGTAATAATGTTGTAATTCTTAATGGTCGTTTTGGAGAAGACAGAATGGTTGGCAAAGTGACATGTAAAGATGTCAGTACTGTGGATTATGTAATGGCCACGCCTCAGTGCCTGCATTGTGTAAATAATTTTAAAGTTTGTGATTTTTCTGAATTTCTTTCTGATGTACACTGTTCACTGATTATTGAGATTGTACTACGGCATCAATATTCTCAACAGAATACTGATCATATACATATAATTGAGTCTGCAAGTCATAGTTATCCTCGTTGGAACGCCAACAAAAAGGACGTTTTTATTGAAAATATTGACATTAAAGCAGTACAGGACATACAGACGTTGATGGCGAATACTGCAGCCGGTAGCGCAACACCAGAAGAAGTAAATAATATTGCTGACCAAATACGAAATATCTATTTAGCGTCTGCTACACATTCATTCTTTTCGTCACATCATGATACTGGTCGAAATCGAAAAAATAACAGGAAGTGGTTTGGCCGGAAATGCCAAGCAGCTAGGCGGAAGTATCACTTATCTAGACGCAGATATAACGTTCTGAAAAATGAAAATAATCGAAAAGAGATGAAGGAAGCAAGCAAAGAATATAAGCAAACTATGAATACTTTCATTGAAAAGGAAAAACACGATACGGAATCCAGTCTGAATAATTTGAGGACAAATAAACCGAAAGATTACTGGAAAATATTGAACCGTTTTCGAAAACAAAGTAAAGGTAACATTGGAATAGAAGCGTTATTCGAACATTTTAGAAAAATAAACACAGAAGCCGAAAATGAAGATTTGGATTTGACGGGGATAGAGAGCGGAAATAATGAACTTTTGAATGATGAAATTTGTTTAGACGAAGTACAGAAAGCGATAAAGGATCTAAAAACTGGGAAATCTACAGGTGTTGATGGTATCTACAACGAGCACATAAAGGCAACAGAACACATATTGGCTCCGATTATTTGTCGCTTTTTCAATATCATCTTGGAATCTGGACACATTCCGCATGAATGGCTGGAAGGAATTATCGTTCCTATTTTTAAAGGTGGAAATTCGGCAATTCCAGATAATTATCGACCCATCACACTACTCAGCTGCATGGGGAAGCTTTTTACTTCTGTTCTTAACAATCGCCTAAATTTCTTTCTGGATTCAAATAAAATACTTTCGGAAGTGCAAGCTGGTTTTAGACACGGATACTCAACTTTAGATCACATTTTTGCATTACATTCCATCATCTCTATACTAAATAAGCGCCGGAAAAAACTTTATTGTGCATTTATCGACTTTTCTAAGGCTTTTGATACTGTGTGGCGGACAGGTCTATGGATGAAGCTTCTCGAACAAAACATAAATGGAAATTTCCTAAGAATCATCAGAAACATGTATGAAGAAATAAAGTCCTGTGTGAAATTTAATAATGACGTCACTTCCTTTTTCTGCTGTAAATCCGGTCTCCGTCAGGGGGAAAATCTTTCGCCGATAATGTTCAGCCTCTTTTTGAATGACCTTGAAGATTACCTTTTGAATAATTCATGCAATGGTGTTAAAGTTCCTGGAGATCTACCTTCAGAATTAAGTATCATGATCATCATACTTCTCTACGCCGACGACACTATACTTATAGCAGACAATCCTACCGATCTTCAACAGAACCTTAACTTTTTTCATGATTATTGTATAAGATGGAAATTATTGGTAAACATTCGAAAAACAAAAATTGTTATATTTGGAAGTCGTGGTATTGCCAACCTTAATTTTAGGTACGGAACACACACAATAGAGATTGTGGATTCTTATAAATATCTTGGAGTTATGTTCAAAAATACTGGTAATTATAGATTAGCATTAAGTACAATAGCATTGCAGGCAAAGAAAGCTTTACATCTTCTATATACTCGAATTGTAAACCTTGACCTTTCTGTTAACTGTCAGATAATGCTTTTTAACCAAACAATTGTTCCTATCCTTTTATATGGGTGTGAAATATGGGGATTTTGTAATGTTAAGATTTTAGAGAAAATTCAATGTGAATTCTTACGATTTATTTTGCGTGTAAAAAGTAGTACTCCACATTGTATGTTGTATGGAGAAACGGGAGTCCAACCATTGATTTATACAATAAAACATAGAATTTTGAATTTTTGGTCAAAACTTGTCAATGGAAAAGCTGATAAGATATCTTGTTTGTTGTACAAAATTTTATTAAATGATAATTGTATTAATGTAGAGCATAGTTGGATTAAGAATGTTGAAAATATCTTAAATGAACTGGGTTTATCATACATTTGGCAATCACAAAATGTTACGAATATTAAATGGTTCTCAGAGGCAGTTAAGCAAAGGCTTGCTGACCATGCTAGACAATCTTGGCTGTGTACAGTAAATGACTCTCCTAAATGCATTATTTATCGTTGCTTTAAGACTTCCCTTGATTTAGAACCGTATCTTTTTATCTTACCTACATCATTTCGCATTATTCTTACAAAATTTCGCACTACAAATCATAGATTGCCAATAGAGACAGGTAGATGGATTAATATAGAAAGATCTGAAAGAAAATGTAATCTATGTAACAGTAATACTATTGGGGACGAGTTTCATTATTTGTTTGAATGTAGTTTTTTCTCGGTGCAACGTTCTTTATACATAGATAATTACTATTTTTCAAGGCCAAATGTCATAAAATTTCAGCAGTTACTCTCTTGTAAGAATCAACTAAAGTTATCAAATTTATGTAAATTTCTAAGAATTGTAATGAGTAAATTTTCATAAATGCAATAAGTAAAATTGTCATAGTATATATTATTTAAGTACATGTACATCTCGTTAACGTATGTTATTTGTTTAATATAATTGTATGTATCCTCGATATGTCATATATGATCTCGAGTTGTAAATAAAGTTCTGTTCTGTTCTGTTCTGTTCTGTTCTAGTTGAACTCATCACTTACTCAGTACTACCATTGAATTCAAACTTCTTTTTTTTTTATTTTTTTTGTAGCTCATCATCATATTAATCAACAATCATGATTTAGTAAAATCAGTTAGAGCCATTTTTTGATATATATACAGTCCCGATTACGTTAACTGTCTACCCCTCAAGCAGGAATTTTTGTTAGACGAAGGAGAAATTTTGTGAGGGAAAATGAAGACGAAAAAATAGAAGAGGAATTTTTAAGGCGAAATGTACAAAGAAAAATAGAGGAGAAATTTGCGAGGTGAAAGGAGAAAGAGAAGAGGAATTTGTAAGGTGAAATAAACGAGAACGCTGAAAGCGAACTCGAAAGAGAAATATTTCTCCTTTAATTCCCCCTTCGATTCTCTTCATGTTCTGTTACGTTTCTCTTACGATTCCGCTTACGTTTCTCTTTCAAATTCCGCCTTCAGTTCGCTTTCAATGTTCGCCTCCAGCCTCGTTTTGGAAATATATATGGGCGGGGCTTAATGCGGTCAATGTACATGTAGGCTTAAAATCTAGATATTTCAATATTTTTAAACGTTTATTTTCACTCTTTTCTTTTATCACACTAATAATCGAATTATATGCTATGATAATTGTTTTAATATGTCTAGATATATTGAGTCTCTGGATAAAATTTAATAATTTTAAAACAGCTAAATTTATCGTGTATAATATGTCCGTTTCAACGGGTTATAGAAGTTATCTAACAATTATTTTAAAATATGAGTTACGAAGCAAGTCATTTTATTCATTTAGGTGTCAGTTCTCATTATTGACCCCTTGTACTTTACATGTATATACCCCGTAATCGATCGATTATGACAGGTGTCGTTCAGGTAGGCATGGTAGTCTACCTGTGTGGAGTCAGTCATGCGTTCAAGAATTTACGTCCAAAAGTGACAGTGTCTGGAATGGTCAGATATAAAATGTATAAAAAATATTTTAGAGTGATAGTGTGTTTTATTTATATTCTTTTCAACAATAACTACAAGAAACATGTAAGGGAATTCTCCCTTACGAATATATTTGGGTTTTTTTCTCTTTTTTTTTTCATTTTCGGTCATTTGTGTATACGGGACAAACTTTTATACTCTATGCTCCCTTCATCCTCCGCCATTACAAATCACAAATTATTTTGATACCCATTTTATTTTTATTTGCGGGAGGTCCAATTCCATGCTCTGAAAAAGAAGTTCTTACTTCCCTGTTTTTCTTTTTTTTTTTTTTTTTTTTTTTTTGTATAGATTCTTCATCTTTATTTCGATTTTATCTCGTTTTTTCCTTGTTCTTTCATTCATTTGCAAAAATCCTTATGTTCCATGATGTTACTAAAAGTTCTCGCAGATTCCAACATATCGATCGCTGGGTACCATATCGGGAAGGAATTACGGCCGTCTTATCAAACAATTAAAAACTTTTCTTGACGGAAAAAAAACTATATTCTTTCAATTTTTATTGGGGGCGCATTCCCGATACAACATGCTGTGCTTGATTGACGATCCTGGTGTGAAGCCGTGGTCATGAGATGAATTAGGTACATTGTTGACATAATTTTTTTTTATAAAAATATTAACATGTAATAGATCTAGAGACATTGTTTGAATGATAGCGCGGATCTAGAGCCCATCCTTTCAGAATTTGCCAAACATTCTTCTATATACATTGTACATGTATGATTATTTTTGTTTTGTACGTATAATTTTTTTCATATAATCATAAACAGGATGCTCGCCATGATTTGCCCCCCCCCCCCCCCCCCCACCCCTTGAAAAAAATCTAATCACCCGCCTCTCCCCTAAAGAATTGTTGACGATTTCGGCATGTCATGTAGAAGAAGAGCTAAAGTGTAAACATTGAGAGGGGTTCCTTTTTTTTAAAGATATAGACGTACGCGTATTAATCATGCGCTCGGTCCAATATTGAGTTCAAGAACGATCTAGAAGCCACCTTTTTTCAAAACTTTATCGGGCAAGCAAATGGGAGGTACTGTACACCCCTCCAATACCCACCCCCTACTCGGCCATCCTGGCCTCGCAATTCACCCAAATAAAAAGCGCAAGTCCTTCCCGGCAGATGAGGTTCTGGATCCGCCCCTGCTTTTTGACTATGACAATTCTTTTTCTTTTTTTTTTAAACTACGAGCTTTCAATTGAAATGTATTAATATATGATAAAATAGCCTTCAATATGGCATTATGAAAAAGGAAAAAAAAAACGATAAAATAAATAAAAGGTGAAGAAAAAAATAAATCTCTTTAAAAATCCATCCTAGTAAACTGGGTGCAATTAGAACGTACATGTACACGACACACGCAAGCTGAGTACGTGAAAGGTAGATTTGTAGCAGGTAGTTTACATATTTTTAAAAGATACAGTGTCCCTAAAAATGGATTTTATTGAAAAAGTAAAATCTATTCTGAAGGGTCTAGATTGAGAATAAAAAAGAACCGAAAAAAGTTTTATTTAAAAATAAGCCGTATCAACCATAATATCATCGAATTTGTTGAATCTCACTCTCTATGTCATATGATAGTCGCTACGATTTACTTTTGTTTTGTTTTTTTTTTTTTCCTGATTCACATGTATTCTATCTTCTCTTCAACAAAGTCTATTCTCACTTTCTTCCTTTATTATACATCTGTGGCTCTGTTTAACATATTGGATTTTATTTGCCTCCAGTAATATACCTATATATATATATACGTATTTGATATGCACTCCACTTTTGCGTTTGTAATGTACTAATTAGACCACACGTTATGCCATTATATATATATATATATATATATATATGAATTATCATTGTACTCATTGTAACCGATAAATCGTATGATTTAAGGAATAAAGTATCTGTATCTGAATTAAATCTCCATATACTCTGTAGTAAAAACGCAATACATTGTAGGTGGCGCTAGTGAAATGAATTAGAGCTGTGCATCCCAAATTAAACATAGTGTAATCAAAGATTACGAAGCTCACCTCGCGGCAGCAAAGTTCAATTTAAACATATCTCTAAGTACATGTATATTAAGAAAATCACTCAAGTGGAAAAAAGTAGGTCAAGGTCATTTCATGAAAGTTTGATCAAAGATACATCCAATATGCAAGTTTGGTACATGTAGTACTTATACTTTGCTCAATCTTGGCCTTTAAAGGCAAAATCACTCAAGCGGAAAAAGTAGGTCAAGGTCATTTTATGAAAGTTTGATCAAAGATACATCCAATATGCAAGTTTGGTACATGTAGCACTTATACTTTGCTCAATATTGGCCTTTAAAGGCAAAATCACTCAAGCAGAAAAAGTAGGTCAAGGTCATTTTATGAAAGTTTGATCAAAGATACATCCAATATGCAAGTTTGGTACATGTAGCACTTACACTTTGCTCAATATTGGCCTTTAAAGGCAAAATCACCCAAGCGGAAAAAGTAGGTCAAGGTCATTTTATGAAAGTTTGATCAAAGATACATCCAATATGCAAGTTTGGTACATGTAGCACTTATACTTTGCTCAATATTAGCCTTTAAAGGCAAAATCACTCAAGTGGAAAAAGTAGGTCAAGGTGATTTTATGAAAGTTTGATCAAAGATACATCCAATATGCAAGTTTGGTACATGTAGCACTTATACTTTGCTCAATATTGGCCTTATAAGGCAAAATCACTCAAGCGGAAAAAGTAGGTCAGATGCTGCATCTGATGCATGGGTTCACCTCAGCATCCCAAGATGAATCACTTGTGCAAGTTTGGTTACTGTAGCATCAGTACTTTGTCAGATACTGAACTACCCCAAAAACTTTAACCAGACATTGACAAAGTCATTCAACCGGAAAATGCAGGTCAGATGCTGCATCCGATGCATGGGTTCACCTCAGCATCCCAAGATGAATCACTTGTGCAAGTTTGGTTACTGTAGCATCAGTACTTTGTCAGATACTGAGTGACCCCAAAAACTTTAACCAGACATTGACAGTCATTCAACCGGAAAATGTAGGTCAGATGCTGCATCTGATGCATGGGTTCACCTCAGCATCCCAAGATGAATAACTTGTGCAAGTTTGGTTACTGTAGCATCAGTATTTTGTCAGATACTGAGTTACCCCAAAAACTTTAACCGGACGTGGACGCGGACGCGGACGCGGACGGGGACGCGGACGGGGACGGGGACGCGGACGGGGACGCGGACGCCAGGGTTATAGCATAAGCTCATCTCAACTTCGTCGAGGTGAGCTAAAAATGACGTTTTCAAACGTAATTTATACAAATGAGAAAGTGAACTTTCATACGAAGAGAAAGATTTTGCATTATAAAATTTTGTAAAATTAATTAATTTTCAGGGACACCGTACCTTAATGAGGGATGCATTTATGCTTTTATATACGTCCCTGATTATATCAAGTCATAACATTAAATTTTAAAATTTATACTTAAATTCATTGTGAAGAATCTAAAGTTGAAATGTCCGCACGGTGAATGATATCACGCTCCGACGATTTTCACACCTGGCAGGTAATGGATAAACGACACCTACGTACATGTACCCTGAGCGGTTGATTTACATGTGTGTATTTGTCAAAACAACGATTTGTTAATCGGTATGTTACTTTAAAAATGGATTTGTGCTATAGATGTAGAAATGCGAAGAAAACAAACCACGATTTGCATTTTGACATACAAAAGGCTACTATTCGATTTACTAATAAATGTTAAATATGCAGAAAAAGTTCGTTTACAATTTATCTAAATAAAACTAATTAGTCGTGTGTTTTAATGCAGTACAAAGAAATTAAATCAAATTATGTTTGTTCTCTCTATTTAGGGAAATCCCCTAATATGCAAATGAGGAAGCCTCGCTTTGATTGACAAGAGGACTGAAAGCGGAATGAAAGCGAAATATTTCGCTTTCGTTTCTCTTCTGTTTACGCTTTGCGTTTCTCTTTCCTTTTACGTTTTGCTTCTGTTTCTCAAAAATTCGTGTTCATTTTTCTCTTCCAACACTGAAGGCGAAATTTTGAGGCGAAATAAAGGAGGAAAATTAGAAGAGAAATTTTTAGAGGGAAAATGAAGACGGAAAAATAGAAGAGAAATTTGGAGAGATGAAGGGAGAAAAAACGTTAAAGGGGGGACAGTTAACGTAATCGGGACTGTAGCACACACACATCATGCACACACCATTCATTCATATGTAATAGTAAATATGTTTTCAGTAAAGTTTTATCTCATAATCAATTTTCTATCACTGTAAGACCTACTTAATATCTGATCATTAATGGAAAGTAATATACATGAACAAACAAGCAAGAAAAAAAAAACTATGTATCAAGAGCCATATGAAAAGACTGCCATTTCTTGTCAAATTTATTTTGAGACTGATATATTTTACTTTTAAGTTTTTCAGTTGCATAATGAAATTTTAAATAACGAAGTACTCCTTCAAAAGATGGTATATTTTCTTTTCAAACTTGAATTCAAACTTACTGAATACTTTGCATTTACTATGTTATCATAGAAGTAGTGTTGATATTAGTCTCTGACTTTGTTGAATCTAATACAATATGACTTTGTATGTTCTTGAAAATAAAACACATAAATCAACACATACACTATCTCTATTGAGAAAAATCAAAGTTTTTTCAGCAACTCTGTCTTTGCGCAATATTGTGCTACAGCACAATTTTTATGTCATCGCGCAAACTTGCGACACAAAATTTTGAGCCAGTGTGAGCCCTGCAAATTGTTTTATAACTGATGTAAATCACTTCATATACAAACTCACAGCGAGATTTTCTTATATTTTACATGTAGACTAGTGTGTGGAGTTTCAAAATGCATCACCATGATCCATCTGGTACTTACTTCTTTGATGCTGAGAAAGGATGGCCATCCCCGGAAGCCTTCCTCTTCCTAATAACGACTGGTGTGGCCATCGATGCCGGTAGATCTACAGACTGCTGTGTGGTATTCTGTACCATAGAACTCTGGTCATGTTTATTGCTCATCTGACTCATGTTGCTATACTGGCTCATGGTGCTCATGTTGCTGGCCTGACTCAGGTTGCCAGATTTACCATCAGTGCTACGGCGCCATTTAGACATGCTGCTGGCGATTGTACTCAGAATGCCTGTAATAGAGATACCTCAAAAGTTATCTTGACCTTGACCATCAGCATTTTTTTTGGGTATTGCTACTGGTATTCTTTTATTTGAAATACCAACTAGTACATGTAATAATTTCATGATACTATTTCAGCATACCGCAGAGTTCTTGAAATCTTCCAATGAATTGTCAGACATTTGGGAAATTTTAATGGTCCAAAAAATAGATATTACATGAGTTTTTATCGGACCAAACAAGTTTTTTTATTCGCAAGTCCGATAAAACCAATACATGTCATGAAATCCAATACTGGTAGCATTAAAAAGAAAACCATAAAAGATTGAAAAATTTGTTCAAACTTTAAGATACCGTATAAAGCGACCTTTAGTATGTTTAGATGTTACTGACCTTGAAATGACCCTGACCTCTTCCTCCACTTCCTCTTGTCCTTGACATTGTGCGAGTCCTCCAGGGCATCTCCACTAGCATCTAGCTCATCCTCGGTGCCCCATACGTCTGTCATCAGGTTGGCTTTCTCACAAAGCTCCTTTGATACCATACCTACCGAGGCTGCATTACCGATCAGAAGTTCTACAACTGAAGTCTGAACCTGCAATAGCTTCTTTTCAGAGGAATTCATTTTCTCGCTCTTATTATTTACGTGCATCAGGTTTGGAGCCAATACCACAGCTAAGTTTCCTGCATCCATCTTGTTTTGGTCTGCATGGATTGTTATGTGAGACAACAATAGAAGGAAGTAACGTAGAGTACTAAGGTGCTCACTGGGCAGCAGCAAACATAGCAGAAGTGTGGCTTGTGTTGATTGGTCAGTATCACCTAACTGGTTACACCTGATGAAGGCATCATGGTACATACTGGTGATCAATGGCTCTGGTAACTTGCGAAAGAACTGCTTGACAAGACTGGTGACATCAAACACATTGGCATCTTTCATTCCCTTTCCCTGATCTACTTGTTGCTGTCAAAAAATATGATAATAACACATTTTTTATGTTAATAGACATACAAATGTACATGTAAATGAAACAAGTAATTTTTTCATAATTTATTTTAGCTATTTTCCATGCAACAATCCCCAAATAAATGTTTTGAGTTTGGCGAACTTTAGGGAAAAAAATCACTTCTTTTAGCTAATTCTTGTTTTTCAAAATAAAATTGAATTAGGTTACATTTGTTCTGGCTAAAAAAAACTGTTTTGGTTAATTTTCTTATTTTAGAAAAATAAATTATTACAGTAATAATTGTACAGTGCTGGTACAAATTTTGTATTTCTCTGACTTTCTAGATTTTTCTCAACATGCTCAAGCACAGTGACAGACCCACTTTATCTAGATGAAGCGTTACAAATTGCATCAATCCAGACTGTTAATGCCAATGCAGATAGCACAGATAAAATGCAGAGGGCAATAGAACAAATACTGGGACTCAGAATTCTTCATGTAACTGATACAAGTAATTTTTTCAAACCTTAAATATCTTGATTTAGTTTTAAATCTTATCTAAAAAATAACTTGTTTCAGCTATTTACTTGAGTCTGTTTATCATGTTACTATCATTCAAACCCCAGTATTCTTACTTTTAGCTGTTTCTGTCTACTGACAGCTCCTGTCACCCTAAAGAGACCCTCTTGTTCTATATTCTGTCTTATGACTTCTGAAGCATCCACCAGAAATCTAAAATATATTGATTACACTGTCAGTAAAATATACATACATAATAAATATATACATTTATTTATAAGACCAATTACATTTGAACATGTTACCAGTAAAATAAATATATATTCTAATTCTTGGACTCTGATCTGCTTATGTCAGTCCAATTCCAAAAGCAACTGGATTAACTCAATCATAAAGAGAACTACATATAAGTACAAATCATTATCAGTACATTGTATTTCTATTTCTTTGTTAGGGTCAAATTATTGATATGTGAAAACATACAATGTACATGTATTTTATTTCTCAAAATCCAGAAATGGGAATTGGGCCAAAGTTTCCCAACAATACAATTTTATGTATTATGATCAATTTATCATTCAAAGATTTTCTTCAATGGAATCATGCATTTAGAAATTAAATGTTCAAATTCTAACTCTGGCAGAACTGGATCTCTATTTACATGTTTACTGGTATGCTGTGCATGTAGATCTACTTGCCAAAAGCTGCTTATTTCTGAGTTTGGCTGATACTTACTTTGGTACATATCCACACTGCTCCACATACACATGTGGGACTGAGGAAAGGTAATTACCAAATATTGCACTATTGGACGCATCCTGAAAAGAACAAATTAGTTGTATCGCATCTTTTTCATTTCATCTGTTTCATTAAATATATTTCATTATTGGTGAAAATCTTAAGTAAATCAAAACAACGTAATTTCGAATATTTGTGACATGTATTCAATTCATATTCGAATATTCGTTATTACAAGGACTTTTAAGAATTGCATGTCTGACCACTGGATTTATTTGAAAAAAAATTATACTTAGACCTAACTTGGTATAATTAACGACCATTAAAGTGTTAAGGGCCTAAGGTCTGCAGTAAACGTTACAATTGTAAGTCTAGAACTTCCTGTAGGCATGGTCCTAACTAGCCGCACTTGCCAGTGATACATGTGGTATCCAAAGACTTGAACGTGCACCCCCTCCCCCGCAAATAAAAAAAAAAAAAAAAAAAAAAGAAGATGAAAACATGGAATATATGAGTAGGATCAGCTGCAGCTTTGCTTGAAAATACTCCATGATATTTACAGAATTCAGAAACATTAATTTTTGTATTACATGTAGATCATTTTTTCCAGTGCAAATGGTACACAACAGCCACTTGTTTGTTTAAAAGTAAAAGCCACATGTACTGACCGGCATGGAGCACTACTGGATGCTTTCAAGATTGACGTTGTTTTCGTGTGTGTAAGAATAACCTTGGTTACAACGCTGTACAGCATGCTTTGTCTATATTTCCCTTCAACATGTTCAAGGCAAATATTGAAATACAAAGCTTATTTTCCATATGCTGTGTGCATGTAATTACAGGCACTACATAAATACTAACGAATATTCGAATACAAACAGTGTCAGGATGCTGGGAATTTTTGGGTTCAATACCTGGTGGAGAATTTATCATTATTGACAGGACTGCCACTAGACAATTTACTATGGGTCGGACTCACCGTCCGATTTCTTGCTTGACCAGATCGTCTGATGTTGCTGTATATAAGACATACATAATAATGTATTGTCAATGCTTGCCTGTTGTACAGAAATAATTTTGATTCTATGAGGTCAGACATGATTCCACTGAAAACAAAGCAATCTGGACAGGTTCGAAAAATGACGATTTTTTCAAGTAGAGACCCTAATCATTAAGATGGATCAAAGATGGAAAGCATAAACTGAAGATCTCGAGGACAACAAGGTGAAACAAGTGAAATTAAAAAAGAGAATTCCAGAGGCAAAATTCAAAGTTTTTGGTTATCTGAAAGTTTTAAAGCTAGAAATAATTGTCTGATGGGTAGGGGTGTAATGATTCACCGAAGTATCGAAATGTTGGATAATTTGTTGATGATTCAGACCAGAGTTTGATTTTTATCGTATAGTATACAGGATACATGTATCAGTCAGTGAACGGCTGCCAGCATAATGGCCCACCTATCCAATAAATTATTTTGACGAGTGCCAGAATGTCCTACTAAACTTTCACATAGTTTTGCAGATAATCCCTTTTGTGATTCGGGCACAGGCTGTTTCATTATGCTGCCGTTGACTGATTGTCCCTTAAGTTACAGTGCCCTTAAGGGCAATCAGTCAAAAGCAGCATAATAAAACGGCCCCATGCCTGATTGCAAAAGATTATGCAGACATACACTACATTCATGACTCACTGCAATTTCTTTTTCTTTTATTGGGGGGGGGGGGGGGGGGGAGAGGAGGAGACACTCAAAAGTATTCAACGATTTGACATGTAGTTAACCTCAGGCTCAGGTCCATGACGGGTCCATAGAATAACGGAATGACACCTATTAACCGAAATGACGGGGTAATAACCGAAAATGACGCATAAATTAACCGAAATGACACATATTATCGTTAGATATAGACATTTTCCTTATCACAATAGTCTGTTTTCATTGAGTAATGCATGAATTATACGTATAAAACATATATATCTTGAAGAAAAGACTTTAGGCTTGAATTTAATCCTCTGATTTTTTTTGCATCACTTGGTACCAATGGCAACGATTGCAACAGTGGCCATATCTTGAGAACTATTCTCACTAGAATTCAAATATGTTCATCTTTTATCATTATCATGATCGATGATTTTCAGATAAATCCATTACTTATTGACGTCAAATAATTATGAAAACTTAAAGTTGCAAGTCCTTCGAGTTCATGGCATGACTCTGAAAAAGTGGAATTTTCAAAATGGGAACTTCAAGAAAATGTTTACAAAAAATTGAATTCTTTTAAAATTATCATTCTTGGTTTCATCATAATCAGTAGTTGGAAAAGATTTATTGTGCATCGTTTTCCTAAATTTTGGGACAAAATATGTTGTTTTTTTCTACAGAAATCAATGGAAACTGGAAACTATTTTTTGAAACATTGAACACCCCCCCCCCCCCCCTACTACAGAACGCCACTTTTACAGAAGGTGTATATCACTAATAGTATTATACATATCTTTTGCCAAAGTGGGGTTCATTAGTAAGGGGGGGGGGGGGGGGGGGCAATGCCCCAGAGACGAACAACTCAGTGTAAAATGGAGGGTGTTTTTTTTTTTTTTTACAAATGTGCATGAAGTTTAGACGCAGATGTATTGTCGTAATATATTACAAACAGTTTGGTTTTTACTTAAAAAAAAACTCTCAGTTCCTCCATACCTACAATTTCTCAAAACGTGCTTTATGTTTACTGAAATTTTCATCTCCCTCTTATTCGAGTCAATGGACAAATGAAATACAAGTACTTTGGACAATTTCCTAGAATGAAGTAAGTTTAGGTTACTTGGATAATATAAATGAACACAAATTGTGTAAAATATTACTGTTTTTGTGTGCTTTTTGCCAGGGAAAATTTTGTATGAGTCTGGGAAAATCATTGAATATTTGGGAATTTCATTTCTTAAAATCTGTGGCCACCCTGAGACTTTACACAAGGATTTTGAACATTTCCAATCTGTGACCTTGAAAAATCAATAGGGCTCTTCCTTTTGTTATAAGCAATAAGCGCTTGGAGTTAGGTTAACTTGTAGGTTGTATATAAATATTTAAAAAAAAAAAGCATTTCTTACCTTGACCTTGAAAATCGGTAAGGTTTATGTTAACGATAAGATAAACAAATTGTTTACGCATTTAGTATCGTTTGTACAATTTAGGCTCATGGACGTGTACGTTAAGTTTGTGTACACCTTCCCAGGGGGGAGCCGGACCCGACCCCGACCCCCCCCCCCCCCCCCCCCCCCCCCTTTTTTCTGGATCCGCGCTTGTGAAAGCAGGTATTGTTTTTGACCTTGATCTTGAAAAATGTATTTTAGAGTTTTACTTTCATGCAATTATGTATTTGAGATGTGAAAAGGAAAGGTTGTATTCTACCACTACTAGTACCGAGAGTTGTGACATCAGAAACGTTTTGGGAGAATGAAGGTGATTGAACCATTTTGCATTTTCACATACACGTACATGAATCCTCTGTCATTTGGAACCATTGCATATTTGGCATCCACATCAAGACTAAGACTCTGTAGGGAATCAAGGAGCGGAATTACTGCATTAATAAACATGTAAATGGAGTCAATATTGACCGACTTTACTCAAAGGAGCTGGATGGATGCGCCCCCTCTCCTTGTACGTTGCTCTGGAGAAAATGATGAAAATAAATCAACCTCAATGTAGGCAATACTAGGCATAATCCTTTTCAGGTGAAATAGTGTACATCGTGCCATGCAGTTTTTGCATAATGCAAAATTGTCACAGTCAGGAAATGGAATGTGGTGAGGGTTCTGATACACGAAAAGGTTTCGGATCATATATAACTATAATGTAAGTTGGATCGAAAATGTGAAAAAAAGAATGTGTACTGTGAAGATATTTAAAGATTAAACTTTTCTTAAATTGATCATTTTAAATCTGGCCATAAAATTTGTTGTACCACCCTACATATAATTGAAAAAAAATAAGGTAAATTAACGCATATTTTGTTAGTTAAATTAACGCAACGTGTTATAATGAAAATATGACGTGAAAGCATGAAAGATATAAGTCAAATTACAAAGGTGAAAGGATAAAAAATATGTAGTATTGTGATGGACATTCTTTGTGTATTGGGAGTCATCCCCTGATAATTAACCGAATGAGCCGCAATACATTGTAGGTGGCGCTAGTGGAATGAATTAGAGCTGCGCATCCCAAATTAAAAATGACGGTTTCAAACGGCTATATATAACTACGAATAAATTGGTTAAATTCGCCTGAAAATTTGAATTTTATACAAATGAGAATGTAAACATTCATAAAAAAAAGAGAAAGATTTTGCATTATAAATTTTTTTAAAATTAATTAATTTTCAGGGACACCGTACCTTTAAATTTCGGATGTAATTCACCAAAAATAGGGGGGGGGGGTTGAAAAGAGTTAATTTGCAATGTTCAAATAAATGAAAAGTCTTGCATTCAGTAAGCGTTGAGGGGACGTTCATACTGTACATGTCTGCAAAATATCGGAAAAGGAGGGGATTAAATCAGCTTACTTTAAATAATTTCTCAGGCTCGGAGTCTCACAAATGAAAACCTGTATTTATTAAAATTTTTGTCAGAGGTTGGTTTTTCGACCATTGGATGTCTCATATTGAAAAAAAATAATATATATATATATAGCTAAATAAATAGATAAAAGATTAAGAAAAAAAACCCACACAGACACCATGAAATGTCTTGTAATTTGACGATAAGATATTCTCGATAGATTCAACATACATTCATGAATATGGTCTCAGATGTTGGAGGGGGGGGGGGGGGTAAGTTGATTATGTTAAATGGGCTTTATATCGAGTCAGGATTTCAGGTGAGCATTTCTATAATGATAATCGGTTCTTTCTTATCAGAAGAAACATCTAATATCAAATAGCCTTGAATAAGACGTTAAATCGAATGCGATGAAGAGAAAATTCGAGCTTATAATCTAAAAATGACGAAATATATCAATCAAATATCATAGTGTGTAATTATTTTACTATGTTGCACTATATCATGTCCAATTAACTTAAATAAAGCGTCATTTCGGTTAATTTAGGCGTCATTTCGGTTATTACCCCGTCATTTCGGTTAATAGGTGTCATTCCGGTTATTCTATGTACCGGTCCAGGACCAATCAAAGCTGCAAATACTACAAACTTTTGTCAGTCCGAAAGAATTTTTTGCAGACATTTCCTTCGGTGTGACACTTTTTCAACATCTCTGAAAAGGCCTAAGCCCTTCCACTGTAACAGTCAGTGCTCCAACAATCTTCCTAAATCAGAGGAAATTCGAAATAAATTTTTCACATGATTTCTTTCTACTCGTCAAGTTTGGATCTTACAGTACCATTTTATTGTGTGGTTTACAAAGGCTTGATGAAAACAAATCAACTCATTCACTTTTCAGCTTACCTGCGTGTTTGAAAAACTTTGCCGTTTCGACTTTTTTGTCTTCGGTAATTTTACACCAAGCTCTCTCAAATCTTGTCGAACAAGTGCTCTCAGATTTTCTATATTTTCTAGACCCTCTATATGTTTCATGATCGCTAACTTTTATGATATTATCAAATATTTTCATTTTGTTGTTGCCTTCTCAGGTTTCTGTCGTCCATTTCTTCAAAACTCGCTCCACGAGATCCGATTGGATACAGAGTGATGACGTAAGGATACCTGCTGTTAAAGAGGAGATAACTCTAAGTTCAAACAAAAAATTCTTTTTTTTTTCCTCCCAAACGTTTGCCTTCATCACTCTTTCTGTAAAGGAAAATGTAAACCTTTGGGAGGGAAACGGAATGAATTTAATGTTACTTACCTGTAACAGTGATTTTTTGTTAACGTTTTATAGATCCAAATCAGAAAAATATTGTTCAACGAATTTTGACTTCATCATAAGGCCATTAATTCTTGTTTTTCTACTGTTTTGCGTCCTTTTGAAATTGAGAAAGCAACCAGCCTGCCAGGGAGAAAAACAAACAAGCAAATAAAACAAAGTTGCAATTTCATAATTTATGTGACTATGTGAAATCTGACAGAAACTAATTTCAATTGATATCAACAGATTTTAGTCACCAAAAGAATGATACATTATCTTGAATCTACAGTTTTACATGAAATTTCTACAATTAATCCATTTCTCTTCAATTTTTCTAGAAAACACATTTAATTTGCAAAAGATTTCATAATTTTAATTTTGCTTTATTCACTGACTCGGAGGGAACTAAAACGGTTTGAGTGGCCCCTCGGCAGCTGCGGCTGAGGAGATTGCACCGTGTGATGGCACGTTAAACGCCGTTGGAAATACGGACCATCCACTGCAGTACACCCGCATAGACTGCATGCACTTGCATACACAGTGAAAGGTACCTTGTACAGAGCATGGTGAATGAGTAGTGAGTTTAGTGTGCGGAGTAAGAGAGAAGTTTGAAGAACATTGTCTTGATAAATAATGTCATCTTTTAAAAATATGTTATCCCCTCTGGGGAGTGCTCCGATAAGCGGAGGGTCATACTAAGGAAGAAGAAGTTTTCTGACTTTGGGCTCAAAACCTACCAGCATGATGACGCAAAACAGGAAATTACAAAGAAATGGCCTAATGTAAAAAAAATCAAATTTCACAAGCATTTTGAAGTGTTATAAGAGCGTCTCCTTGTAGTAATTTACTAATTACGTATGATCATCGTGATCATTTTAGAGAATACATAGAATCTCCAAAAATATCATGGCATGGATTTATCGATCATTACATCAAATAAAAAAAAAACATTTTAACAACAAATAAGAACACAAACACTCAAATACACAAATTTTCGGCCCCTTGGCCTTTATCGAGTGTAAAAAACGACGATCTATAACAATTCTAAGTAAAATCCATCCTTTCTTCTCTGGCGTTCATTGCAAAAAAGAATGATTTTAACAATTCTAATACAACGTCGCTATAACGTCGATTTTCATTGGTTGTTTGCTCCTTAGTTACGACAGTAAAACGATAACACTCTGGGCTTTGACGTTGCTAACGGCACATTTCGCCTTATATTCACAAAAATATAGATTGCATTGGAATGGGAATAACTAGATACTGACGTTATGTTTGCTGATTTTACGGTGCAAACATCCAATTTTCTGGCTCTGCTAACGCGTCGCCATAAAATCTCGGTTTGCGACCGTAAAATCAGCATTTACCGTCCGCAAACATAACATCAGAAACTAGTTATTCCCTAATTTTACACTTATTTCTTGTCATTTAACTCATTCTAAAATTGTGTTTAAACACATTCTAAAATCATCAATCTGTGATTATTATTGACTGATAGACATTTTTTAAAAATGTTCATATATCCCTAATTAAACTGAACAGAAAAAAGTTTAATATATATTCAAGGCTTTTGAATCCTTACAATAAGTAGAAAAGAATATGATTAATAGATCTCTAAGGTTAATTATGTATATAATGTTCATTTATGGTTATATTGGACAAATAATTTCAACAGATGAATCTATTTTGAACTAAAAACACTTGGTTTTACATATTATATTATAGATTTCACGTACATCTTTATGTCATGTTATATATCTATTTCCATGGATTAATGTTGTGCGCAACCAAACTTTCCAGCATTCGGAAAGTCAACGTAGGAATGGAGCACAGGAGATCGATGCCAACAACCCTCAATGACACCCGCCCCTTCCCATCTCTTTCTAGTCGAAGTTCTTGTGGATCGTTGGCATTGGGCTCCTGTGGAATGGAGCTGATAGGGCAATGTAGCTCACTACATCGCTAGATATCGTATCAAGATGTATGGTGTTCTTGATAGGAATAGCTAGATTGCTCCATTTATATAAGGCCATTTCTTTGTTATTTTCTATTTTGCGTCCTCGTGCTGGTAGGTTTTGAGCCCAAAGTCATACAACAAAACAAAATTAAAACTAGAAAGTTTTCTTGTTGCGGTTGCAACAAGAGTGTCTTCCTCCTATACAATTTTTGGTTTGGAAATATGAAGGACGTCACATTACATGTATTTATATTATATATTTAAGTTTTCAAATAGCAGTAACATTAAATTTTCAAACCGATAATTGTTGGTGAACAACCATTTGATTTGGGGGGGGGGGGGGGGGGGGGGGGGGGGGGCAGGAATTCTATTGCCAGCCGGTAAAATTTTTTCAGCAATTTTCTGAGCAGGCCATTTTTTTTCAGCCATTACCAGAGTCGGAGAAAAATTTTCGCCGGTTCTTCGGGCCGGATTTAAACAAATTGTCAAATGTTGTGAATGTCTGTGTAAGTTAAACTCCCCGCTGTTACAGAGTATGAGTTAATAACCGTTCCTTCAGATGTCTCTTTGCAATTAGCGAATTTCAGACAGATTGTATGATGTTTAAATAGAACCTTTTCTAGATTTTTGTGCCTATGCGTATTAGGTCTCTGGTAGATACAGCTATGTGAACAGTTTGTATTTATATTAATTTATTTTTTGACTTTAAATTGTCTGGCACAAAGGGCCAGCAAAAATTTCCATATCATGCAATGTATCCTTACTTTTGCATGGTCCGGGAAAAAAAATTGCCGGCCCTTTGGGCCGGAATATTTTTTTCAGCATTTTTCAGAGCCGGGATTTTTTTTTTGCAAATTCTTCCTGCCCCCTTCCCCCATAAAAAAGGCGAGCTCGTAGCTGTAGAACCAATTTTCTTGAGAAGAGAAATGGTAATAACAAGTTACGTTCAATATATATATATAAATACCATGAGGTTCTCGCTGTGCAGGTTCAAATTTGGACCCCCCCCCTTCCCTTTTTTCAAAGTTTATTTTGAATTTCCATCATGGCGACATCGTTCAATATAAACAGAACTGTTTTCGAAAAACGAGGGGAGGGAAGAATGTTGGAGAAATTGTTCATCAATTTGTAAATAAACCAACCGAAAATTATGTTCGAACGTTTGCTAGAATTAGAAATTAAACTTGATGTTCAAAATATAGTTATTGAAGTTTAGAAACAGGTTTGTAGGTTAGAAATCGGAATCAAACTACCACTTTTTGTGTGTAAATTCTGGTTTGTAGCTGATCTCTTCTAAATTAATCAACTGTTTTAAAATCAAATTGTGTATATCGAAATGTATTTATGAAATGCATATTCATCATTGCCGTGAAATCGGAATTTGAAAATCTCAACACTGCTTTTCTCGAGTCGGACTCGGACTACCAATTTTAGTGTGCGCCCGATCTGTTGGCGTGAAGGTGTATCGAAATACCCAACTCAAAATTTCGATGCTCGTATCTTTTCAACAGTAAGAGATAGGAAAAATCAGAAAGACTAAATAAGACAGATATATGGATAAAAAATAATAATATTGAAATTTTTAGGAAACTTCATAAGCTTAATTTTTGTTTACTATTATAAGCAAAAAAGTGTCTTCCTCCTATGAACTTCTGAATTTGGAAATATGAAGGACGGTGAAGGACGTCATCGTAATAAATCGTTACAGTGTGCATCTAGCATTTCATATCTTGCATGGCTGTCGACTTTCAAAAAGAATGGAAATTGTAGATAGCAAAATACGAGATATTTAAGCTTACAAATAGCAAAACATGAAATTTTTCGGTCCCTTTGAGTAATTCGACGCTCCCGTCAAATATTTGAATCTACTAAAAAACATGATAAAAAAAATAACAGAGACCAAAAATAAAAAAGACCAATCTAGCTTTTACTCCAAACGAAACGTTGGAGAACTTTCATTGTCCTAGCTTACAGGGTTCTTGAGAAATCGCTGATCCAATTTTCCACGGTTACGAAAACAATAGGTCTTCCGACGGAAGTCGGAAGACCTAATTATAACATATTTTGCAAATTAAACGCGTTTTCTACAAAAATTAAAGCAAAATTGTATAATTTTTATATTTCATGTAAAATATAAAAGTACCGCAATGATTCATTGTGTATCATTCTTTTGTTGACTGAAATATGCCAAGATGACCAAATGAAACAAGGTTTTGTCAAATTTCACACAGTCATATTATATGAAAATGCGACTTTGTTTAATATGCTTGTTTGTTTTTCTCGCTGGCTGGCTGGTAGGTTTCTCAATTTCCAAAGGACGCAAAACAGAATAAAAACAAGAAATGGCCTAAATAGAAACAAAAATCTTCTCCATTGATTTCTATAACAAAAATGTCCCATTTTTATCATAACAATTTTGTTGTGAATAATTTGTCCAGGTGGACCAAGTTAGATGTCATTTCTATAATGATTTTTTTTTCTTCAAATTATGCATTTTAGCATTTCAACTTACTTTTTATGTCTTATATTTTATATCTTATTCTTAATTATCTGAGATCACATTTTCATTTATTTCCTGTAACATCATAATAAACTACCTCATCGTCTAGTGTATTTATAAGCACATTGGGCAGGTTCATTTGATGAGTGTTTTTTTGTTCGTTTTATCGTATTTTCAACGTTAATTGATTATTCAAATTTTAATGATTTTTTTTTATCAATTCCATGACAGCCAAACATTTATGTTGTGTTATTTGGTTAGGCCTATGAGACACAACCAAATCGTCTTCATGAGGCAAGATTCCGATTCTTTTCAACATTTTCTCCATTGAAAAGAAACGCAGTCTTGGTTGGCGTTCAAATGGGAGCGTATGTAGAATCTGGCTTTAAATTGATGTGAAATGTATAGGTATATATACATGTATAATTTATATCATAAGAATTGTGCGATGAAGCAATGACTACTTTTCTTATAATTGAGGTGGCCCTTAAAAGGGCCGTTTTTTTTTTAATTGCTGGATGCTGTTCTAGTACAGGAGCTCCATGGTTCTGAAGAAACATGGTTTCACGTAACCAAATTTGTTTCCCATGGTAACAATGTTGCTGCTTCTGGTATAGAAGAGTTTCCCGGGATTCCGCCGTAGGTACTTAGCAACGTCCAAATGGATCAGTACCTCTGAGTTGCGTTTAACGTCATCTGGGTGGCTTGCAAAATGTATATAATGGCGGTCCATCCTGTGAAGACCGTACAGCTTGATCTTCTTAATGACATCTCTCGTTGTTCCATGGACGCAGTATGGTACCTGAGAGGCGTCAGTTATAGGTGTCAGAAGGCCTTCGTCAGATATGTGGATGGTGTGACCGTTTGTGGCTCGGACTGCACGACCATCTGGAGTGACTTCTAGTCTAGGGTTGCCAATGACTTCATCCAGATATCTGACAAAGTCTTTATCAAAGTGATGGAAGTGCGGCCTCTTCTGGAGGTCTTCTGTAAGGACCCAGCCATGTGAGTTATATGGTAGGGACCGGTCATGTCTCAAGGCGAGAACAAGTTGGCGGAAATCAGCGAATTCAGCAGCGGACATCGTGATCTTGGTAGCACTATATAAATGGTAAAGCTAGGTAAAACAGGGGTTTAAATAAGCGATTTTGACCAATCGGTCTCATTCCTACATTAACCAATCGAATAGCTTAATTTATCAACCAATCATTAGTCTTTTTTCAGAGCTTAATCTGATGAAACGTTCAAACCGTTAAAATAAATATTTCCACATTAATTAAATAATTTAAATAAACTTTGATCTTTAATAAGCTTATTGTGTAATATGCGGTTCTACTGTGATGTGCACTACAATGATTTAAATGATAGATAATCTTTCTCATAATTAAGAAATGTCTTCATGAAAAAAAAAATAATCAAAGCAATTGATGTCCTTGTAATCATATCATGGCTTTCTACCTGTAATTAAAATGAAATTACTGTTACGTAACAATTAATGAGTAAGGAGATAAACGTTTGTGTTTACTTTGAAATAATAAAGACATATCAAATAAAAAAAATATAAGAAATGAAAAAAAAAAAACAATAATAAAAAAAATTAAAATAAAATGAATAAATATCAATATGAATTCTAATGATAACTCTTCGATTAAAAAAAGTGTAGAATCTCTGTTTTTGAATAAAGGAAGGCACTCTGCTGTCATGAAGTGATCGGCCTTACGGACTTCTAATGCGGTTTCTATAAAAATTGAGTTGGTTTAAACAATATTTATTCAGGAAATTAAGTACAGAACAGAATTGACATACAAAAAATAGATTTAGGATTGAGCAACAATTAAGAAGAACTTATGTTAAGCTCGCTCCTGGTAAAAATATATTTTCTAATACATGAATTTACTGGCCTTTTAGAAAAATTATAAATCACATGTGTTAAGGTGACTCAATAATCCAAGAATTCTTTGTCAGAGCAAAAAAAATTATTCTGTGTATTTGACATTCATATCTGATGATTTATATTTGTAATTATGATTACATATTATCGCTCATTTGATTGACTAGTGGTCCTCTGAATTTACATGTGACGATGTGTAAACCAATTCCGAGATCTGTTCGAAAACAAAGAATTTTGATAGATAAATACATGATATATGGATCATAATAATTCCACACTAAAACCATTCTTGGGATTATTTTCACTATGATTACCGGCAGTCATGACTGCCGGTATACTGTAATCAATCGTGACATACTTGCACGGATAAAATAACTCTAGGCAATATGATTGGTGGACAATCACAAAATATGCAAATATTCGTCAAGGTTATATAGAATCTGTGCATAAAATACTTTCATCAGGTCGGCTCAAGATTCTAGATGACTTGACAAATGAAAGTCATATCGTATCAGCGCATTTTCTTCCGAAAGATGCATCGAAAAGTCTTTGTACCGATACGTCCTACAACAATCACAGATCCTCGGAAATTTCCGTAGCTTGAATCGGAAATAAAAACGGAAAAGCCCGGAAATGTGCAATTGGTCAACAAGAACAAAAGTAGTTTATATTCCAATTTTTCTTACTACTATTTTACAACATTTATTATGATGTCAGCTAACTGCCGGCAAGCTTTTTGTAAAAGCTAATACTTGTATAATCAAATATGTCAGTCTATTTCTTTATAGATAATGCTTTCAAAGAATGAAATAGCTAATACTGTTCCCGAAAAGTACATTTTGTGCACCCCCCCCCCCCAATGAAAATCTCAAAAAAAGGTACCTAGTACCCTGTCATCAAAGTAATAAGAAGTCTTTGTCAGAAGTTATTTTCTTTTACATATTTCTAAGCGATAAACTCTGTTCTTCAAAAAAAAATATATATAAAAAAGTAGATGTTATCGTTCATCCTGATTCAAAATACTTGGTTCTCATAGTAACGATTTTAAGGGGGGGGGGTGTTAGGGTTCTCAATAATGTTTTAAGAAGGGGGCGATTCTGAAATAAGTAACACTGAAGATGAAATTTCTAGATATAATAATATTTCAAAAGGCGTTAACATTGTAAAATAAGTACAACGAAGATGGTTACAAATCGCCGGGTGTCAGAGATACGGAAATACGAATAAAAAAAAGTAAACGGAAGCGTTTTAAAACATTTTGACGTTCAAGGTCTATAAGTGGACGTCACTCACCTCCCTCGTTCTCGCTAATGCGTGAACTTATCCGTAAAATGGATATATATTTGAACAAAGCAGGATTAAAACTAAAATTCACTAGCTCGAAGTTTTTAAATAGGGAAACTTTGTTCGATAAAATCTCGCTGCAAAGTACGAAAGTTTACCAAATTAAGGAAAAATTCTTTTAACAAAAAAATTTAGAGAAACTAATCTTAAAATATCTTATCTATGATATCACTAAAATCTCCAAGAAATATTCTGTTTGATAATTGACTTAAATTTACCTGCTTCATTTTGTTCCCAAGCAACAAGCGGTTGAATTTCCGATGATAACGTAATAAAAACATACGTTTACGGCGGTAGGCAGGGTGTCTCTTTTACGGGGTATTTTTGTATATACAGATTTAACGGTACATTTGACTATATATTTATTACACTCAGATTGTAGATGATAATCTTCTGGTTCCATCGATACCAAACTTATCGAAATCCGTCAAGCGACCGAAACCGCACTCGGTACTATTCGAACCATAGGCGGAGAGATCGTCCGGGTATGCGATGCGCTACTGAAAAATCTGATTTTTTAGAGGCACATACGAATAATTGCTTGGCGATCTTTCGGCCTGTGATTCGAACCAGTATTATGATGACGATATCTAGTTTCTGAAACTACTAAAAAAATTGATTTTTAAAATTTCGGTGAGACAAGTACGTGCAATGCTGGAAAAAAATTGTCTTTTACTAGAGTGCATCTAGAACTTCAACCGACAAGGACGGCACAAGCGGCGGGGTGTATGAGAAGGATTAAAAAGCTTTGAAAAACTGAATGCTTAATTATAGGCCCCGGGAGCATATTTGAGCTATAGCCAATGTTAAATATTTGCCCACTGTTTTCCCGGTTATTTTAAAGTATGTCTTAAACAAAATTGGTAGATGACATGAAAAGGTTCCGATCCCCGTACCATTTTCATTGATTGTTTGACGCACGTACATGTATATTTTGCACATTATTTGAACATGTTTACTTAAGGAATGAGTGTCTTATTTTTTGCGTTCATGGCTTTTACACTCTGGTTCGACAGGCGCAAATCTCGTGAACCGCGAAGCGATTCTCGAAAGATTTGCGCCTGTCGAACCAGAGTGTAAAAGCCATGAACGCATAAAATAAGATACTCATTCCTTATATTTACATCCAGAAACATTCAGATGTAGAACAGGTTTGAAAATATCCTCGAAATTTTATACAAATTAAGTGAAAATTAAGATCTAAATGTTTCACGTGTGTCAATTCTCCCTACCAGGAAGGGCAAGAAATATTCCATTGCAAAGGACCAAAATATACGGTTTGATATTAAAAATTACCGAATAATTTGTATTTAGAAATGTTAACACAATGAGTCTTATTTTTTTGTAAACAATTCAAAGAGAATAAGGCCTTATTTACAATTAGAAAAGTCAGTGCTGCATAAATTCAATTCAGTAGCGCCATCTACATTCAAGTACATATGAACCCTGTTGAAGTTCACATTTAAAAATGTACTGTTACAACGTTTTCACAATGTTGTAAATATCTGCTAAAACGTTTTTATGATGAATTTTAACTTTTATAAACAATTGAACATGCTTGAAGAGAATAAAACCTTATTTATGATATCAAAGTAGTCAGCGCTGCAAAAATTCATTTCGGTAGCGCCATCTACATTGAAGTACACATGAACTCTGTGGAAACTGTTCATATACACGTACATAGAGTTGTTATACATGTTTCAATGATTTTATTTTGGTCCCCGTCTGTTTCTTCTCTTTTATATCGTCTCATTCCCGTACACTTGATGGGAATCTCCTCCTGGTCGCAAATTCAGCATCAGTATTTATAAGCCCCGCCCACTCTTTCAGTGAAGTTCTTGCCCGCACGTTATGTGATTGGGGCCAACCTGTGTTCATCGTGAAATGAACGTCAAAATTGAATAGGCGTTTAACATAGGAAATCAACTTGCAATGTAAATATTGTAATATTTGTTAATTTCCGGTAAAAATTAGTTTAGATAAAAGATACTAGAAAAACTACTTATAATGACCCATTTTAAAAATAAACAGAACCCCCCCCCCCCTCTGCGATGTACATTACAATTGTATATTAGAAAATGTTGTTTCAAAATGGTGAATTTTTACTACGTTTGCAGGTTTTTTTTTTTTATACCAACACCCCCCCCCCAAAAAAAAGACAACCGGGGGGTTTTCCCGAACCCCCAAGCCCCCCTTAAATCCGCCCTTAGTCCCTGCTGCATGTATTCCTTTGGGGGGGGGGAGAAAAGTAGGACTACAGATTTTCAGAGATTTGAAGAAACTTAAACTTTTAAATAAAACACCAGCAGGGACGTATATACGTCCCTGACACCAGGCATTTTGTCGGGTTCCTTACATTTCCGAAAACAATTTTTTGAGTCGTCCGTAACAGGTTCCTCAATCTGTAATTTGCATATACTTCCTTAGACTTTTTCTGGATTCTGGTCCAGCAGGAGAAACAGGAACAGATAAATATATTTTCCATAATGAATGAAAAGCATTATATCTAGTAAGTGGTTTAATGCAAATGTACAAAATAGCACGATAAAGGGCTCTAGATCGAGGATAATTTGAACTTTGGTCAGACTGTCACAGTAAGAGTAAGACTGATCTTTTTTCTCTCGGTCTCAGTCTCAGTAAAGACAGTCTTAGCCTGGTTCCCGGGACCAGTGTGAAATTGACTTTTAAAGTCTTATAGACATTTTGTCTACAGTAATTTCAGTTCCTATAGACCACAGCAATTTCCTGTAGACCAAAATAATATAAAGACCCGTAAACAGGTTACTGTCTGTGCGGCTCACTTCGGAAACTGGATAAATGCAATTTTGAATACTTTGTCATACAAACATTTTAATGAAATGGATACCATTCAATAGATCTTGCTTACAAAATGTTAGCCGCAGAAACGGCCAACGACACTTGGATATTTGGTTGGCAGGGGTGTGTTGGCCGCAGGAAAGTACATTGAACAAACCCGGGACCCAAATTTAGGATATGGCCAGCACGAATCGGCAAATTTTCTGGGGGATTATTGACTGTGTCTCACTCAAATAAAATAAAACTAAACGATCGGCAATCATATTTTACCTTGTTAAGCTTTAATATCAATGATACAGCCGGGATTCTACTTGCCTCCGCTTCGTCTCTTCGAATTCAAGTGCCATGTTGTCAGTTTACACTCATGCGTCAGGTCAAACATGTGACACTACGAGGTTGTTTCCATAACAACGTCCATTCATATGGATCGAGGTGTCACGTGTTTGACCTGACGCATGAGTGTAAACTTACAACATGGCGCTCGAATTCGAAGAGACGAAGCGGAGGCAAGTAGAATCCCGGCCGTATCATTGATATTAAAGCTTAACAAGGTAAAATATGATTGCCGATCGTTTAGTTTTATTTTATTTGAGTGAGACACAGTCAATAATCCCCCAGAAAATTTGCCGATTCGTGCCGGCCATATCCTAAATTTGGGTCCCGGGTTTGTTCAATGTACTTTCCTGCGGCCAACACACCCCTACCAACCAAATATCCAAGTGTCGTTGGCCGTTTTTGCGGCTAACAAAATGTATTCGTAAATTTCAGTATGAGTTATACAATAGTAAGTGCTTGCAATCAAACTTTACAGACAAAACAAGTTTTAGATGGGTGATTTCCCATGCTAATTTTTCCTGTGACATCGTGACGCTGTCCATAGACTCTATGGTAAGCTCGGCAACGTCATGCTGAATTTTAACATTGAAAACGCTCCATCTAAAAAGTATTTTGTCTGATAATATGATTGCATAAAGCAGGACCATATCTTCTTCTTCCTGTATTAGAGTTGAACTCCTGACTGGAGTGTTGAATAACTCTAGCGCATGTCATTAAAAACAAGGAGCTTCCAAGGTTAAAACTATGTACAGGCAAGTGATGGTTTACTCATGGGAGGTCAGCCTAGGCCAGGGGATGTCAATCTGGCCTTGAAGTCCTCTAGGGATGTTGCTGACTTCACCTCCTCTGGTATGGAGTTCCAGTCCCTGATGGATTTAGGGAAGAAGGAATGGTGGTAAGTATCCTTCTGGGCTCTGATCTGTCTAAGATTCCTGCTCCCTCTCAGTCTTGATGAAAACTTTTTGACCACTAGCCAGCCGGACTAGTTGAGTACCAAAATCTACTAGCCACCCAAAATTTTCACTAGCCATTGAAGAAAAATCAAAACGCTATAAAGACCCATCGTTTATTCAGCTAGGTCCGTTGAGTAGACAAAAATTCACACATAATGCATGATATTGTTTGTATAAATATAATTTCACAACGCTTTTTGTCTGTAGAAAATGGATTGAGAAAGGAAAATATAAGAACTTATTTGAATAATACACGCTAAAAGGCCAGCCGTTGCTTGCGGCATTTGGCCTATAGTTATAAAATTTTCGTACGAATTTCTTCATTTCAGTGTTTAGTCGAGATTTTTGAAATTGTTAGATATTTAATTTAACGTGTTATACTCGCATATTAGTCGGTACTGTAAATAACCCGTCACGCCGCGCAGAAAACAATGGACTATGGTTACGGAAACATTTATCTTGTATCTTAGGACAATATTTCAGTGAACAGATTTTACAGGAAAACATTGTAATATTTCATTTTAAACATGCTCAATAAAATAAACATTTCATACTTAACCAGCGAGTTGAGACGTTACGTCTACTTTTTACGGAAAGAAGGTGGTGATTTTACACTAAGTATAAGACGAGAAATCACCAGTTGTCGGCACTTATGGTAATGAGAACACTGCATTTCATTAAAAGTCACTAGCCAGTCGGGCTAGTTCAGCATCAAAATTTGGTAGCCCAAGGAAATATTTGGTAGCCAGGGCGGTCGGGCTAGTGAGTTTTCACGAAGACTGCTCTCTGGTCCGTGAGTCCCCAGATGTGTAGTAACCCCCTGGATTGATGTCTATGAGTTGGTGGTTGATCTTGTAGCACATGACGAGTCTGTTCTTTGTGCGTCGTGCTTGTAAGGGTTCCCATCCAAGTCGGTCCAGTAGGTTAGTAACACATACGGGTGAGGTGTCTGTGTAGGTGTTGAACACAAATCTGGTAGCCCTTCTCTGTACTCCCTCAAGTTCCTTGACAGATGTTACTTGATGGGGATCCCAGACAGTAGACGCATATTCGAGGATTGGCCTTACTAGAGCTGTGTAGGCAGTGACCTTGACCTGTGGTGTTGAGCGTCCCAAGTTCCTTCTGAGGAAACCCAGTGTTCTATGAGCCTTACTGCTGGTAGTTTGGATATGCTCATTCCATCTGAGGGTGTTGCTGACTGTGACTCTGAGGTATTTCCCGCTGTTGACAACCTCAAGGGTGTGGCCATGGAGGGTGTATTTTGTTTCCATAGGCTTCCTCCTTCCTGTGACTCTGATGACTGTGCATTTGGACGGGTGGAAGCTCATTTGCCATTTCTTTTCCCACTCTTCAAGCCTGTTGAGATCAGCTTGGAGCTTTTCTAGGTCCCCTCTGTAACGTATCTTTCTGAAGAGGAGGCTGTCATCGGCAAAGAGTCAGACATCAGAGGTTGTAGCTTCTGGCATGTCATTGATGTAGGCCAGGAAGAGGAGCGGCCCAAGCACCGTCCCTTGTGGAACCCCGGAGACCACCTCGAGGGGATCGGATGTATGGCCCTCTAGGACTACTGACTGTGACCTGTGTGACAAGAAATCCCGGATCCATTGTAGGGTACAACCTCTAACTCCATAGTATTCCAACTTGTGAAGGAGTCTGGTGTGGGGGACCTTGTCAAAGGCCTTGGCAAAGTCTAGCAGTATGATGTCTGTCTGGTGGCCTTCTTCGATGTTTCTTGCAATTTTGTCAATGGTAATTAGCAACTGGGACTCGCACGATCTTCTGGCTTGGAACCCATGTTGCTCGTCACATAATATTCTATGGTGTTCAAAGTGTCCCATCACTGTACTGTGGATTATGTGTTCCAGTAACTTGCAGACTATAGATGTTAGGGAGACAGGCCTATAATTGGATGCCACATGCTTCTCTCCTTTTTTGTAGATTGGTACCACATTTGCCTTCCTCCATCATCTGGAACAGTTCCTGCAGGGTTTTTTTTTTATTTTGGGGAAGGTGCCTGTGCCTGTCCCATTTGGGAAAATTTGCGACATTTTGCTAAAATAGGGAAAATTTTGTACAAATTCTCACCAAAGTATAACCTTTAAGTATCATTTATTAACACTGATAATCCATTGATTTGCTTGAACTGAACTTGGGATGAATAAAAAACTTTAAAAAATGCACTTAGAAATTAGACATTTTGTGCTGACTTCCAGGTTTTGGGTCTTATTTTCTCAGATGATTTTTTCATAATTCCTCTTTGAGAATTCAGGGTGATTTTTTGGGAAAAATAGAGGAAATTTGGCATTGGGAAGGGGCCGAAATTCGGCCCCAAAACAAGGGGAAAAAAAACCCTGTCCTGTATCGAGGGAGAATTGGTAAAGGTATGTAAGGTATGGCGATAGGCTATCTGCAGTGTTCTTCAGTATAAATGCTGGGATCTCGTCTGGGCCTGTTGCTTTAAACGGGTTTATGCCTTTAAGCAGTTTGATCACACCATTCTCTGTAACTGTAATGTGAGACATTGATGGGTAAGGGCTGGGTCCCATGTCAGGCATATTTGAGAGATCCTCCTAGGTAAAAACTGACAGGAACTGTTGGTTCAGTATGGTGGCTTTGGTGAGGGGTTCACTGTGGAGGAATCCATCACTGTTCTTGAGAGCTGCTATGCCTGATGAGTCCTGTTTCCGGCTGCGTACATACGACCAGAAGCGCTTTGGTTTAGTGTGCAGGTCCTCACTAACTATTTCTCTCATGTGAGCTGTATGGGCCTGCCTGCTTTCTTTCTGGAGTTCTGCTTTGAGTCGTTTGTATCGCCTCCAGTCTTTTGGTAAATTGGATCTTTTTGCTGTGGTATAGGCTCTCTGCTTCCTGTTGCTTAGTTTCCGCAGTGAAGTGTTCATCCATGGGTGACTATGTCGTGACAGGATGCGTTTGGTTGGAACAAACTTGTCTACAGACGTATGTATGATGGCTTTGAAGTCACACCACATGTCATTGATGTTATGATGTTCTTTCTTCATAAACTCTGCCTTGTTATCAAAAAGATGTTGATTCATGGCGTCTATATAAGCTTTCTTCCATAGTTTAATGGTGCGCCGAATTGGTTTTGGTCTATATAATGAATCTACCATGTCAATAAGTAAGATGTCATGATCGCTATTGCCAATGGGTGGGAGGGTTTTGCATCTATCAATAAAGCTGGGATGGCTAGTAAAAATCAAATCTAATATGTTGTTTCCTCTTGTTGGATGATGGTTCATTTGTTCAACAGAGAGACTGGCTGTCATATCAGTATCCATATTATATACCAAAATTTACGACTAAATTAGATCTATTGAATGGTATCCATTTTATTTAAATTTTTGCATGACAAAGTATTTAAAATCGCGTTTTTCCAGTTTCCAAAGTGAGCCGCGCGGACAGTAGGCTGACCACAAGATATCGATGCTAAAATATTGCATAAATGTGCGACTGTCCTTTAAACCAGTGAACAGTTTTGTGTGACTCAGCATTCGAACAAGGAAGATTATCATTTTGGGCCTTAATTTGACATTTTCGCTTATTCCTTTTCAGTTAGTCTGAATGGTCTTTTCATTAAAAATCGACTTCTGACATTTAATTGTCCTCTCTGTATCGGCAAACATCAGGAAACGATCATCCAAATGACAGAATGCCTTCTAAAAATCATGGGTACAGCTGTAAAAAGGAGATATGTCCCTCATAATAATGCTTTATTTCCCAAATATACTTACGTGTTCGAAAATTCAGTTGTTTTTGTATATGCCAAGTCTCCACATGTTTACCGGAAGTTGTAATGATCGGTCTATAACAATAAAAACTGCCATTGTCCAACTTGTCTATAGGAAAGGAGCTGATAAGATATGGGCTGTGTTTAGCCCTGAATCCCATCAAGTATTTCTTCCACTCAATGATCTATACACAAGAAAAACTTAATCATTACTAAAATGTAATGTATTTGGAGATTTCTCATACAACTTGTGTTTTGGTAAGCTAATTTCTAGATATCTAAATTACACTGTCCATATTGAAAAGAAGTTAATATTGCATTAAAAAAAAACTTTGAAAATTAAGTACTATCTGGCTTATATGGATATCTGTAAACTTATAAACATAGTTATACATGTAGTCTAAACAAGATACTAGAAACCAAATTTCAAAAGAATGGTCTCAATCTTGTGCATAAAACTGCATATGAACATGTTAAGAATAAATAAATGAATGACTATAAATGGGTAAAAATGAAACTTTGCTTATATTATAGCCTAAAACACAGATTTGTAAAAAGCCTCCCAGCCTCCCTTTTTTCAGTTTTTCATCTCTCAGGCATTGTTCCCCCTAGCTACAGAACTATACTTTGTCAAAAGATGTGTATTAGTTAGGGCTGTCACGATTCACCACGGCTCTTGATTCACCGCGGGTCTTGATGACGGTTTGATACACGATACGAGAAGAGGTCATATCGTTGACTTACGGTTCGTTCTGGGTATTTAGTTTTATCTTTAAAAAATCAACATGGTGATGCTCGACGCTGAGTTGCCAAAGATAACTTCTTAGTTTTGTACTTCTTTCTAGTCAATACAATAATTCTCAAAGCATTCAAGTCATGAATTAAACAAAATGTTTTTCATAAAAAAAACAGATGTCTCCCCCCTCCCTCTAAGTTACTTTGACCTTTGGCCAAAATGCAAAATGATGTCCTATGAGTCATGGGCAACATCATACTAAAACATGAAAGTGATTCATTACATTGTTTGAGGTAAAGCCCAAAATGATATGACGGTGATCTGATAAATAGTTAAAAGAGATACAGCCCCAATGGGATAGCATGTACAATTTCATTAAAATATACTTAGTAACTTTGACCTTGATCAAATGACCATGGGTCCAGGTGAAACCTTTTGGTCATGACTAAATACATTCTTAAACTTGAAAGCAATCCAGTATGCGGTCCAAGGGATAAAGCCTAAACAAGAATGTATCTACAATTTCATTGAAAATGTAGTAAGTGATCTTGGCCTTGGGTCAAGGTGATGTGAAGCCTTCGGGTCATAAGCAAAACATACTAAAATATGAAAGATGAGATATAGCCCGGACAAGAATGTATGCACAATATCATTAAAAATGCACTAAGTGACCTTGACCTTGGTCAAATGACCTTGGGTCAAGGTGATGTGAAACCTACGGGTCATAAGCAGCAACATACTTAGATATGAAAGTGATCCAGCTAATGGTTCAAGAGATATAGCTTGTACAGGAATGTATGCATAATTACATTAAAAAATGCACTAAGTGACCTTGACCTTGGTCACATGACCTTGGGTCATGGTGATGTGAAAGCTTTACGTGATAAGCAACAACATACTAAAATATGAAAGTTATCCGGCAAACGGTTCAAGGGATATAGCACGGACTGGAATGTATGTACAGTTTCATTAAAAATGCACTAAGTGACCTTGACCTTGGTCACATGACCTTGGGTCAAGGTGATGTGAAACCTTCGGGTCATAAGCAACAACATACTAAAATATGAAAGTGATCGGGCAAACGGTTCAAGAGATATAGCCCAGACAGGAATGTATGCATAATTTCGTTAAAAATGCACAAAGTGACCTTGACCTTGGTCATATGACCTTGGGTCAAGGTGATGTGAAACCTCCGGGTCATAAGCAACAACATACTAAAATATGAAAGTTATCGGGCAAACGGTTCAAGAGATATAGCCCAGACAGGAATGTATGCATAATTTCATTAAAAATGCACAAAGTGACCTTGACCTTGGTCACATGACCTTGGGTCAAGGTGATGTGAAACCTTCGGGTCATAAGCAACAACATACTAAAATATGAAAGTTATCCGGCAAACGATTCAAGAGATATAGCCCGGACAGGAATGTATGCATTATTTCATTAAAAAATGCACTAAGTGACCTTGACCTTGGTCACATGACCTTGGGTCAAGGTGAAGTGAAACCTTCGGGTCATAAGCAACAACATACTTAAATATGAAAGTGATCGGGCAAACGGTTCAGGAGATATAGCCCGGACACGATGTGTGACAGACAGACAGACAGACAGACAGAAGGACGACGAAGGCAAAACCAATATGTCTCCTCCCCGTTGGGGGGAGACATAAGAGATATAAATATGAAAGTTATCCGGCAAACGGTTCAAGGGATAGAGCACGGACTGGAATGTATGTACAGTTTCATTAAAAATGCACTAAGTGACCTTGACCTTGGTCACATGACCTTGGGTCAAGGTGATGTGAAACCTTCGGGTCATAAGCAACAACATACTAAAATATGAAAGTTATCCGGCAAACGGTTCAAGAGATATAGCCCAGACAGGAATGTATGCATAATTTCATTAAAAATGCACTAAGTGACCTTGACCTTGGTCACATGACCTTGGGTCAAGGTGATGTAAAACCTTCGGGTCATAAGCAACAACATACTAAAATATGAAAGTGATCTGGCAAACGATTCAAGAGATATAGCCCAGACAGGAATGTATGCATTATTTCATTAAAAATGCCCGGACACGATGTGTGACAGACGAACAGACAGACAGACAGACTGACAGACAGACAGACGGACGACGAAGGCAAAACCAATATGTCTTCTCCCCGTTGGGGGGAGACATAATGATCTTAATTTGTTGTTGTTTTAATAAGATATCTGACAAATTACAGAAATTTCTTCATATCTACATTAAAAATGATGAATCGTGATACGAATCGTATCATGAGTAAATATCGTGAATAGTACTGGGTATTATGGATCAAAAAATGTATTGCGATATATTGCGATACAAGATTTCATAACACGATTTATTGCAATATTTAATCCTTTTATAGATTTCATTATTTTTACAGAAACACACTTAAATAAGACACAGCTTATGTTTTTATCATCATATCATTGCTTATTTTGTCTTTGGTCAAAGTTTGGTAACACAGAAAATAGAGAAATAAAGCCATAAACAGTTAAATAAAAGTCATGTTTCTTTCAAAAAGAAAAATAGTTGAAGAACTGTTGAAACTTGAAAAAATAACTACCAGGCTTCATCAAGCACTTTTGAAACATAATGATGTTAAACGTAAGTTCCAGGTTTCTTTTTATTTATTTTGGGGAAGGTGCCTGTCCCTTTTGGGAAAACTGCTGAAATTTGAAATTTTTTATACATGTACAAACTGTCACCATAGTCTAACCCTAAAGTATCATTTATTAACACTGCTTATTATCCATTGATTTGCTTGAACTGAACAAGTGATGAATAGAAAATAAAAATGCACGTAGACATTTTGTGCTGACTTCCAGAATTTTTTCTTTTTTTCTCATGTGATTTTTTCATAAATCCTCTTTAGGAATTTCAGAGTGATTAGAGGTAATTTGGCATTGGGAAGGGGCGGAAATTCGGTCCCAAAACAAGGAGAAAAAACACTGGTACGAACAAAAAATATCAAAATATGGGAGACCCATTTCAGTCAATTAGGAAGAATCATGTTGTTTTGAAATAATTTTTTAAAAATCATTATGAAACAATTTAGAATATAAGATAGAGACCGTCATAATGTCAGCTCATATTAGAGAGGTTGAGATTTCTTACTTGTAACTTGTACGGGTACGTCTAGTGTACAAGTTGAATTACACGTAAACGTTGTTGAGATTTCTTTTCAAAGACCACTAGGCGTACTTATAAAAATCTTAGTGAAATTGAGTTGACTTTTTGACAGTTTAAATTAAAGCAGAACATTTAGTTTGGTTAAATCTATATTGAAATAGAAACTTGAAATCATTATGAATTGAATGCCATACTTTTTATACTATTTGATAGAATTAAGGGGATGGAATATCTTGAAGTAAAGTCCTACATGTATCTCGCACTTTACACGTTCACTGGCGACGTGTAACTTGATAAGAACATATATTTTATTGAACTAAGCATGAATTTGATTTTTGAAACATAGTTTTGTTTGTCATTTTTTGTGCGAATAGCACATAGCGATTGCCTGATTTCTTCACTCATGGGTGCCCCGTCAACTGAGTATGTATAAACGATGTTACTCTGTTAACATTTACCTTGGGACTGCTTCAGCGTCATGATCGGTATAAAGTCTGATCACTGTCTGAATCAATGAATTATCTGTATGAATCGAGCTGTCGTGTTATGTACATGCATGGCCTAATGAAACGTTGCATCTGTATGTACTGAGATGAACACAGGCTGTGTGTTGGAACCCCTTTCCATTACCTATTTTAGTGGCTAATATATAAATGAAACGGTGCTATCGATAAAGATATTAAGTTGAATCATTGAATTGTAAAACTTACTTCAAGTAGGCTTATTTCGTCCCGCTTCACAAAATAAAATATGTATACGACGGAAAAATTAGGAACTTCCATAATGAAATATGATATTAATAATTATGAAAAATAAAAGATCAAAACATTCCCGTTTAGGATGTATCATGTTTTTTTATATACTAAAAAAGAAGTGAATTTTCCTTCAAATTCTTTGCACACACCTAACATTGAACATGAAACGTTAAAGGAGTGGGGATCAAATTAGAAAATAAGATTCTTCTTCTTCCCTTGTATATGGTATCATCAACCGCTGGTCATATTGGATTGTTGTATTTTTAGGGGGGTAGATTTTATGTGATGTTATTTAATTTTCATGTTCAATGTCAGACATCATCTTTCAATTCATTACGACAACATTATGGATTTGCACTTTAGTTCAGTCTTTATTCGTCCATAAACTGGCCTACAAACTTACGAAGGTGTTCAGGAACAAATATAACTTTGAAAACACAATATTTTGTCATACATTATAAGTGATATTATTCTGGCTATTCGCACTCAGTACCTTCAGTGCTTTGATTACTAGAATACTTTTTATACAACGATTACTCTGTAAAGAAAAATATTGAACCAGAACCGGTATTTTGAAAAACGTACTGCGGTACTTATTGCAAACTAAAATATGGCGGTGCACCGATATAACAATAAAACTGCACAGCCCTAATCGTGAAACATATCATATCATAGCTTAGCATATCATGACTGCCCTAGTATTAGTGATATATATTATACACCTTCTGTAAAAGTGGCGTTCTGTAGCTAGGGGGGAACAATGTTTTAAAAATCTTTTCTATTTTCCATTGATTTCTATAGAAAAAAGACATATTTTGCCTCAAAATTAAGGAAAACGATGCATGGTAAATCTAATCTAATCTAACTCAGTAACTGCTGATTATTCCACTTGTTCAGGGCAGATTTCATGCCTTATCTTATCAGCTCCTTTGAACATTTAGATATCTAAGCTTTAAAACAACTGTCTTGTGTAAATGTGACATCGATTTGAACTTTCCACAAAATTGTATTAGTACAAGAGGAAGAAAATAATGAAATAATCAGAGAAATTGTTTAAGAGATTTAAAAAGAATACATGTACGAGTAATTGTTTTACCTAATAAAATGCATAAAAGATTAGATTTTAAGGGTTTTTAGCTCTACTGGTCAAAGACCAGTCAAGCTTATGCGATTGCCCTGTGTCTGGCGTCTGGCCGTCTGTCTGTCTGTCTGTCCGTTAAACTTTTCTTGTGAGTGCGAATCCTCTAAATCTGTGAATAGTATAAAATAAATTATTTTTGCATTATAATGGGCCTGTGGTCTAGTTGTGCACCTGATATTTTGTTTGAGCCACTGACCCCAAGGGTCTTGGAAAATGGGTGTGGTCATTTTCTCCTATATAACTCTATGTAATCTTGAGAGCACCAATTCTCAGAAAGTATGATTGATAGAAAGATAATTGATTTTGCTTTATTCTCAGTATCTGGTCTAGATGTGCACCTGATATTTTGTTTGAGCCCCTGATCCCCAGGATCTTGGGAAATGGGTATGGTCATTTTCTCCTATATAACTATGGAATCTTGTGAGCACCAATTCTCAGAAAGTATAATTTATAGAAAGATAATTGTTTTTGCATTATTCTCAGTCTGTGGTCTAGATGTGCACCTCTTATTGTCTGAACCCCTGAACCCCAGATTCATGGAAAATGGGTGTGGTTATTTTCTTCTATGCATATATAACTCTATCATGAAATCTTCAATGTGAACACCAACTCACTGAAAGTATAATTGATAAAGAGTTAATTCTTTTTCCATTATATTAATCATTCTCTGGTCTTGTATTTTGTTTGAGCCCCTGATCTCAGGGTCTTGGAAAATGAGTGTGGCACTTAGATTAATTTAAGCAAACAACCAGGAGAGCTTCAGTCTCATCAAAGACTTCTGGTCTCCTATATAACTCGATGTAATTTTGTGAGCACCAATTCTCAGAAAGTATAATTGATAGAAAGATACATGTAGTTGTTTTTGCATTATTCTCAGTCTATGGTCTACTGTCCTGTTCACTAAATCCAGAGCACCCTGTTTTAGCGATTTATTCTGTCGTCTGAAGAATTTTGCTATGAATTATTGTTTCCGAGTATTGACCTCCTTTAGTCGTAACTGGAAATTAACTTCAACTTACCCTATCAGCTGCCTTTAACCCGCAAGATGAAAAAATAAAATGTCTACGGGAAATTCCCATGTTAATTTCAAGCCGCCGCCATATTGTTCTCCGTGTAAACAATGGTAAACAGTGACGTCAAAGCTCCTGACGTCATGCATTTTCAGCGATTTTACCATAGAAAATCCCCGTAGACTTTTTATTTTCCGTCCTATTTTTAACTTAGCTGATGCACAGCCAAAAGAATGGTATTTTCTGTTACGACTAAAGGAGTACAGTGGTCCCCCTATATGTGACCACTCCCACCAAAGACCACTCCCTTTATGTGACCATAATTCTTAAGCATTAGCATTTTTCAATGTTAAAATACCTCCTATAAGAGACCACCTCCCTTACCCGACCAAAGACCGCTTTTTTTGGCCCCAAATCTATCAAAATATAAGAAAAATTCACTCCCAGGAGCAACCATGCATGTACATGTATGTTTACATAATTTAATTAATATCTCTTTAATCCTCCAACTTTAATTACTCCAGGTAAATTGACTAATTAGCAGTTACTACCAGGCAAACAAGTCAATAACAGGCACTTAATTAGTGTTCAAGTCTATTTGACTCCAAGCTGTAACATTTCTTCTCTCTTCAGTAAGCAGTACTTTAGATTTGTTATTAGTAAGAAATCTAATTTTTTTAATCATGTAATTAGATGAATGTCATAGATTAAATATTTTACCTTTAAGTTTCTTCATTCTGAATTGGCTGGTAGTCAATCAATACACTCAACTATAAGTAAATGCAAGATAGTAGTAGATATTTAGTCTTTTTAATAATCAAGAGAATTAATAGATGTAAACAAATTGTACTCGTCAGATAGACTGCTCAAACTCCAAATCTCCCCAAGAAAGACCACCTCCATTATAAGGCCACAAATCCCCTGCATTTAGGGTGGTCTTATAAAGGAGGGACCACTGTACTATAAAATTGATATCTTTTTGGAAGATGACATTATCATATTTTAGAGAAAACCAGGAAAACAGGGTGCTCTGGAATTAGTGAACAGGACAGTAGATGTGCACCTTTTATGTTTGAACCCCTGACCAACAGGCTCATGGAAAATGGGTGTAGTAATTTTCCTCTATGCCTATTATATCATGTAATCTTATGAACACCAATTCTCTGAAAGTATAATTGATAGAGAGTTAATATTTTTATTATACCCCCCGCAAACGAAGTTTAGGGAGTATATAGGAATCACCCTGCCCGTCTGTCTGTCTGTTTGTCCGTCCGTCTGGTTAAGAAGTTTTGAAAGCAGATTTCTTTTATACTATTAATGGTAGGCCTTTCATATTTCATACACACATTAACCATAAAGAGTACTACATTTTGGTACCATGACTTTTGACCCTGTGACCTTGTGCTTCACCCTGTACAATATTTTATGTTAAGATGTTTTGAAAGTAGATTTCTTTTATACTATTGATGGTAGGTCTTTCATATTTGATACACACATTCACCATAAAGAGTACTACATTTTTGTACCATGACTTTTGACCCGTGATCTTGTGACCTTGTGACCTTGACTTTCACCCTATACAGCATTTTATGTTAAGAAATTTAGAAAGCAGATTTCTTTTATACTATTAATGGTAGGCCTTTCATATTTCATACACACATTCACCATAAAGAGTACTACATTTTGGTACCTTGACTTTTGACCCTGTGACCTTGTGACCTTGACCTTCGGCCTATACAACATTTTATGTTAAGAAGTTTTGAAAGCAGATTTCGTTTATAGTTATACTATTAATGGTAGGACATTCATATTTCATACACACATTCACCATTAAGAGTACTACATTTTGGCACCTTGTGACCTTGACCTTCACCCTATACGATATTTTATGTTAAGAAGTTTTGAAACCTTGACCTTGGACTTTGACCTACTTTTCAAAAACTTTAACCTGGGCTATATCTCTTGAACTGTAAGGGATAGGGCGTTGATATTTCACATGTAGATACCTTGTGACGAGACCTTTCATTTGAGAACACAACCTTTGACCAAATGACCTTGACCTTGAACTCTGACCTACTTTTGAAAATTTAGTTTGCATGGTCTTTATCTCTTCAACTATAAGTGAAAGGAATTTTATATTTCATGCATATATTTATCACTACCAAGACCTCTCATTTGAGACAATGACCAATAACAGTGACATTGACATCAACCTTTAACCTACTTTTTGGTTACTCATGCTCTAGCTGTATCATTAGATCTCTAAGGGATATGACAAATATTAGATGTATTGACTCTTTATGACAATACTTTTTGGACTTTAAAAGTTGTTTGATTTTTGACAAAAACCTGCCACGGCAAGCTATGTAATCTTTGCTAACCCAATGTTTGTTGTCGTTGTCTGTAGACAAAATTTTAACCTGTGCTATATCTCTTGAATTACAAATGGTAGGGCTTTGATATTTTGCATGTAGATTCCTCATGATAAGACCTTTCATTTGAGATCATGTCCATTGACCTTCACCTTGGATTTTAACCTACTTTTCAAAAACTTTAACTTGGTTATATCTCTTGAACTATAAAGGGTAGGTAGATGACCATGTCCTTTGACCTAGTGACCTTGACCTTGGATTTTAATCTATTTTTCAAAACTTTAACCTGAGCTATACCTATATCTCTTGAACTATATGGGGTAAGGCTTTGATATTTCACATGTTGATACCTTGTGATGAGATGATGTCCTTTGGTCTCCTGACCTTTGACTTTGACTTACTTCAGTCTTGTCAGAGACTTCTGGTTTTAAATTAAGCTAATATTGAAAAAAAATCTTGTATCAGTGAGCTCTGTTGTGTGTTAAGTCTTATTCTTATTTTCTTTGTTTAGAAGTCCTTGCCATAACTTTCTAACAATGCAATGAATTTTTATGAAACTTTGTGTGAATAAGAATCTGCACAGCGTAGTCAAGATTGAATTTAAGGTCAAACCTTTGATGTCAACCGAATGAATTTCAATTGTATTTTAACACTGAAAATTTGACTGTGATGATAATACTGACAAGTCTTTGTTTTATTTATTCCAGGCAACAAGTGTATCTAAGATGATTATAGGCATCAACTATGTCCTGAGAAGAAGCATAATGATGATGTTTTATGTACTACCTTTGTCTAATGAAAGGTGCTCTATCTGTGAGTAGTTTTAAGTACCCTTTTCTACTTAGTCATTGTATACATGCGTTAGGTATGAATAATTTATGGTTGAACTGGATCGTTTACAAGCAATTATCTTTGCTCTTTGCATTCATGAAAAATGTTCCTACTTTAAAAGATAGAAAAAGAAAGCAAAAAACTTGCATAAGAAGTGTACCTGATAGCTGTGCAACTCCTGTGATGAATTATTAATAAACGGCTTTAACATAGAAACTTCAAAAGAGAGTTGTTCATTTGATCTCAGTACATAAAAATTCTGTACTGTCTTTCTTATAAAAGCACAAATCTATATTGGAGAATAGGTATCTATAGGTGAATGCATTAAATGTAGCTATATAGTCTGTTGAGATTAGTAAATGGGACTTAAAAATCAATTGTAATTGTAAACTCTGAAAAAACAACATACAATGACAATTCAGTAATCAGTCATGAAAGTGTTCCTTTACAATTTATTATCAAAGTTGATTGATTCAAAATCATACACAAATAAAGTAGATGTTATGGCCTTTTTATGCATTGCCATTGGTCATTTAAATGATATTTAAATGAGAGTCCAAGGTTATGAAATTTATTAGTGTAAAAAGACTATTTCATGATTTATACACTTGCAGAAATGTCTCACACTATGCCAGTTCTCTGGCTTTGTATTTAAAAAAGATTCACACAAATCCCACCAACACTTATTTGTCCCCTATCACTGAAACCTAAGTGGACCATAAGTTTCTACTACGTCTGTCTGTCCATCTGACTGACCATCTGTGGCACACTCGTAGATTTGTTTGTTGCTGTTAGATATATAGCTGGAACTTCATGTTAAGCTTTAGAGTATTATTTACAGATAAAGCTCCACTATGGTGGTTGATGTTGACCTACTTTTATAGAATTTATTAGCCTGTTAAGAGAATGAGTTTTTCTGGACTTTTTCTCTCACAGGTAGAGATGATATGTAGATGAAACTTTTATAGTAGTCCTAGGTAGGTGATCTGTGGGGGACATGTATTGCTTCAGCTATACTCCATATGCTTTTAGATTCTGCGTCTCTTAAATATCAATTATTTCAAGCAATTACTGATATATTTACAATAGAAGGACATATTGGAAAATGTCATAGAATAACAAATTGTTTAGTATCACCTTTCAAGCATGAGTAATTGACGTTATGAATTCATATTTAATTAGTATACACATGCAACAGCTGGTTCATCATTTGAGATAGGGAGATATGGCATTGTGTCATTATGGATAGTGCTTCTAATAAATAACCTTAATGATATTCACATAGTCAACCTGTTAGTAAATATTTCAGTTACTGTTAGTGTATGAATAATTTTTGATGGGACATGTTCTAGTTTCACATGATCACTTGCACGCCATGCATAAACAATAACTTTTGGTAAGTAAGGTACATTTTTGAGCATCATTCTTTCTTCCATCAGAATGATTTATATTGTGTCTCTGTATCAATATTATCTAAGATCAGAGTACATATAGTTCTTGTCCTGTCTATGTGTTTGTCTGTCCATTTTGTGTTTGAAACTTAAATATTTGTCATAACTCGGATACATCTTAGATATTTCTTATTCATTGCTTGTGACAAAACCTTGTGTTACCTTTGCTATTGATTAGGTAACTTTGACCTTGGGGATTGACCTACTTTTAGGAAAATACACAATGGTAATATCTTTTATCAATTTTCATAATTTTTACATGTGTCGTCTTTGTGACAAAGTAATTCTATTGAAACATGACCTTTGAATCTGTGACCTTTAAGACTGATTGAAATTTTAAAACTTTGAAAAAAACTTAAAACTTTATTAAACAGAAACTTGAATCTTGAGCATTGCAGACAAAGCTAAGATATTTCCCATGTGCATTTACTGTAATTTGAACTTTAGTTTGACACAATGTTTTCCACTTGAATAGTTTTGATGTCAAATTAACTTTTTTCACTTAAATGATTCAGCTATGCTGTCCCACTATACCGTTTGAAGCAGTTCCCTGCTATATCAACCATCAGGTTGAGATATCCCTTATCAATTTTTGGATATGATTTTTGAACCCATATCCTACAAAAAAGGGATCTGTGCCATAATAATTATTGCCCCCCCCCCCCCTTCTGTATAGTTGAAAATCTAATAACCATTAAGTAAGGGTGATTTCCAAATTTTTTACCCAGCCATCAATTAATGCAGTTTACTAGTAATTAATATAAACTCTCTTATTTATTTCACATTGCCATTTGTACCTGTACTCATCTAAATTTCATTCGACTCAGGGTTCTGTATTTGAATGTCTCCTTCTTAAATTTCTTTGTACAATGTTTTTGATTTGTGTGATATTTCTTGGAAAGTTCCATATTGTAGAATTTAAGTTACGCGTTCCGTTAGAAGTTATGCTACATCGTCAATAGTACCAGAGAAAACTGTTCTTCTTGAGATGGCCAGAGTCTGCTAGTGAAGCAAATAGAAAGACGGTGAATCTTGGAGCCCCACACATCCAGTGCCTAGTGATAGAGCTATATTGCTACGTCTAGAAAAATCAATATAGGCTAACAGACTTGGCGCAGAAGAAGCTTTCTCCATAGGTGTACCTTTTTTAACCATTGTTGGTGATCTATATATATATAGATCCCAGCTAGACAGTGCTAAGCTTCTGTTAATGAATTCTAAATTGTGCGTGTGTCATGAAATCGTTATCGATGCAATGTTCAATTCTGGCGTGGGATTTGGTCTCTTAATTAAAGTATCTCCTTTTGAATGCAAAACATTAAGAAATGGAGGTTGGAATAAGGGGAGATGCGATATTTTGGATCAATAAGAAAGAGCGATTTTACAACAGCTGAAAAGTGGATTTGTAAATAAGACGGTCGGAGGACAATGGCCGACAATAACGACGTAGAAAGGGCAATCAGCATCAGTTGATGTTCATTTGTAGTCGTGCAGCATTTTTTGAGCTACTTCTAACATCGCCTTTGAATGTGATATATTGGTTTTATGTAATGACTCGGAAGAGTGTCCTTGAGCCTATGTATGGACATTTATCGATGTATTGTATAGAGAAATAGAATGTGAGTCTCACCCTCACTTATTCCTCTGCACCTCTGTCATTGCCAGAAGCTGAATATTGTTACCGGAAGATGGATAAATCTCATATAACGCTAGACGTAATAAGATAATGCTGTCTCAAGCGAGAGGAAGAGTTAGCGAGGAAGAAATTTGATTATTAGTGTAAGGACACAGTGACAGCTGTGTTTTGTTGAAGGGAAAGTAAAGACGTTACTCTTTTCATTTTTACACGCTGAGGTTGCGGCAGCTTGACGTTACACAGTGGAATAAGTCAGTCTCTTTTGTTTGCTTTACACTTCTTTGATTCTCTACTTGTGTAACATAAGGGATAAAGTTCTGTCCTGATCAAACGCTGTGTTTGGAGAGCATAGACTACAGATTGATGTCACTGTGCTTTAGCAGATTACAGTCGCTGGAATTATGCTGTTTTCATAATTTTGCGATTTTATCCAGTGTAAGCAAGTTTTGAGATTTAAAATTTATATGAGTGATACTTGGATATTCGGGGCCTCGTGTAGTCCAAAAGGTAGTAGACAAAAATGATCCGATCCGTTCTTATTGTGGCGTTTCTTTGTCGTTAATTCGTTCAGAAGCGAACTGTGATAACCAGTTACCGTCAAATTCAATGGAATTACATTAGACAATGGCAGAATGAATATTTTAGGAATGCGACATTTGTGCCGATTGATATGGAAGTATTGACACGGAGGTGTCGCGGTAACATCTTCATAACAGGCGATGATTCCGAGAACGGCAGTATTGACCGACTCCGATAAACACAATTGATTATCCCCAAGTTCCCTCACCTGTGCATGCTCAAGTGTTAAATACTATGTGTGTTTTTGTCGACATTTTGTAAAACATAAAAATAAAATCCATTAAGAGCTTTTATATTTTGGGAACATTTACGTAAGGGAACCGTATTACGTCAATAGTGATCCGGCCCGTAGAAGGTCCGAAGCTTGAAGATAAGAGATTTTGCACGGAGACTGTCCAGGTAGGCCATGTCATCATCAGATGGCATCAGATTCCTAATTCTGTAGTCTCTAAATTTAGCCTCGTACCTACGTCATTGTGTACCTCGGGGAGGCATTGTATTTCTGACGATTGTACCTTAACGCTCCATGTAGTTTTTGCTTACACTGATATAACTCGAGAATATGCGAAAATTCTTCTTTGCAAGAGTCTGTGATTCTTATTTCTTGGTTAAGAATCGCCATGTAGTACTTGGCGTTTGGTTTTTTCCTGTAATGCAATGCCATAAACATTTCCAATGATCACAGGCATTGCTGAGAATGTTGTATCCAAGAAAGGAAGAAAGACTTGTTAACGTAATCTTGCGACTTTAGCTTGGGGTAAAAAGTGTTTGACTATTTGGCTGTCGTATGCTGGTGCCTCTTAGGAATGAATGAATTCTAATTCTAATACAATAGTGATTATCTTTTAAGTAAAGTAAAGTAGCTGAAGAGAAATGATTCTCTGCTGTATGGTGTCCCATATTTTGCTTGTCAAAGACGACATAGAGGTAACATGTGACAGGATGTTGACTGTGGTTAACCAGAACCGTCTTTTGGATGGTGTTGTTGAGGCATCGTGAAATTCAATTTGGTTCATTTGGATGCTGAATTTTCGAGTTTGCTCTAAAGAACCTTGAGATCTTCTTGGAATGTGAGTTATGTTTCAGCACAAAGAATGCTTGCAAGTACTAGTAAATTAAAATTAAAATTCAGAAAAAGTGCCCAAATCTGTAGATTCTATTAAATGACATTCAATTTCTTGTATAAGCTGGTAGTTTTATACAGTACAGTTATCATTCAACAGTAAATTTTAAAACAATGGATAATGCAGGGTGTGTGTTGAATATGGTAGGATATCATATACATTTGTACTAACAGTTTCAAAACCCAACAACATTTTGTCAAAAGTACATGTATCAGGTTTCAAAGTTCAGAGTTTTGATTTGCAAAAACTGATGTTATTCTGTTCTTAGTAACAGTACAACCCGTTTGTTTCTGATCGTTAATACACACAATGGTTACTATACAGTCCTCGATTACTGTTATAAGCGGACTTTATACAATCACATCTTAATCATCATCAATTTGCTACTAGAGATCATTATTGATTATCATTACTGAATCCCCACTTTATTCATTTAATACTGCCTAGAGATGGTTGCCGCGGTGGTCACTGTTTACTGATTGTTACTGGGATCTACAGACTGACTGAGAGACAGAAAAGAACAATTTTCTCTTGTAAACGTTGAACTTTGACCGGACCCACTATAGGTACTGCATACTAACGTAGAGTCAGTTCGCCTTGTCTTCTTGGAAAACAAAATGTTTGTATTGACCTCTTTTGTCGATGCAGTTGGAGACACTGATTTAGGTTTGATGCTTGAATTGAGCATGGTTCTTTCTGTTGGGTATATATTATAAATACCAATATACGGTAAATCATCTCATGAACCACTTTTATTTATTTGCATATTTGACTTACTTACAATTCTTTTATTTTAGTATAAGGTTGTTACTCGTTAGTCTGTCCATGTGCGCATTTGCCTGATACAAGACACTTTTAAGAATGACAGCCGCCAGAATAAGGAGGGAAATGTGCATCACTATATACCCCCAACATTTTATGGCGGAGGTATGAAAATATTGAGAGCACATATCGGGTCATCGTCGGAAACCCACAACCTATTGCCCTTACGAAGTAGAACGGAGAAGATGCCGTGGGTTTCCGACGATGATATCGGGTAGTCTTTGGCCTGTTCGATGTTCATTAGTCTGTTCATCTATAAGTCTACAAACATTTAAAACTTGAGCATACAATGTAACATTTAAATTGTAAGTGGTATAGATTTTTAGCTCGCCGAGACGAAACAGTCCGGAGAGCTAATGCCATGCCCTCGGCGTCGTCGTCGTTGTCGTCGTCCGTAGACAAAACTTTAACCTGGGCTATATCTCTTGAACTATAAGGGGTAGGGCTTTGATAATTCACATGTAGATACCTTGTGACAAGACCTTTCATTTGAGACCATGACCTTTGACCTAGTGACCTTGACCTTGGACTTTGACCTACTTTTCAAAAAGTTTAACCTGGTTTCTGACAAAAACCTGTATTGGCGAGCTATGTAATCTTTGATTACCCTTTGTTTTGATTACATGTGTATTCCTTGTTACATGAGCATTCTTTTCTACCTTGTGACTTTGACCTTGAAGATTGACCTACTGTTGAAAACTTTAACATTTGGTATACCTTTGATTGGAAAAATATAGGACTTTCATCTGTGCATTCTTTATAGAAGATCTTTCTGTTGACTCCAAATCATTTTACCTTGTAATCTTGACCCTGGAGTTTTACCTATTCTAGAACTTTTCTTTCAATCTTTGGTAACAAAAATTGATCTCATGACGTTGAACTTTGAGTTTGACCTACTTTTGAAAAAAAAAACCCTTGACATAAATTTTGAATAGTGAGGTTGCATTGCTTCGTGCAGGTAGTCCTTGTGGGGTCCCTGTAAAGTGCGAAACGAAACAAAAACGAAATGAAAAAGACAAATCGAAACGAAACGAAACAGATGGAAACGAAATGAAACAGATCGAAACTCAACGAAACGAAAATGAAAAAGAATATGAAAGTCTATCTTTGAGAGAGAACAATGCCTATTGATTTTCATGGTCAGAGGTCAAAAGTCAAGGTGATAAGTGGCAAAAACAGAGATAGCTTATGGACACTAGAATGTCACATATTCCTTTCGATTTTAAGCTGTACTGGTCTCAGACCAGTCGAGCTTATGCGATACCCCGGCGTCCGTCCGTCCGTCCGTCCGTAAACAATTCTTGTGCTCGCAAATCCTCTGAAACTATAAAAGATAAAAAGTTAATTCTTTTTGCATCCCACTTGGTATGTGGTCTAGTTGTGCACCTGACATTTTTTTTCAGTCCCTGATCCCCAGGGTCTTAGAAAATGGGCGTGGTTATGAAAATCTATGTAATCTTGTGCTCGCAACTCCTCTAACGCTATAAATGATGGAAACTTAATTCTTTTTGCAATATGTTGGGTCTGTGGTCTAGTTGTGTTATAATCGCGAAATATCCCCCCACCCCGCGAAAAAAACCACGTCTAAGGTAGTTTGTAATCTTGTATAGACATAAGAAGAATGCATGTTTAAGTACAGTTCGGGGGAAATCCACATTGCTTAAATGTGCTTGATATTATTTGCTAACATATGTGGCTTCTGATTTTTAGCTCTACTGGTCCCAGACCAGTCGAGCTTATGCGATACCCCGTCGTCTGGCGTCCGTCTATCCGTCTGTCCGTAACAATTTTTGTGCTCGCAACTCTGACTACTGACGCCATAGGAGATAGAAAGTTCATTCTTTTTGCATCCTACTTGGTATGTGGTCTAGTTGTGCACCTGACATTTGATTTCAGCCCCTGACCCCCAGGGTCTTAGAAAATGGGTGTGATCATTTTTTCCAATTGTGTTTTTAGCTCTACTGGTCTCAGACCAGTCGAGCTTATGCGATCACCCTTCGTCCGGCGTCTGTCCGTCTGTCCGTCTGTCTGTCTGTCCGTCTGTCCGTAAACAATTCTTGTCCGGACAACTCCTCTGAAACTGTTAGAGATAGAAACTTAATTATTTTTGTATTTTACTTGGTCCATGGTCTAGTTGTGCACCTGACATTCAGTTTCAGTCCCTGACTCCCAGGGTCTTAGAAAATGGGCGTGGTCATTTAATTCTATGTAATTTTGTCCGGATAGCTCTTCTATCACTATAAATGATAGAGACATAATTCTTTTTGCAATATGATGGGTCTGTAGTCTAGTTGTGCACCTATTATTTTGTTTGAGCCAATGACCCCCAGGGTCTTAGAAAAGGGTGTGGCCACTTTCTTTTATATTATTCCATATAATCTTATGCTTACAGCGCTGACACTATAAATAATGGAGACTAAATTCTTTATGCAATATGATGGGTCTGTAATCTCGTTGTCCACCTCATATTTTGTTTGAGTCTCTGACCCCAAGGGTCTTAGAAAATGGGTGTGGTTGTTTTCTCTCTATTAAACTACATGTGATCTCATGATAGCTAATTTCCCAGAATTTATGGATAATAGTTAATTGATTTATTCCAAAATATTATCGGTTTGCAGTTTAGATGTCATTACAGTATTTTACTTCAGTCCCTGGTGTTCCCTAGGATTCTGGAAAATGGGTATATGGCTATTTTCTCTTACCCTATCTACATGCATTTAGAGTACATAAGTGACAGAAACTATAAATAAACAAAGATATTGCAATTTTACAATATTATCATAGATGAGTCTGTAATTTAGTTTTTCTCATATTTTATTTGGGACCTGACCCAGGATTTTATCTTCAATTCTATAGAAACGCTAGGGGATAGTTTCGGAATTTCCTCTGATCAATCAATCAACATGAAAATCTTTTCTATAGTGTTTATACAGTGCAAGAAAGATATCAAATAGTCAAAATGCATGTATTTCTCACTTATTTTTTATTTGTTTAACATGTTTAAGGTGTAAGATTTTTGGGGAGAGTAGTGAGAATTTTTGTTGCAAGAGTAGAATGTCCGAAGTGATCACAGACTTGAGCTGTGCTTTCTGTTAAATGGGAACACCAGAATCACAAAGATTGATCATTTTATCAAATAAAATAGCAATAATGCATCCTTCACATTGCCAAATGAAAGGAATATTGTGCTTGTGTAAGCTTTTTTTTGGGGGGGGGGGGGGAGAGAGGGGGGAGGTAACTCTTACATCGTTCTTTCTTCTTATAAATTCCTCCACTGCTTGGAGTACCACCTCCAATGGGATGTAAAACTGTGTGGTTTGATAAAATTTTTCATAATGTTTACATTAAAGCAAGTGACACATGTTTTAATAGAAGATAATATAACAAGAGATGCCTTATTGCCATATCTACTATGTGTTAATCAAATTTAAAAAAAAATAAAATAAAATACTAAAAAAAATCATTTGTAAAAGCCGACTCATACAAAAATATTTCAACCCAGGAAAACTTCTACCAAAATTTTCCTTTATTGCCATTTGACAATATTATCATAGATGAGTCTGAAATTTAGTTTTTCTCATATTTTATTTGGGGCATGACCCAGGATTTTATCTTCAATTCTATAGAAACGCTAGGGGATAGTTTCGGAATTTCCTCTGATCAATCAATCAACTTCAAAATCTTTTCTATTATGTTTATACAGTGCAAGAAAGATAACAAACAATAAAAATGCATGTATTTCTTACTTATTTTTTAATTGTTTAAGGTGTAAGATTTTTAGAGAGAGCAGTGAGACTTTTTGTTGCAAGAGTAGAATTGTCCTAAGTGATCACGGACTTGAGCTGTGCTTTCTGATAAATGGAAACACCAGAATCACAAAGATTGATCATTTTATCAAATAAAATAGCAATAATGCATCCTTCACATTGCCAAATGAAAGGTGCTTGTGTAAGTTATAGAAGTTGAATTTGTAACAGGAGAGGGAGAGATGTGACTGTACCGGGAATCGAACCCGAGATCTTCTGCTATCAAGGCAGACGCTCTTACCAACTGAGCTATCTGGGCACAATGCCCGTTCCTGCCACACTCCTCTCTACCAATTTTTCAGGTTTCCATGCACTGGAAACCTCACACAAAACTCCACTTCACCTTGAGTCATTTAGTTTGGTGCCAATTCTGTAACAGGAGAGGAAAAGATGTGACCGAACCGTGAATTGAACCCGAGACCTTCTGCTATCTGGGCAGACGCTCTTACCAACTGAGCTATCTGGGTACGATACCTGTTCCTGCCATAAATTAATGGTAATAAACTAATGTTTCAAGCCTTTTTGTCAATTGGACCTCGAGTCATTTTGTCCTTTTAAAATTTGACCAATCAAAAACATCATTTCAACCTCATGCAGATTTTGAAATATTTTTCTGAACTGGGATATATGGTAGAAATGTTTTCTATAGAGGATCAAATATTTCATACCGGTATGTAAAAATATTTTGTATTATATTTTAATAATTAGCTTCTGTCTACATTAATACCACATTCGCCCTAAAAGTTCATGTTCTTCATTCAATATTCTATTTACATTGTTTTACATTTACTAAATAAATAGCCTAAAACCTTTTTAGGTTTTAGAACAAAATGGCCGATTCTTTTAAAATTTCACTCGGTAGGCCACATGTCCTATTATATTTAATTTCAATCTGAAACTGCCTGATTACTTGATCTAAGTATTTTCACGGGTCAGTATAAGAAAGAAGGAAATATCTCTTGTAATAGAGTATCCTATGCAATACTATTTCAGCTCAAAAGGGCATATAGTGGTTTCTGTCTGTTCATCTGTTTGTCTATCCATCCGACTGTCAGTATATCATTCCATTCAACTAAATTCTGATGAAAGGGTATAAGATAATAGAGCTGTCATATATTGCATGTCTATGAACCTTGAGAAGGCTCATCTTTTGGAGCCAAATTTTTAACCTTTGACCCCATCACTGACCTTTGACCCACATTTTTTGAAAAATAAAAACATCTGTTATTTTAGTTTTGATACATATGGTATGTTATACATGTTGTATATACACGTTTTTAGTAATTCTCTCACTTTCTAGAGAAATCTAAGGCACGGTCCATTTGATATTCTTGGGGGGGGGACTCCGTTTTTTTCAAAAAAAAAAATTTTGCTCTGAATTTTGATGAAAAAAATTAATTAGGAATTGATGGATATGCATTGGCATGTGGTTGTTGGTTCTAATAAAAAAAAACTTGATACACATTTATCCCGCCTCTGGCAAATTTCTTGCAATCTGATTGGTCGAGAAGAACCAAATATTATGTTGTATTATTTTACTAACAGAATATTATTTTGATATCCTGCTTCTACTAAGATGCTTTATGCTTTTGACGTCACCAAAATGCTTTAGAATATGTTGACTTAACATACACAAACCAAAAGCGATTCAGCGGGATAAATTCGTTATAGAGTGTTTTACAGGGGGGATACAGAAATATATTGGGTCGATGAAAAAAGTGGTATTAGGCAAGGTGAAGTCCAGCATTCATTCTCTTGAGTGTATATGTACAAATCAACCAGGAGAGCTTCAGTCTCATCAGAGACTTCTGGTTTTTTATAATTGTGCTCTCAACTTTTCTTAAGATATAAATGATGGAGAGTTAATTTTTATGCAATATGATGGATCTGTAGTCTTGATGTTTCATTGATAGTTCATTTGAGTTAGCAGCCCCTGGCCCCTAGGATATTGGAAAATGAGTGTTGCATTCTTTCTTGAAGTACTATATCTTGGATATTATGAATTATATGAGTGATATTCTAGTTGCAGTCGTATGAATATGTTGTTTTGTTGTGCTACTTATAATTAGTTAGAGCGCCTTCTCCATATGGTCTTTAGTTAAAAAAGGAAATTGATATTTATGTTTATGTATCTTATTCACTTGTCAATGAGTGAACAAAAGAAAACAACCAGGAGAGCTACAGTCTCGTCAGAGACTTCTGGTTATATACTAGTATATATATTTTTTTCGTGATGTCATTAACGACGATTCATATAAGAACAACTTTTGCAGAAAAGCAATATCTACCACGACAAAGAAAAAAATGCACTTGCTTTATTATGTTAGTCTGGAAACATAATGGGTCATTATTAGTATTCCCAACATTCCCAATAAACATGGCTAGGGGCATCGTCTGTTTTGTTTGCTCGTCCTTGCATCGTATCCAAATCAGATTCTAGTGTCTGGATACTCATCAGAAGGAGTGGGTACATGTATATCAAGGATACATATCTTTGCTTGCAAAAGTTACGAACTCCAAAATCATGATTCCAGAACTTTTTATTCTTGTAATAATTATGGGTGGGGGGGGGGGGGGTTATGAACCTGTATGATTCGATGTCAGAAGGTCCGATGTCAAGGTCTCTAGTTTAAAATGTCAGTCTTTTAAAACTGGTAAAATATAAAGTGGATTTTTTTTTTCAAGATAATAAAACTGTTTTTTTTAACATACTCGAGTATTGTATCCGTTTACAAAGAAATTTTGATATCAAGATACTCATAGCAAAGAAAAAAATCGAGCAATTTTAGATTCATTGCCACTATATAATCAGTATCAAATCAAAAATCTAAAAGCATAATAATCAGAAAGAGAATAAGTAAGCTAAGTACTACCTAAATTTGGGATGTTATAATATACGGCTGTCAATTTAGGTTACCATGTAATAATAAATTGAAAAGAAATGGACTTGGCCTGGTGACTTATGGATAGACATGATAGATGTTCATGTATTTGCAACCCTCTCTATGTAGAAGGCAATTCTAAAAATAGGCAATACTTCTTTTTGATACTTTGGTAACTGTAGGTCAAAACTTAGTTTCCATGTATAGAAAAATATACAGATCCACTTTACATGGACCACTACTTTATATGAACCACTCTTTGAACAACTCACATACTAATTTATTGTAGGTTTTATTGTTTTCTTAAACCAAGAAAAGAAAACAATTATATAAACTTTGTCATCAAAATTGACAGAGATATATGACAATCATTAGTGTTGTCCAAGCACTTTGCTAAGAGTTCACATGAGTATCAGGTTCTCATACGAGCGATGTAGCTCTCTTGGGCCTCTTGTTTCTCAAAAGTCTGTTCGGAACAGGGATCAGCTTAAAAAGCGACATCTTGAAGATTTTTGTCGAGCGAAGTTATCTTTGTTTTCAGATAATCAATAATGACCCATTTGATCCTCTGGTCTGCACCTATCTCTGCATCTCGGTACAGATAGGTTGGACAATTAGTACGTAATATGAGAAAATACTATCTTATGCGTCTCCTAAAGCCATTTTGCCGCTCGTATAAAGTCATTAAAGAAAGAAATCAATCAGAATGAAACACTGTTCCGTTGTTTAAGATGGTTTTTGTGACAAGGGTTAGTTGACTGTAATCACATTTGACTTCCTTGTTGGTAACTGGGGCTTTATCATTGGTTACTTGTAAAAATCTGGTCAGTAGGACGGTATGAATGGATATATTGTATTGTAGTAATGGAGAGGGAAGTTAACTTGACCTTAAATGGCTTTATTCAAAGGATCATGATTGTATTTTGAAACATATCTATTTTTGAGTCGAAGTAGTGAATGTAATGATGCTATGATGTTTTAACACCCCCTCCCCGCAAAAAAAAAGAGAGAGAGAGAGAGAGAGAGAGAGAGAGAGAGAGAGAGATGCGTGTGGGCGTAACATGTAACAGTTATTCGGACGGCTTAAAAAATGCAAATTTGATATTGAGTTGAAAATTCTCATCTATTCTTGTGTTGGTCGTATATTTTGTGTCGCAATAGCAAAAAATTTTATGACACCGTGAATTATAAATAAATATAAAGACGGAAATTCTTTATGATACGTCCGGCCTTGTATGCTAAACAAATTTGAATACGTTATATGTATGGACGTATTAATATTATATATGCTAGTATGAAGGTACAGTATGTTTTTGTTTACATGGGTGGGTGGGGGAGGGGGTTAAAAATTGCTATTTTTTTTTTTTAAATTATAAAGTATGATGTTTTCAGAAAAAAGTGCCGGACCGTTCTTGCAATAGTTCCTGACATTCTCTTCTCTCCAGAGATCCAAGAGTGGGCACACGGTTCTTACTAATTGTTGTTTTGAAGTATGAGATGAGTGATAAATGAAGATGTATTGTATCAATAGGACGGTTGTGTTGCCTTGACAAACATATAGGAGAACGGTATTACCAGGTAGACCTCTAAATGCCACTGACGACATCGGAACTTTTTGAGTGAAAATTATCGATTTTTTGGCGTTTTCATACGTCATTGAAATTATCCAGGAAGACAGTGTTTGATGAAAGAGGAAATCATAACGATACAGAAAGAAAAAAGTCGGGATATTTTCTGACAAATTGATCTACGAGAATGTTATGCGTTGTCTGCATTTATTTATTTAAACTCGTGGGCAAATAAGGATGGCCCAAGGGACAGTTTATCCGACTTAATGTAGGTGTATATTTAGACGGAACCGATATTTTTGGGAAATTATGCGCTGAATAAGGTTAATATCTTTCACTATTAAGACTAAGGATTTATTTTATGTTTGAAAAATAGATATGAAGGAGTAAAATTTGTGTGAAGAATTAAAAAGGTCGCAACTAAGAATTTTTCAGTTTGCATCGTTCTGGAACACATTACACACACATCGAATATTATGAAAATAAGTCACAAAATGAAGCTGAAGGTGTAATTCGGAAACGGTACTTGTGATATTGGGGTATTATATTTCCAGCAATTTTGGAACAAAAAAAGGGGTGTTTCCAGCTTCGAATTTGAGTTTTGGGGCCGAGTAAAGCGATGAGGTCGATCCCTTATTTGCTGAAAATGTTCTTTATTAGGTAGTTCCTAGAGGATCTATTAGGGTCTGATATCTGACCCCCCCCCTCCTTCCCTTAGGATAAGTCTATTTTATATAAGTTGCAGAAAGTAATTCTGTACTGGATCCAAAGAGCAATTATGTTTATTTAAACGTGTTTTGGTCTGTTTGTCTGTCTTTTCAAAAGTGCCTGCCTTTCTACATATGAATGCAGATCACTGTCGCTGTGTTGCATGAAAAACTACCTGTTTTTAAGGCGTTTCGTGGATATAGAGAGAACACGTATTTTGGGATTGGTAACTAATTTTTCACGTGACGCAACGGCTGTTCGATACCATGTTTTATTGACGGAGCGTATTTTCTAAACACGTGTCCCTTTTATACTTTTTACAATTTTGTTATGATCATATTTTAGTTGTTTTACCGTCATCACGTGACCTTTTCCCAGAAAAATGTTATAATCCCCGAACTAACTGACATTGTTCGTGTACGTGCATCATATAGCCTTCCTGTATAATATTTGTGGATACACGACATCATATATAAATCATAACGGTATCTGTAACAGACTGATATGTATCAGATCATTTGTTGGCCTGACCATGATGGTTCGTACCCCAGGGCTATGTTGTAAGTTACTCGGCAAGCTGATGGATCGGTCTGGTATACCAAGGACAAATATTTTACCTTACGTTGGGACCTTGCATCTATCTGTGCTGTGCAGTCGTTGCAAGCTGGTTTGTGATATTTTGAATACTAGAACGGATTTTTAGGACGGTGTCTGGATCTTTATGTAAAGAAATCATATGATTTCCTCTCGTCTTCATGTGATATAAATCCTTAGTTGTTTATTCTGGATCGTAAATCGTGACTCTTTGTTGTGAAACAGTGGATAATTACCAAACAATCAGCTAACGATCAGCTTGTACATGGTATAGCTGCAAGGTGAGACTATAGCCGGGGTTCAATTTTCTCAACTTCTGTCTCCTTTTATCATATTCCCTTTCAGAAAGGAATGGAAAAGACAACTTGAAGAAGTGGACTGGGGGGGAGGGGGTGTCAATATCGGGAGATTCCAAATCAAATTCAAAAGAAATTTTCTGAAACTGACTACCTTTCATAGAAAAATACCATTAGGATGTTGTCAGTGAAGGGAGAATAAAGGATGTCACCATTCAAAAATTTTTCAAGTCACTACATGTATTGAAATACTAACGTTATGCCATTAAAAGTGACAACAAAATTCGTAAGTGAAGTTCAGGTGCACATGAAGTATCATAGGCCAAGATCTCTGTAGGCTCTAGTAGATGCTAAAATGATTGGAAAAATCATCAGAGTTTACCTTGAAAAGAGGGTAACCCTATTAATAATATTCAATGTTAAGATCCCTGAAGTCACGATAGAAAGGATACTATTTTTATAGTATGTGCCTGTACTGTATTGCATTTATCGTCGGTAGCAAAATATTTCTTCCTTGTTGCTTCCAAGAGTAAGTTGAAAGTGAATGTCACATGTGCACAATTCTAAAATAGTATATAAGTATGTGAAACTATGTACAAAGAGCGGCATTGGGGATGTTGGCTAATTCATTATGCTAATGAAAATAAGTAATCAAACTTCTAAGAGAAGGAATAAAATCCTGACGTCGAGCAGTATTTTAAACTGTTGAGCTCACCAATGCAAAGCTCAAGCGATTCATCTTGTGTTCCCATTCGTAGTTTGCATGACAATTTCTGATTCGGGAGGGGTTTTGAGGGTAAATTCTCCATATCCATTCGTCAAGCTTGTACAATCCCACACCAGACGGTGTGCCGATTATTCTATCTGTCTGTGGTCCTAGATACTTAATACTTGTTCATACTCTGTATTCTGCATCTTTCAAGTTTTTGACCATCTTCAAACTGCCAATGGGAGAACACGAACTTGAAAGTCTCGAACACAACCCATTGATAAACTGGATTTTGTCGGGAGTTTATCGCAAACATCGGCGTTTTCTATAAGATCCCCCCCCCCCAAAAAAAAGAGGAAAAGAAACATGTAGAAGCAAAAGAAAACTTTAAACCTGCCTTTGGGATCAATGAGCTGGCCTTACCATAAATAGCTCTCATAGTTTTCGGCTACCTGGCCGAAGCGGCCATCGCTAAGTTTCCGCTTTGTAAAGGGTCATACTGATTTATATCTCATATCCCTTTCGAATAACCATGACAAACCTGGGTGTTATTGTTTTCTAATTAACTACCTGATAGAAGAATACATTTCTACTCCTTTTACATATTATGATTTAAATCTTCCGTAATACTGGTATATACATTTTTAAAATTTACTCCAAAAGTCATGCTGATGAAGGCAAATTAGATTCAAAATATTATAATTAGTTTTACAATGACAGCTTCCCCTTAATACTAACATTTGATTTGTTCCTTTATGACACCGTTTTGTTGCTATTTTTGCCCATGCATACTCTGAAAATCTGTCCTGGTCGACCATACAAATCTGAACGACGTACTTTCGGATATCCCTATTTATGATGCCGAGACTTTCGGTTTGAACGTTATTGATATATACATGCTTGTCACATGACCTGTTTGTGTGCGTTACTACCTAATCTTCATTTATTTTGAATTTGTTAAATTCCGCCCCGTGGGTAAATAAGTGATGGTATCTGACCCATTACATGTACTATTTACTATACATGTAGTTTATACGCACATTTTCACCTGGAATTATTCCACACGTGAGAGAATTCAATTTGTGTTATAGATTTGTTTTATGTTTATTTCTCCATAAAAGACAGCAGGTATTCGCGTTTTGCATAAATCAACTGGATACATCCACGACAATTGGTGATGGGAAAGTAAATAAAAATAACTACCTGACCTGTTTTAGATACACATCATTTAAGAGGGATTTAATGATTTGCCTTGTTATGGAATATTTGATAGATTTTTCATTGTTTTGGAAGAGTTCATAGATTTTGTATTTTTCTGGAAGATTTCATAGATATTGTATTTTTCTGGAAGATTTCATAGATTTTACGCTGGAAGATTTCATAGATTTTGCAATGTTCTGGAAGATTTAATAGATTTTTGCAATGTTGTACTAATACCATTCCTCGAAACTGTTTTGCCCTTCGGGCGTACAATTTTTTCCGTGCTTGTCAACTTATTTTGTCAACCTACTAGGCGAGTTTCATTTGTCCTTTAAAAGATTATTTGTTATATTTGTCATTTGATGCTTTTTTTCTGATCTAGTTTCTGTTTCGTTGTAGAAAACAAGGGCTGAGAAGGAAGCAGCCGCAGCTGACTATTTCTGGGAAAATGTAAGAGACAGGTAGTCTGGTTTACTGCAACGTGACAATGTGGACATAGGAGATCAAATACATGTTATCAAGTGGTGTTTTATGCTATATATGGAACGTGCCACCTTATTTATGGATCGGGACGTTTTTGAAGGATAAAACGAGAGATTGAGACAATATTTATCAACGAATTTAGAAACGAGGTCAAGTTTGTGATATTACACACAGTCTCGTACTTTTTTGTATCGTGTCGACCTTAAAACAGTGCTTAGAGCGTGCTCTTTAGATTGGGGAGGAGTTTTCCATCATGATAACAGAGTGGTACCTTAAAAAAGATGTCTCAGTATCAATACGATAACGACGTATTTGAGGAAGGTAAGAGGGCTAACATACTTACCTATCTGTCAATATATGTAGGGAATTCGATATATAGGGAAATTCCTGGGATATTATTGCCTTTTTCAAGATCAGAGTAAACTAACTTTAAATCATTGAGTAAACCAATGAGAATGTCTGTGGATTGGGTGGAGGACTTAAAGAAGTATTGTCTATGAACCCCATATTATGTCCACTCTGAATTTTTTTTGTTTCAGAATGTTTTGTTTACATTTTCACCATATGATTATGAAACCAACACAAACCGTTAGTCATAAGTGGTCGAGCAACCCATATCAATTCATGAATGAAAAAGCAGCGAAAATTACGACATCGGCGGAAATTTTCACTTGAAAAGTTTAAATTCGAGAGGTTCGTAACACTGAATTGATGACCACAATGGAAAGTACATGTAGCCTGAATGAAGTACGCCTCAACAACCATCTCGAACAGATGTAAAACGAACGTAGTCCGAAATACCCGTCCAAACCCAGCCTTTGGCGCTTATTTGGGCGGTTGGGGGTTTGGTCAGGTATTTCGGACTAATAGAAAGGGTCTGCACAACTGTCATTGCATTAACAGGTTCATATCGATTGTTTATAGTCGAAGGAAGTACTTATGCCTGTATTACTTAACAGCAATGATTTCATCTGACATTATTTAGTTTTATGACACAATAGAGCAGGGTATGCTTTCAGTACTAGATATGACCCAATAACTTCCTCTATATGGAGAGCTAAGGATATTGCGAATTGATTTCTGTTACATTTAGGGATAGAATTGCATCATTTAATTCTGAAAGTTTCGGAGAGGTAAACGAAGACATGAACAACCGAACTGGAATAGCGTCTTCGTTTTGCTGTAACTACTTTATTAATACCCCCATTCCTCACAAATCTTCTTAAGTAGCAAAATGTTCCCGGATCTTTAATTATGGTCCAGATAGCAGCCCTTGAAAATAGTTTTCAGAACCCATAATTTGGTTCGTTTGATTTCAATCAAGGTCATGATCTAAATTTTGAAAATTGTTCATGACTTCAAGGAAGAAACAAGCATTTGAAAGACAGCAGTCCGAAAAACCTTACCTAAATCCAGCCTTTCAAGGTTATTTGGACGGTGGGGGCTCCAAGTAAACGTCAAAGACTGGGTTTAGGTCAGGTTTTTCGAACTAGAGGGACAGGAATGTCAAAGACCATAATCACTTCCATATCACACAGTGACTTGACTGCATCACTAGAGAAGTCTTTATATATAATGGGACGCTGATATAATTTGCCAAAGATGAAGTACTCTAGTAGAATAAGCAATACTTTCTATTTCAACAGAATACTTTTATACGTAAAAACTGAATAGGGCAATTCATAATTTACGTGTAGAACTTATATTTTCTACTGCAGTTATTTTCTCATTCGGTTGGGGTTAAGGGGGGGGGGGGGGGGGGGGCGATTTTCTTCAACAAAAAGTTTTTGACATGAAATGATACACGCAAACTGATACAGAGAATATATAGAATGTTTTCTGAAAGTATACTTGCGCATCATGCTCAGCGGAGTGATATGGACCAATCTAATTAAGGTATCCGTTGTACAAATAAATTTCAAGTGTATTATTTAGTCAGAATTATTGAATATTTTTACAAAAATATAACTTATACAACATAAGAAATGATGTCTATCATCAAAGGTCGACATGCCAACCTTCGCTCAATCCACGGAAACTATCGAGACACTGCCGAAGATTGCCGAGATTATTATAACACTGTTTAAATGGACGAGACGTCCACGAGATCTCCATTTGTACAATGGATACGTTAAAATTCGATATGAGCCAATTGGGTTTCATATTCTCATCATTGTTAGATGTTGGTGTAAAGATCACTGATGAAAATGGAAGGAAAGTATATGGATGATAAAGGAAAAGAAAAGGCAAACAATACCTTTTGTCCATCGTATGTTTAGTTCTTGAACAATGTTTATGGTCACATTTATGCTGCATATCGTTTTAAAAATATTTGTGTCAACAAGGAGACTATATTTCTCGTACAATGATACCTATGAAGTTTAGATGATAAGAATTTTTGTATATCATAGGTATAAGCTCATTAAAGTGACGTATAAGTCCCCGAGACGTCCCCACACCGACACCGTGTCTGGTTAGATGATATTTGAGGCAAAGGTTAGAACTGACTCGACAGTAAAAGCCTTCATATACTTACAACAGTGGCTAGTAAAAAGCGAAAAAATAAACCCACTTGATATTAAGACGTGCAAAATGATCCATTATTGTTTAATTTAAAATACAAAAGAGGCAGTAAGGCATCACGATTTACTACCGAGTCTAGGAGACTTTAGAATTTTTATAACATCGACTAATTATACATCATATTTTATAGACCTCCGATTACTTGTCCTTTGCAACCCTAGATAAGATATTGCTATAAATGTGTTCCCTGTAAATTGATTTTCAACCCATTATAGATCGTTATTTTTAGAAATGTCCCATCTATAGATGGGCGACTAAAACGGGACGCCAGGAATGGAAGTAATTGATTAATTAAGGTAAACGCGGCCAATGAATTATGTATGACAAAGTCGATGCCGACGGTTAATGTGTTATAGCTCCCTTTTGGACAGAATCGTTCAGAACGCAGCAGATGAATACTCGGTGACAGTGTTTGTAAACGTAGATGAGGTTTGTTAAACCGCTGTCAGCTTTGTATGATGAAGTTGTATGAACTCGTTTTATGAATGTCTAATCTGGGAATCTTACTTTGAGACATTGAAATCTGGATATACAGTCTTACTTTGAGACAGTTGGAATTTGGAAATAATGATATTAAAAAGAGGAAGAGCTCTTTGACAGAAGCCAGAAATGTTCATAAGCAGCTTACATTAATGATTTCTTTATCTAATTCCAACGATGCCTTGCAGAATGTTGCCCGCCGCCCCCTGACTGTAACAGGAGCCCTGGACCCACCCGACCCATGCCGGCCCAGGAGGGAGAGGATGCCCCCTTGTTGCCCCCAGACACTCCCCTTAAGATAATGGAGGAGGAGAAGCCTCTTCTGCCGGGGGTAACAGTACGGGCGGCAACACCAGAACGGCTCGTCCATTTATGTGTAGAAAGCTTTGGTGAGTACAATTTTGGTGCTTATAACACGATACTGAAGATTCAGATTCTATATATTTTCTCTTGAAAACGATTAATATGTGTTTCAATTGGCTTCTGGAACTTTTGTATACTTTATTTTTTTCAACAAATTTGCTGTCTTTTATACGTACTAGTAATTTAATCATACAAAAATTGTTAGAAGAAAATAAATTTCCTTCTATTCAACAATATACGAAGGAGATAATGTTATTAATGCACGCTATCTCGAAATATTATTATTAATGTGAGCTATCTTATTTTATTTTCAATGCAAGCTATCTCTATATCTGCTTTACAAAATATGACGCTCGCATCCGGATTGCAAACAAAAGGGGTTTGACGTCATTTCGTTCTTCCTCAATTCTGTTCTCAGAAAAGCACTTCGTTCCTAAATCGAAACAATACCCGCCATTATCGTGAAATATTGAACGAATTAGCATGTTATAAATTAGATGACAGCTTCCTTTTTGTTTGTAACAGGGGACGATGGTGACCTGATAGACGACAGCGAGTATCCCAGTGTACTTTTCCTTATGCACAAATGGTTCATGACGTCAGAGGAGCTCGGCAAGGCCTTTGTTGACATGTATCCTTCATAGTTAATGATTTCCTGTCTGTCCGTCCGTCTCCTTCTTAGTAACACTTTTCAAATATTAATAGTCATGCTAATAACTTTGTTTTAATACTGATATGTTATATACTGATCAAACGAACAAAGAATGTCCCGTTAAAAGGAGAGTGAATACGGAAATCAAGGTCACTTCAAAGGTCAAACTAGTAGTTCAAGGTCACACATTTTTGGATCCAACAGAGAGCTTTAAGTTGTATAAATGACATAATTTTAGCCAGTTGCGTGTTCAACATCGCAATATATTGTAAGGAGAAAAGAGACGAAAACAAAGTCAAGTTATTCATCCTACCCCCCCCCTTTCCATGAACGAAGTCGCGCCCTATTTTTGTTGGAAAAATGTTTTAAATATGTCGACTGTATTACTAGATCTAGTGCATCAATATACAAATAAAAGATGCAAGTCAAGGAATTTTTTTTTCCATTTTCATCTCTAATATCCTCTTTGTAAAGGAAGCCTTAAGCTATATAAAAATCTCCATGTATGTTCGTCGTCATTTCTCCCAGCTATGAGTTTAAAGAGTAAATACATTGCAAACTACCGTGTTTTTGTGTGATTTGTTTTTCATATTTATGATATATTTGATGTCATTGTAAAACAACTTTCTATTTTTGTAATTGATCTTCTAAGTTTTATATTGTATTAACCTTAACTGTCATACTTAGCTACCAATCATGTGACGAGACCATACTATGTACCAAACCTGGCTGTATTCATCTACATTCCAACAAAGGGTGTGAAATCCAAGCTTATAAAGCTAAGATCTGCTACGCTGTCAGGTAATGTCGATTCTGTGAGATATTATGTAACAGATTGTATAAGAATGTGTCCCTGACCCATCCCGAACCTTATTACCTGGAATTCCTGATCCCGTATTACTTTTCCTGACTACCATTTTATTATACCTATCAAAGCCTTCTAGACTTGCCCAGTAATTATGAACTTGAGTAAAGGTATGATCATTTCCAAATGTTCCTAATTCTTTCGAAATCCTTCTGACCTTAGAATTACAGATCTTTTACAAGTCCTTATGACCTTGACCCTAATATGTATTCATTTCCATTCCATCTGGGCTTTGAGACCCTGATTCCTTATAAATCCTTTTGACCTTGACCCTAATTCATGATTCCTTTCAATTCCCTCTGATCTATTCTCTCAAACTTTTGATATACAGTCTACTATCTTTTCAATTTTTCTTCTATTTACACTAAAAAAAAGAAGAAAGAAGCAACAGATTTTGTATAGGAACCTTTAAAACTTGATATAAGACTGAATTATGAAAATTATGAAAGGCTGATATTCAAGATAATTAACTGCAACTTGAATTTTACCATATGACAGGAAGGGCCCATGATCAGTTCAATGTCGATTCGGTGGTTTAACCAGTTGCCTTTCCTTTTCTTTATGTATAAGGGATAAAGGAGTCGACCGTAGGCAGTTTCTTTGGGTGCCCTTTGTATTCTTGAAATAAAGGATGTAATTTTACAACGGTGCAAAAATTATGCGGTGAAGGATGACGTCACCTGTTATCTTTCTGGTTTAGAACAGTTCTTGGAAAGTCACTGTGGAATATTTTGTGAATATTGTTATGATACCTTTAAGTACAAAATGTATTTATGGAATATGGACGATCAATGATACACTCCTTATCTAATAACACACATCATTCTGAAAGGTTTGTTGGACAATATTTCGAAACATACATGTATTGTTATCTAGGTCTTTGACCACTTTTACATATTTAGACGTCTTTGGCCATACCTGGTAGAAAGAAAGGGAAACCCGGTCTGTCATGACATCGACACTTGTTTTTTAGTATCAAGTACATGTACTGGTAGCTGGCTTTTGAAATCATCCTTCCATTAAAATGTAACGTTGACCTACATTTATTTGTTTCCTTCTCAATATAAAGGACATCATGTCGCGCATACTATTTTGTGAATCTAGATACTGAAGTCAGCGTTAGGTTTAATCCCTACCCTAACAAAGAATTAAGAAAGAGAAAGTGTTGGTCTCGCTGTGAAAAAATGGTATGTCCGTTTGTCTTGAATTTTGCCTGAGTTTGTTGTGTCGCCTGCGAAGCATAACGACACTCAGGAATCACTTTTTAAAGAAGCTGATATATGTCATAATGAGTAGTATAGGAATGAGTCAGAAACTGCATGCATGTGTCTCATGGACTTAGATAATCTTACGTTTTCCTATTATAGCTGTAAAAGTACAAAATAAGCTCGGCTTAACACTTACATCAGTCATGTACTTAATTATCTACTTAAGAGGCTGAGACGACGTGCACTTTTCACTACTTGAAAAACTCCTTCAATAACTATTCTACTTTGTTCGGATAAACAAAAATATTTCTTTAACAAAAGCTACATTTTTGTATCCAATGCACGAAAAAAAAAAAAAAAGAAAGAAAGAAAAAAAAAAAAAAAAAAGAAATCCAGACAATGCTAGGGATACCAATAAGTATACATTTTTACATTGGAATTTCCTGGTCTGATTTAAACAAAATAGGCTCGATTTCATTTGTTTAAATTGCAAATTGTCCGATTGCATACCGAACGAACGATTATGCCATGATGAAAATTCTAGGAAATGTTGATGCAGATATCCGGCTTACTTTCACCTTTAGACGATGATATTAGTTCAAATAGGCTACGGAAGCAGAATGGAGGCAAAGCCAAACAAGCCGAAGTGGATTAGACTTATCGTCCCCGTGACCTACATCCATGAACTAGTTTTGTCTTCCTTTGTCTTAATTAACGGAAAATCTGCGGTTGAAGTAGAATTTCTGGATTTATTCTGCGGCCTCTGTCAGAAACAATTATTGGAAGCCGCTTACCCCGTTACCGAGCTAAACGTATCATACAAAGCCAAAAGATTACGTCTTGGACGGTAATTAGATCACTTCAGATCGGCTTGGTGTCGATAAAGCCTGCTACTTGACATATTCTATGTCGCAGCCCGGATGTCACACCTGTTTCCTGTCATGCCGAGGAAAACTATTACCTCGATTAGCTGCAAGACTCTGTCATGGTCAAGATGTCACACCTTATTGACCTTGCTGGGTGCAGTCTTGGTCATTTGACTATAGATGGCTTCCTAGCTACACCATAGTCTGAAAGGCAAGTCTTATTTCCCACAATGCAGAGGGAGGTATTGACCTTGATAAACCTCTAGGCTCGCTTTTATGGGATGCAAGAAAATAGATTTGCTCTTTATGGTCATTGAGATTGCTCATGGTCAAGGCGTACCTGTTTCTCGATATGCAAGTGAAGTCTTGGTCTCTGTGGACTGCTAGGTTTGGCTTTCGACAAGAAAGTCCGCCTGTTTCAAAAGATCTTATTGGAGAGTTATTGACATGGCCATGGTCAAATAGGCACACACCGTCCCCTTTATTATGACATTGAAAACCATACTAAACAACATAAGAAAAAAATATCACAGTATCAAGGTCGACAAACTGTTCTCTGCAAATCTTTCTGTTTTACAAATCTAGTTCATTTGACGATCAAAATGTGATTTGATTTGCTGCAATCATTCAATTTTGTATTTTTAAAATACATTTAAATTGATGCAGAAGTAGCATAATATATAGTTATTCAAGAACCTTTGACCTAAATGTTCTGAGTACTTTACATATTTAATCTTATTGCTTGCTGAGTTGTCTCTGCTCTACGATCAACAGAGAACCCTTAGGATATCGTAATATTTGATTGAGCCATACTAAAAACTTCATCGCATCCTTGTGCACAGACGTATAATTCTCGTTATATTGGGGTCAGCAGCACTTCTATTTGTTTGCTGTACTTTATTAGGGCAATGATCTACAATCGTGCATCATCTGCATAACCTTATAGGAGCCCATATTAAAATGAAGATGTCCAATAGGAATTACCATTTTTGTCGTTTGATTGTCTGTATGTTCGTGTGTCAACACTTGGTTGTAGAACTTCCGTATTTCATTATGTACCTTCTTTCAGGAAGCATAATGAAATCAAGAACCAAATTTGGGTCAATGTCACCTTAAGAATAAAGGCCTTGTATTTAGGATTAGATATGTGTCATCTTTCAAACTATCGCGCCGATTGTCAAAAACCACCTACTGGATCCCATAGTTCCCCCAATGCCCACCGACGGGCATATTGTTCTTGTCCTGTTTATTTTTTGTTTGTTTCTCTGTTCTTTTTTTTATACCACATGTTGCATTTATCGATGTCTTTTTTTTCCAGGTATTGGATCACAAATTTTCCGGTGCATTTTGACCTTGACACTCATTTGAAGTCAGTGATACGCAAGTTTGGAACCTTGGTGAACTCCGAGGGGAACCATATGTTCAAAGAGTTGATAGACCTCTCCAAAGTGTAAGTGTCCACTTTGATTTCCCCGAAAGATGTTATAGGAATAAAGATAATTGATAAGGTACTGACCACTCCTAAGTTTTAAGTTTCATATGGCTTCCTCGAAAAAGGGTTATGACTTATGTATAAGGCATTGTGCTTTCAACGACCATTATCGGATCGCCTTGAATTATTTGCAGTTACTGCATGATGAACATATAGAATTTTGTAGTATTAGTGTTTTAAAGTTTCTATTAAGCCATCAGAGAAGTAACATACTTCAAAGATGAACTCTAGTTATATTAGGAAGCAGTTTAGAAATTCCTGATCGTAACAAATTTGCACCACAAAAAAGTATACCGGTAATACATGTATACAGAAATGGGGGTAAAGGTTATCTTTTCCCCATAGTGCGATAAATCGCTTGCAGAGTTTCGTTATCTTGTTGACAGAGTTCATAGTAAGTAGTTCAATGACAAATACGGTTACGTAACGAAACTGCATGGCCAATTACGTAACTAAACGTGAATAGATGTGTCAACAACTTCGGGGGCACCAAGTAAACTGCGAACGATATTTAATGATGCTACACTTGTACAGTACCTGCAACAAACAAGTGAAATAGAAAAGCAATAATTAATCATTTAAATTTCAGTTTCCTGACAGTATTGAAAACGATGCAATTTCTTGCTTTCACACCTTTTTCTTGGTCGTTGTGTCGGCGATTTGTATGGTCTATGATTTGATCTTGTTATTCAGAATTAGGTCAGATAAAAAATGTGCACAAGCAGAAATGTGCACGTCTCAACCAAACTAAAAGATGAAAAATGAGCTGCCCAGATTTTTAGTCCAAAAATAGAAGTAATGTCCAGATTAGATATAGCGGCGATGGCGATGTCTGTATATAGACGTCTTCAGTCAGTATGGTAAGATTCCTTTTCCAGGCCAAGACCTCTCGGGAATATTGATTGATGACAATTAAGAACCGGCTTCTCGTAGTGCACAGGCATAAAACCACTACATTTCCCGTGAGCTCAATAGATATTCCCTTTTTAGATGGTCGATGATTTTAAGTCGATTAAAAAAAAAGCTGTACTATGATTCCTTGAAATGTGCTAAATGCGATGAAATATGAATAACTTTATATAGGAATGTAAATGGTATACATATATTAAATCGGTGCAGTCGGGTACAATTCAATTTGCCGCTTCTTACCTCCTTAAGTCTAAAAATACTGAAGGGTCTCAAAATTTATACTATCTGCCTCATAAAAGATTGCCTTTAGCCATCCGTATCCTAACGCATGAGTGGTTGACCACTTCAAGAGTTGCAATGTATCAGTATCCACGCAAAATAAATTTCAATGTTACAGGACAGAGTACTAGATGGTGTAATTTCTGGTGACAGGGGCGCTTGTTAAAGTCCTCTCTGAGTCACCTTTGATTTTGCGTTCAGTTTTCCAAATAGAAGCTGCCTTCGCATACTTTAATGGGGTTCCCCGTCTGTATGCTTGTCCATTTGTCTGTTCGAAACTTTATCGTTGTACATTATGCTTGAATGGTAAAGTAATATGGATTTCATATTTCTAATAATAATATATGAAATTTTTGACAAGACCTTTCTTTTGCATCAAGGTTTGACCTTGTGACCTTGACCTTATTAGGACCTCCCTACACATAGAAGTTAGATGCTGAATGGGATGTCGGATGGGGGAGCTTAGTGTTTCACAAACACATTATGCTGCCTACAATGCAAAAGTGACATATAGGGATCACACTGGCCGGTGTCTGTCCGTCTGTCCTGTAGTCAAACTTTCAAATAAATGGCTAATTCTTGATTGGTATGCATTATACTGATATCAATCTTGGCGCGATGGCCAGGCATGATGATGCTCACTCCCATTTAGGGTCAAGGTCAACTGTCAAGTCATTTCCACATATTTAGAATCAGACATAAAACTTACGACATTTATGTTCTTAAACAGTTCTATTTATTTATTTTACATAAAATGTTTTAGAGATGATTTGAATGTGACTGTTATTTCAGGCCATCATATGATTGGATGAGGAATATGTCTGTTAGACCTGGCAACTCAATGAGGCATAACAGGAAAGTTTCACTTGTTTTCAATCATCTGGAACCACTTGAACTAGCGGAACATCTCACCTGGCTGGAGTATAAAGCTTTCAGGAGGATAAACGTAAGTATTGATGTAAAAGACAATATTTGGCTGGATTGAAAAGCAATTCCTGTCCATAAACTGACAATCTTGGTCTGTACCTCATTCCTCCTGTTGTCAACATTTTGACCGAAGTTTCTGATTGAAGAAAAATCTCAGAAACAAAATGCAGTAGAAACATTATACTTTACAGGTAGGTTGTCGAAGGGAAGAACTTTCAATTTATGTTGTATTATATGACCTAGTGATCTTGACCTTGGATGTTGACCTACTTTTATTTCTGACAAAAACTTTCATTACAATCAGTCCATACTGTCTCTAGCAATGTTTTTATTATTGAAAAAATGGATCACTTTAAAGCCCATATTTGCATTTTTACCCCAAAAAATCTGCAATTACATGCTCATTCTATTTCTATTTTACAGTTTACAGATTTCAAAAACTATGCAATGACAGCCTCCTTGAAAGACAATCCCAAGTTGGAGCGTTCCATAGCATTATTTAATGGACTCTCCCAGTGGATCCAGTGTATGGTGTTAAGTAAGACTACCCCGCAGCAAAGAGCAGATGTCATCGTCAAGTTTGTCAATGTCGCAAAGGTATATCTCCGTATTTTTTTTCATAGAGGACTTCTGAAGTCAAATGATCGTTTCTATCCTTACCTTTCAGTTCCCTTCCACTTTCTATTTTATTGCTCCCATAAGTAACATTGTTCTGTAATGTAACAATTATGTTGTTTTTTATTGTTCAGTTAGAGGAAATAAATATACAGATGTACAATAAAAAAAAAGTTACGAAACCATGTTCGATAATGACAAAGATCAATACAGTAAAATGCAGTATTGTGGTTCATCCGGTACATACATATACTGGTATTGTTAAGATATGATTTCTCTGCATACAACATCATACATATAGATGATATATATGCATCAAGTTTAAACTAAAGATGTGTATGGTACCAAATCATATATGTCCATAGCATTTATTTCAAAGAGATCCTAATTTTTCTATTTACCTTTCTATTAACACAATTTATAGAAAACTTGCTCATTTGGAAAGAAATATGTTTTTTGGGATAATGTTCAACTTGCATTCAATATACATGCATATGTTGAACCTTGTGCATCTTTTAAATTTCAAAACTAATTTATTTCGAAAGCAATGTGTAGTTTTACAACATATTTAATTATGTTAATCGAGTTTTGCAATATCCATGTTGCACAATTAAGTTTTGATGATACGAATAATATTCTGAATTGCAATATTTGAAATTTGTATTTCAGAAACTGAGAACATTGAAGAACTTTAACACACTGATGTCTGTGGTAGGTGGATTGACACACAGTGCACTTGCACGATTAGCCAAAACAAACGCCTGCATCCCTAGTGAAACGCAAAAGGTACCTTTTTACTTTTAAATGTATATTAGTTTGCAAATATTCATGATTTTTCATATACATGCACATGAACTGTCCGCTGTTTCACACATAAAGTTGATGTTGTTATCATTATCAATGGATTTCAAAAGTTATTGTAGATGTCGGTGAAGTTTATATTTCACCTGGAAAGTGAAGTAGCATACACTAGATTCCCGTATTTAAATTGCAGACTTCAGTGGCGGATACAGTGCCTTCTTTGCAGGGGGGTCAAAGGGCAAATTTTGCTGATTTTTACGGAAAATGGGCCAAAATATATCTGTTTTTGGAAAATTTTGGGTCAATGCCGGTGGGATGGATGCCCGCTCCGCACATCCCTAAATCCGCCACTGGCAGTACAGTCATGTATTAATTTCATTCATGTGAAACTACGACCCACCAATTTTTGATTTTAGAAAATTCAGTGATTTAGAAAGCTACATGAGAAAATGTCTTACTGTTATTTCCCAATTCATGCTTAGTAGATCCATGAAATTTTATTTGGCTTGACGACATCAATTACAATAGTACATTTGTATAACATGTATAAAGAAAATAAATTCTAGACAAATGTCCACTGTTTTGTTCTGAAGATGTCTGTAAGATAAGATAATTCTGTATTTATTTGATTTGTCATTTCAGACGATGATGGAGTATACTGAATTATTATCATCAAACAATAACTTCAGTAACTACAGAAAAGTCTTCAACCAATGTCCGGGCTTCAAAATACCTATATTGTAAGTCAATTAAGGTGTTTACCTTACATCAAAAAATCCTGATATATCTATATTACACTTAACATGGTTGTGTTTTACAGGATTCAAATCTAAAAGAGTTTACAGTGAAATAGGCATTCTTATAAATTATGATTGGCCATCTAATCTTGGCAGTATCTTTAAATACTGTGTTTTTGTAACGGTAAAGAGTGGTATTCTTGTTCAATGAACAAGTATTTTTGTATGACACTAACTCATAACAATTCTTTTACAAGATTTTAATTAAATGTATTTCTTTTTGTAGAGGTGTTCATCTTAAAGACCTCATCCTCCTTCACACGGCCCTTCCTGATCGAGTGGAGGGCAACCTCATCAACTTCCGTAAAATGGCCCAGTTGTCACAGACACTGAAGGAACTTACCAAACTACAGAACCATGAGGCACCACCTGTCTGTGCTAATATGGACCTCGTTAATACTCTCAGGGTATTTATAAAAGCTTTTCAAAAAAATTTTATGTAAACACTGGCACGTTTTTTTACCGCTTTGAATGGGAGTTCTGTTTCCAAGTTTTCCAAAGGTCACCTTGAATTTGGCTTCCAGAGTTCCCTTTAGGGTTTCTGCTAAGGCTATAGTTATTTTAAAATATTTTGTGTTACATCTGGAACTATTTCGGAAAGTTACCCTCCCACAAGGCATAAAAACACACAAACACAATGATCAATATGAAGAATTGGAAAGGAATACTGGAAACATAAAAGAAAATTAAATATCTTTCTTCAAGTGAGATGGATAATTCTGACTTTATTTGAAGAAAAATCACTACTTCTTCTGATATTAATTATGTTGTAGGCATTTTGTGATATTCAAATCATTTACTGAATTTTTTAACCCGAAAAATGCATGTTTGTGTGACTGTGTGCTTTTCTGAGCAATTCTCCTAAAAGGTACAAAGTAATTACTGTGGCCTAATGAAAATTGTCATTTATGATGCCTTTCAGATTTCCTGGTTTTTTCAATATACTCAGTCTGTCAGCAGGATTCTAATAGACCTTTCCCCAATTATCAGGATTACTATTCCAAACCTAGATTTTATAATTGTAAAAGACCCGATATAACATAATTTTGCATGCTTTTGAATTGTGACCTCACAAGTGATAACAGGTACTTTGACGTTGCTTTCTTGATTTCCATGGATTTATCTATGACGTCATAGTTAAAATGTTTGGCAAAATATGTCATGTCGGGTCCTAGGAATACAAAAATGTAATTGGAAGATCGACTATTGATGAAAACAATTTGATATACAATGACCTCTTTACCCGTACATTTTTCTTTATATTTTACTATAATTTGCTTGATTTTATGCCAAAAGACAGAAAATGTGTATCTTGCATGCAATGATGCAATGTTCTATTCTGTTTCTCTGGTGTGCCCCAACCAATTAAAAACTGAATTGACACCCCCCCCTTCCCACTCTGATAAGATAGATTTAAAACTTGAAATCAATACTTATTCAAAACATCTTTATTTCTGACTGTATAGAAATGATATATTCTTGTGAGATGCTCAACGAATATCACTCATTGTATTTTATTTTCCAGTTGTCCTTAGACCTCCACTATACAGAGGATGAAATTTATGAGTTATCATTGGCCAGGGAACCAAGGAACTCGTTATCATCTGTTAGTGAAACTGTAAGTCAAATCAAAGTACTCATTAAAATCATATAATTCAGATAGAAAACGTAGTGAAAATGTTTACTTGAAGATTTATAACAATTTTCATTGGTATACATGCATGGTACTCGTTAATTGATGAAGTGATGAAAAATTAAATTTCCATGCAATTTTTAATGTATCTTCCATACAGAGTAGGCCGCAAATTTTGTTCAAAGTATATGGAGACAAATCTTTTTATAATAAGAACCCTGTACATGTATACATGTATTTCATGCTTGTTTGCAAGTTTTTTTTTTCAATAAATAACTTGATAAATGCCTTTTTATATGATATTGTGATTTATAATACAGCCGTCTACCCCTACTAAGCCTGTGGTGTTTGCTGACTGGCTGGCAGGAGTTAGTCCCCCTGACCCCAACACAATCAACAAACATGTTCATGACATGGTAGAGGTACGTGGGAATAATATGCATGTACATTTATTGGATGGTCCAGAGTTAGTAACTTGATCAAGAGATAGTAACTTTTCACCTATTGATCCAGAGATAGTAACTTTTCACCTATTGATCCAGAGATAGTAACTTTTCACCTACTGACTTTTACTTTGATCTACTTTTAAGAGGGTATGAGCGTGAACAAATCAAACGTAAACCGTATCAATGTCGTAAAGAAAACAAAATCTGAAAACTTATTGAACTAATGGTTGAATATACCTCTAGGCTAAAGAGCAATGCATTTTGAATGACGAGCAATACATATCCTTGTTTACATATTCTAAAATTGCGGTTCACACTCATACCTCCTTAAAAATTCCTTATTTGCATTTTATCTTCGTTCATAGTGGCTTGAAAATTCATATGGAGATGTCCTAAGATGAGGGCTTTTATCTGTTTCCATGAATTTTGACCTTGACCTACGTTCTCCTTTTGATTCAGGGCACTCATTTTTAAAAAAAGGGGCCTGATATTCGACCCCATTCCCCCCCCCCTCCCCCCTTAAATAGTATGTATTTTTCCCCTAAAATGGGTGAACAATTCTCCTCATGGTACCAAGATTTTTTTCTACAAAAATCCACAACTTTTGCATTAACACTTAAATAATATTAGATTAATCAAACTCTGAGTGATGAAAAGAAATGCTTCAGTGACATACATGTACATAAAGAGCATTTCGTGTAATTTTCCTCCATTCACAGTTTAATAAATAATTTCCCTTTCCTAGTAAAATGTCGTACATTTTCCCCCATCTTGGGTACGGGTACCATCCCCAGAAAACAGAGGATGCCCTGTGATTGCCTTTGCCCAACTGAAATTAGTGGTACCTTATTCAACTTACCATAAGCGATGCATATCAAATGTTTTACATCTATAGACTGTAACAAAAATTAGTGCATTCAATCTAATAAAAGTCTGATTGTAATGTATTTTTAAAACAGCAAATGACATTTATTATTTACAGGCTGTGTTCAAAAATTATGACCATGACAAAGATGGCTTTATCTCACATGCAGAGTTTGAGGCCATTGCAGGAAACTTTCCATTCATCGACTCATTTTGTGTTCTAGATGCTGACCAGTAAGTACCTCTTATTCGCTATTTTCGAAAACCAGAGTTACCTCCCATTTTAGACGGTATATTAGACGATAGACTGATTATGACGTCATCAAATTCTATGGAAACAGTCCTAAAAGTCTGGGAAATAATGGTATAAAATTGACGTTACCATACCATTTTCATGACGTCCCAATGGTTTTACGTCAGATACCGTGTGTAAGGGGAAAAAACTCTGTATTCAGCAAAGACTCAATGAAGATGAAGTAAACTAGCTGTCAATAATTTTTTTTTTTTTTGCTGGAGCAGTTATAAATGATTAACATTAATGAATCCGGGATTATCTTTGTGATACTGTATAGCAGTCATTATGAAGAGCTGGCTCCCTAATACTACTTGAAGTTATTACAGAATGTTCTTGGTTAGATTCCTCTGAAAGCCAAGTTGTCAGACATATTGTATCTCTTTATTGTTATTTATTACATGCACTTACAAAAAAAAATTGAAAATAAGAAAAAATCATCATTAAATATGGTTACTGACTATGATATTTTGCTCTCTGCATAGATGCCATATCACTTGAATTAATCCATCTGATGTTAGATTGAAAATTATTTTCTTTGTTAGATATTGTGATATCTTTGTATTATTATTTGATTTATTTACTTTCAGGGACGGCATGATAAGTAAGGCAGAAATGAAGACATATTTCTTCACAGCCAATTGTCATGCTCTCCGTAACAGCTTCAAACATGACTTCCATGAATATACATACTTCAAACCTACATTTTGTATTCATTGTACCGGGTTGGTAAGTACAGTCTTACTCAGATAAATATAGATAATAGAGATAAGCCTAACTTAGCTAGTAAGATTTGAAGAAGGATACTAATTCAAATGATTGTGTTAAAAAACGAAGTATTATTGTAACAAGTTGAATCTACTGGTACTTGGTGATAGAATAATAAGTGAGACAACTCTTGAAGCTTTCCTCAAAGTTAGAAACACTGTTAAGAGTTTTTGTTAATTTTTGTTTTCCCGATTTATCTTTAAAGGATTAACAGATGAATAAAAAATATGGTATATTATCTGATTTCTGAGGTCATGGGTCAGAGGTTGAATTACTAATAATCCTTGTAATAACCCTTAAGAGCTAATTTTTAACACAATTTTACCATACTTTGTATACTTGTTGATTATGCTGTGAAGAAAAGCCTTATTTTTTTAAGTCTAAGGTTGAATTGCAAAAAAATATTGTGAGTGCTCTTAGGGGCTCATTTCTCAACAGAACCTAAACTGAGTACAAATACTGCTTATGTATTAAATGAAAAAATTTTTAAAGTTTATAGCCAAATATCATTAAGAAATTATCAGGGCCTTGCCATCTGGCAGGTGCCTTATTGTTATCATGTGTCTGTCCATCTGTCCATCCATAAAACAACTTAAAGATTGGCCATATCTACTGTACCCTAAGAGCTTGACCCTGACTTTCAGCCTGCATTTAAGAAACTTTAACATTGGCCATATTTAGTGTACCATAAGAGGAAAGACTCCCCAATATTTAGCATGTGTGTTCCTTATAAAAAGACCTTGCTGTCAGTACCAAAATTTATGATCATGTGACCTTGACTGACCTTTACCTACATGTCAAAATCTTTAACCAGGCCATGATTATGTTTGTTTGGTTGTTTTTTTTTTATTGGGGGGGGGAGCCATAAGAGTAAGGCTTCTCATATTTTGCTTGCATGTTCCTGATGACGAGACCTTTCTGCTGGTAGCCAAAATTTTGTTAATGCTACCTTGACTGTTACCTTTGACCAACCAATCAAAAAGTTTAACATTTGCCAAGTGTGTTCCTTGTGATAAGACCTTTCTATTGGTGCCAACATATTTTATCAATATATCCTTGACTTTTGACCTACATTTCAAAAACTTTGACATTGGACAGAAATTCTTTACTGTTTGAGCTATTGCTCTCATATTCTTGTGACAAGACTTTTTCTATGTACAAATTGTTTGATTATGTGACCATGACTGGGACCTTTCACCTACATTTACTGATGATATTTAAAACTTTCTGTCACTCAAAAGAAGAGAATTGGTGTTCTTATTTCACTTTATTGAACCTTATGCTAAGAAAAAAAAAGTGTTCTGACATTACATGTCACCCACATTTTTTAAAAAGAAACACTTCATACTAGAATATAAATTTGCCTGCCTTTCTGATTTTCTTAGTGTTCTTTAATTGAAGGCTACTGGTGTGTTATTACATTGATCTTCATTACTGTGTTTCACGTTGTCTTTTTGTATCTTGAGGATTTATGAACATAATTTTTTGGGCCTGTCTGTTCGTGTAAAAAATGTTAACATCTCCCAAACTTTCAAATGGTAAGTGACAGAGCTGCCGGGTCTGGTACCTACAAATTCTCAGCAAAGCATTGACGTAGCATGACAAAGAATCTAGTAGAGTTTTAAAGTCAGAGGTCAAAGGTCAAGGTCACAACATCCAACATATATAATGTGTCGTTTGCTGCAATTTGATTACAATTCTTATGCCTTAAACAACAGTTCTTTTTTTTAATTTGAGGATCATTCCATGAAAATGAAAATCCATTATTTATTGCAAAAGTCTTTTTTTTTTAAAGTTAGTGCAGTCAAGTTTATAGGTCAAAGGTCAATGTTATAAAGAGTCCAAATAAGTTTAATAAGTAGGAGTGAAATAAAAGAAATTGTGCATTGCAAGTGCATGTATGATTGCGTGAAAAATAATAGCATAATCGATCTATGGATTCTCAAGGACGATGATATTTTTATGAAAATAATATTGACTATTCGTTGACTCTTCGACATTAAAACCTGCAATCACGGCCATCTAGGTGAAACCATTAAAGTTGCTTTAAAAAGTGAAAAATATTTAGCATCTGATATGTGTTTGGGCCTTTGTCTGGTTATGTCATGGCCTTAACCGAAGAACCTTTTTTTCAATATTACTCCAACTTAATATCCAATCTCTTGCCCGATTTTGCATTGTCAGCAAATTTTATCAACTTTTGATTCAATGGCAATTCAAGCCAAACAGACTCGATAGACGTGTCATTTTCAAAAAAGGAGCTTATTTTATGTCTTTGTTATGGATGTTGTCTGTACTGATTACCCTTTAAGTTGACGACCGCAAGTTACATCAGCCGTCTGCCTTTAGGACGTTACCTTAGAGGAGAAACGCTCTAGTCCTCTTCTTTTATATTGAAATAATGATCATCCCGGCGCAAATATGATTGAAAAAAGAAACAAATTACACGTATAATAACACCTCGCCCATCTAATAGGATTATATCTTTCACGCTTATTTTGACTACCCTCTTAAAACCTTTTCATATTCAATTTCGTTTACCTGTTGTGTATAAGTTGGTTTAAATACTTTGTAAAGATAATTATTCACATCGTCGTTTGTGGAGTGCCAGATAAAAGCAAATATAATACACGTATTGGGAAATGCATCATAAATGCACTATCTGTATTTAACATAAAATTGTCGAATGTAACGGAAGTTATTTTGTAATATTTGAAAACTGGTGCAAGGGCTATAAATACTTGAATGTGAAATTTTATGTTTTGTCGAAATTAAGAAATTAAGGGATATATACGACAAAAAAGGGTAAGTTTAAGATATAGAAATGACTGAAGATATGTTTCAAATATTACGTGTACATTTCTTGTATTATTTTGCATTTTGTATTATTTTCTCGTCAAATATTCAAAATTTTCTTAAAATGTAAAAAAATCAACCAACTGGTTTGATATATCATATTGAAAACTTATGATATTATTGAAGAAAAATATAATTTCTTGTATCTCTCGCTATACCTAATGTCCTATTGATGTATCAAATGTAAAATAGTTCATCACGTGGTTGCTTCAGATTCAATTTTAAATAATATGTCATCATACTCTTATTCTTTAAAAAAAACTAAAATAAAGGATGATTGATTTCTTTCTTAACTTACTGCTATTATTTAAAAAAACGAGACAAAAATTGGACAGTCACGAAGAGAGGATGCTCATTTATTGCTTAAAATCTTTTTATATCTTATAAAACCAACCAGGGACATGCTTTTTTTCTGCGAAAAGAAAAATCCTCTATGTTCTGTATATCTATACATATACATGTAGACTTTACAGTTTAGCCTTATATCAATCGATTGAAAAATATATACCGATGTTACTTTTCAAGTAACGACTACAATATATTTTTATTAACGTTTTTATATAGAAGTTGAACAAGCCCATACAAAACGCTTGTATTGACGAGTGAAATTACGTATATCAGCGAGTTATAGATACGTCAATTTATACATTACGACGCGATCAATCGAAACATCTTTATATTATAAAAACATCAATTATAGAATAAAACCGTATATACTTTAATGTATGGTGCAAGTACTAACTTATCATTATGCGTTGAATTTCAGTTTTAATGAATTTGACTGTGAATTTTATTCTTTTCAGTTATGGGGCTTAATCAAACAGGGATGGAAATGTAAAGGTGAGAAACTCTCTCTCCCTCTTTCTCTCTCTCTCTCTCTCTCTCTCTCTCTTTCTCTCTCTCTCTCTCAGAGCGATACCAGTACGTGAAATAATTGCATTATAAAGAGTCATTGGTTTGAAGCATTTCAATATTGACCCTCACATTCCAAAATATTGTATGTCTGTTATTTCTGTCCTTTAGTGATACGTTCTAGCTATTTTGTTTTTAAACAATTTGTTTTGGTGATTTAAGTATTTTGAGGCCCGGTGGTCCGCCTTCTTTTGTTACGTCTTCATCTTGAATTGAAAACCTTACACCCCCGAGCAAATAGCATTCTGAAGTCTGCCATTCTATGTATACTAATTCCATAATTGTATCAATAGAATGAATTCTTAATACCATTGTTTCTACATTCTGTCTACATATTTAACATAACTGAACACAGTGTTAGTGGGCTTGAATACATTACGAGGGCATGATTTGTGTTTTAAATGTATAACCCATAAGTATCTCGCATAATGAGATTTTTCTTTTTTTTTTTTTTTTTGTTAAATACGTTATTTACCTTAAGGAAGTTTTAGATTAACCGTCAATATAAACGTTCTTATGTTTAGCATTGCGCTATGTGATCGGTTTTGGTTATTCCATACAAGAATGAAGGTAAACTTTAAAAAATTGAAGGATATAAAGAAATCCTACTCCCTGTGTTATGATTAGAACGGTAATAAATTCATCAAATAACCTTCAAGAAGTATTATTGACGCCAAAAATAGTTATACAAACAAGTTCTGCCTTGAATCAATTTTTAAAAACTTAATAAATTCATCAAATAACCTTCAAGAAGTATTATTTACAATAAGAAAAAGAGAAATGCTTTTAAAATCTGACAAACAAGGTCTGCATTGAATTAATTGATTATTTCACTTTGTGTGTAACATTTCCATTATAATAGGACTATTTCATCAGAGGTTTATGTCCATTTACTCTGATCTGCTACAGTTATTACAAGTCGATAACAGAGAGTTTTTAAGTTGATCTGATGACATATTTTGAATATTTTCAGACTGTGGTATAAATGCTCATAAACATTGTAAAGATTTGGTTGTGATGGAATGTCGGAGTAAGCAGCACGCGGCATGTAATCGGCGCCTTGATTCAGTTTCTAATGGTCAGTATTTGAGCAGAGACTTTTCACAGTACTATAAACTTAATATGAGAGACAAACCTATGCCAAGAATTCTTCAATAGACCAATTTCTAATTTCAAAATTGACCTCGAGATGTCACTAGTTATAATGTTGTTAATTTCGACCTTTAAATGAAAATTTTAGCAGCATTTTTATTGAAGCATGAAAATTGATATTGAAAGAGAAATTCCTTTCAATTTTGATGTTCAATGTCATGTTCAATATCAATATAATGGTTCTTACACAACATGTACAATGAATGAAAAAAGTGCTATTGCACAGATTGTATATACATGTATGTATTATGAGTGGAAACATCCTTAGATTGTTTTGAAGCTGTAGCTCTAGAAGCTTTTATTGTACAACTAGCTTTTATTTATCATATACATATTTTATATTGATTGAAGCTCACGATAGGAAGATGCCTATAGATATTAGAATTTTATTGGCCGGATTGTGAAGCAAAATCTGGTTTATGAAATGGTGATGTCTGTCTGTCCGTCTGACTGTCCATCTGCATCAACACTTTGGTTTAGCTGTTGCGCTTAGATTAGTTGTGCAAGAACTATAGGGGGTTCGATCTTCAGATTCGGTACAGAGATAAAGCTTTTATAAGGACCTGAATGCAGGTATTGTTTTTGACCTTGACCTGTAGGTTTGACCTTGACCTTAAAGAATGTAATTTTGCATTTTGGTCAGTTGTGAAAGAACTATAAGAACTACAATCTTCAAACTTGGTACAGAGATAAAGCATAGTAAGAGCATCTGAACAGGTATTTGTCATTGACTTTGACCTTGGGGTTTGACTGTGACCTTGAAAAATTGTAATTTTGCATTTGGGTTAGTTGTGAAAGAACTATAGGGTGTACAATCTTCACACTTGGTACATAGATAAAGCATAGTTAGAGGATCTGAACGCAGTTATAGTCTTTGACCTTGACCTTGAAAAGTTTCATTTTGTGTTTACGTTAGGTTTGAAAGAACTTAAAAGGTTACACTATTCAAACTAGATACAGAGATTAAGCATAGTGAGAGGATCTGATTTCAGGTATTGTCTTTGACCTTGAGGTTTGACCTTGACCTTGAAAAATGTAATTTTGTGTTAATTTAGAAAGAACTTTAAGGGGTACAATCTTCAAACTTAGTATAGAAATAAAGCAGAGTGAGATAACCTGATTGCAGGTACATATTTTAGTCCCCTACTGGCAACACTGAAGGGGACTCTTATTTACCTTGACCTTGACCTTATTTAGAGTTAAGCTCTATAGTACCAATACTAATTGGAATTTTATATTCAAACTCTGCATGGAGGTAGGAAATAGTGAGATGGCTTTATTTCAGGTATTGACCTTGACTTGGCCATTTGATCTAGACCTTGAAGATACAATTTTGAATTTGACTATATTGTAGCAAGGAAACAATAATATATCACAAATCACATCTAAACTTTGCATGGAGATAGATCCAAGCAAATGGATCTGATTTCAGATATTGACCTTGACCTTGATATTTGACCTCCACCTTGAATATAAGAATTTGAATAAGGCTTTGTTGTACCAATATTATATGAAACCATGAGTAAGACTTTATTGTAACACATGTATATAAATATTAGATAGCAGATTAAAATTTTACATGGAGGTAGAACATGATGATTTGACTGGATTTCAGGTATTGCCCTTGACTTTGACAGTCTTATTTTGAACTGGACATACACCAATACTCTATGGAGTATCACCATTAGACTTGCCATAGAGATAGAATATGATTAGTGTAATTGATTTCTAGTACCGAAGTTCAGTTTGAGGATTGACCTTGACCTTGAAGATATGATTTTGAATTAGACTAAATTGTATCAATACGATATAAAATCTCACAATGAAACTTTGTATGGAGATATTAATATTTCACTCTGTTGTTTTCAATGGACATAGTGTTTCAAAACACAGTCTGCTACCAGCAATCCGGTTATAAATACCGTCTTTAGCAGTGTCTTGTTCATTATTAATCTATTGTGATAGAAATGCTGTATTTCAATTATCTCCAATGGAGGGCAATAGTCTTATAAGTCCCCTACCGGCAACACAGAAGGGGACTCTTAGTTTCCTCTTGGTCTGTTTTCTAACTGTGTTCATAGATGAGGACTTTTACTCGCCCTTTGTGTGACTGAGTGTTGCAGACAGAGCTACAGTCAACTTGCATAATTGATTGTATAATGACATTAATACTTGTATTACAGTTTGAATGACTTACAAGAGGCTCTTGAAATGTTGTTTATGAAGTCACTGTGACAGCTTCATAAAGCCCTTCCCTCATGATGTAGATCTTTTATTGTTCCCTCTCATGTCGTCACAGTGCTTGCAAGAAATTGCTTACCTTAAGGTACAATAGCCCATTTTCCAGATAAAAGATATGACCGTTCCTAACCTTTGTTTTATACACACGGACACCAGACATCACATCATTTGGCAACATTTTCCATTGTCACATCTGATCGCACCGTCTTGAAGCACCTTGATTTGTTGTCATGCTTTTTATTTTGACGTCACGATGAAAATATCGCGAAATTTTGTAATGTCTGGTGTTTGACTGTCTCACGAGTTTACTGGAAAATCAGCTATTGGATTGTATGAACTAGTGTATGGTTTGAAAATTTAGAATAACTGAAAGATAATTGCAGGTCCCAGTCCTCATCAAGATTTAACATACTCATCAAAACGTAAAATGTCTCAGCGTCAGAAAAGGAACAGAGTACACGTGGGAACGCAGACAGAGGAAGCTTATTTCACGGATCTCTCCAGACATATAAATGGTAACGGGGAGTTCTACGAAGGTGATGATCTGCTGTACGACAGACTTGTTCGAGCTGAAGAGGTAAAGATTTTACAAAACTTCTGAATTATTTTCAGAATTATCCAAAGGAAAGAATTAACTTTGAATTTGCTCTATCACCAGATCTGTATCTTTCATTTAAATTGGCTGGTACAATGAGACATATATTTTTCAAATTGTGTAATTTCTCATCTAGTCGCAAACCAATCAGGAAGAAGTGCAGTAAGTTTGTATGGCAACCAAATTTTTTAGCTTTATAATTTCTTTAGATCCTATTTTTCCCAGTGTTAGATTTGAAGAAATGTCACAAGTCTTCAAATTGTTTTGTCCTTTACATGTATATTATATTTTTGAATTTCTCTCAATATTTAATTCTATGTGCTGTGCGTATGTCCCTGCCTTTGTGTGTGTATAGACATTATCTTGATTATGAATAGTATGGATATGTCGTGTACTTTTTCTTATTTCCCTCAGTTTGAAAATAAGGACCATTTAATCTATCTTTGTTTTTACTGTCTGTCTTGATTCAAAGATTATTGTTCACTTTACATATGAAATATCAGTGTTAAAGAGCCAATAACGCAAGTCCTTATGAATACATTATATAGAAGACAAAATCTCTGACTAGCATTAATGTTTCCTACTTAAAACTCACTTTCACATTGTAAAAGATTACTTTACAGCATGATTTCACTATCTAAGAATGACATTTTGGCTGCCAAATCAAAATGCTTGGAATCATACACTCAGTTTTGTACCTCTTTTACTTCTTTATTATAGATATTATTTTGTTTGTGAACCTTTTTATTAACAAAAACACTATAATTTTATATCTCATAAACATTTAAGAAAACAAAATCGCTTTTTGTAGAAGAATACTTGTAAAATTGGGTAGATGTTCAGGTTAAATCAATACTTTTAATGTAAGCCTGGGTAGTATATTTTCAAGATGATGTGAGATTATTAAGTTGTGAATTATTATGCTGTAGATGAGTTTTTCAGTTGATTATTTTATGTAATATTCATGTTTTCACGTAAAAGAAAAAAAAAAATAATAAAACAAAACGAAACATTTATTCACTAAATTTGGTCTCAAACACATAAAATTCTTGTAGCAGCATATGAACTGGCTACTTTTTCATCAGAAAGGCAATTCAGTATTTGCAGTGGTGTGAAGAATTTTAGTAAATGACATTTTTGTCTGAGCTTCAATTAGATATTTGATTCTTGGTGTGAAAGATCATTTACTGGTGTATTCTAATGTAACAATAAAAAACTTAAGAAGAGTAAAACTTTCTGGTATGTAGCATAATGTTTCACACACATGTTTCTCCATATTTCGATCATATTTTCTTGTACTATTTCATGTATTTTTAAAGATTTGACTGGTATTATGAAGAATTTTTTAAATATTTATGTACAGTTGGTGTATGTCTTTTATAATACTTCCAGTGCTAAGTGATTGTAATGCATGCTTGTTCTGCCCACCCCCTTTATTGAATTGTGAGAGTAGAAAAAGTTGTACAAAGACTAGTGGAGACATTGTAGGGTAGATTTCTTTTAGACACACCCTGTAGTCTTTATAAAAACAGATGGTTGAGGAATAAGAAGATATTTTAAAGGTCCTTCCACATATGAAATCTTTTCAGTGGAAGTCTTTCCAATATTCAGAGTTACGTCCAATTTGGGACGGTATCCGGCATAAAATGATTGTGACGTCATCAAAATCTGTGGAGACCAGCGTATATTTTGGAGAAAAACTGTTTCAAATATTCTGTTTCTGTATGAATTTCATTATGATAAATTTATGTCAGATACCGTTCCCACTTTTTATATCGGACGGTGTGGGAGGGGGTCAGTGAACTCAGATTACGTTCCAAAAGGGAAGTACCTTCAATTGGAGAGAATTGAATATTATGTGAAAAAGATTCTTGATGAGAAATAATGCATTGTTATAATGATACTATAGGAAATAGAATCCTTGACTGTCTGTTCAAAATCATCTTGAGTGTGAACTCTACATATTCTAGAGATTTCAGGGTTCAAATTCTAGGTGAAAAACATATTTATTTTTCGTACAATGAATAAAATTATTTGAAGGAATATTAATATTCCTTTTGATCTCTAAATTTAACATATGTCATAGTATGGTATAAGATATAATTGATATGGCCAATTTTGCGATGAAAACTTGAATATGTTCTACATGTCTTATTGACTTTGATATATACATCTGGATCACATACGTAGTTTAACCTCTCTCATTTTTCTTGTTTTCAGATACGGGACAAGTTGATAGCAGAAAACAAGCAGCTGAAAGAAAAACTTGAACAATCAAATGAACAAAATATCATGTTAAAATCTCACCTTGGCGTTATTCGCAAAAACACCATCGCATTTATTCTAGAGCAAATGGATGCATTGAATATACAGCGAGACACTGAAGTGTAATACACATACAGTCTAACTGCTCATACTTGAACAGATTGTGTGTGGATGTGTATCTTTGTGCTAGTCAAGTGCAGAAAGGTCATAGAAGGGAATGTAAGAGTACTCGAGCCAATCATCTGAAAATGTATCCGGAAAATTGACGTTGAGAAGATTCATAGATTCAGGAAGAATACTCGGAGCTGGCATTCAGAGGCCAAACGAAGCTAGTCTGTTTAAAGAAATAAAATAGTGAGGTGATGGAAAGAAGTAGAACAGCTGCATATTGATATATGCTGTATGAACGGTTCATTGTAGCTCTTCTACATAGATTGATGAAGGAACTGGTAAAGAATTCACAAGGTTGTGTGAAGCTATAGACTAAATAGTTGTTACTGTTTATGTCATATTTTGAGTGATAATTAGAAACTGCTGGCATATACAGAGTGTAGAAATTAATGGATTGTCCGATTTTTCAAAGTTTTTGAAATTTAAAAAACGGACTTTTCTCAGAGGTATTGATAAGCATCTTGATTTATATGGTACATGTGTTCTTTGACGTGATGAATGGTAAAGCAACAGTTTTCAAGTTTTATTTATTTATTTATTTATCATTCACTTATTCATTTTCTTTCTTTTCTCAATCTAAAATTTGACATGAGCTATAAAGCAAAAAGCTAGTTTTTCCTCTTCTCTATAAATCTTGTTAAAGCTTAGCATTTGGATAACAATTGTGAAGGTTTAATCAAATTGAGCTCTTTAATTCTGAATACTGATGTTTTTTTTAATTATTTTCAGTTTGTAAAATCAAAAGAATGTGAGACAGTGATGTTTTTCTGTTTGAAGACATATCTTAAATCATGAAATTAATAAAAACTACACCTAAATCATAAATAGACAAATTTTAAAACTTACGCAGAAAAAATGAACGCAGGTTATTGTTTTTAAGAGTTTTTAGAGCATGAGAATATTTTCATCTATTCCTATTATTTATTGATAAAGAAATGAAAGTTTTTGTTCAAGTAATGTTAGAGAAAGGTGCTGACAAGTTTTGGATAGTATCTACATGTACTACACGTAAGACTTGATCATTGATTCAGTGTCGCATGTATCAAACGATCCTAAGTTTTTAAAACAGGAGAAACAACATTCCAATTATGTCAATTATTATGTATAATTGTAAAATTGTACAGAGTTACTGATGTGGCAATGTAATAACTATACATTAAATCATAGTTGTGAATGTGTACATTATTCTCATGACGATTTGTTATTTATTTATAAATCCGTTATATTTATGTACTACGATCATGTGATAAAGATGTTTATTCTAGTCTTTGTAAGAAAAAGAAATTAGGAAGTGGGTAATTAAATTTCATGCTTTGTTATGTAAAAATGTATAGTCAATGTGTGTAAATGTCATATGTATCGACTTTTACTTGAACAAACTATCTTTAGACTTTTACAGTAGGTTATATTTTGAGATACCATAAAGGTTAAATACGAAGGCATAAAAAAGCCAAAAGCAAACTTTTCCTATTTCTAACGATACAGAATACAGATAAAATGTAAAGTAACATGATTATCGTGGATTCATTTTTCGCAAACATTTATTTTTTCAATATTTCACCAAGTTCAAAAGCATTTATGAAATCTTGGTCCAATTACATAAGAGTTTCAGATCTCAGATTTACGATTTGTTCATTTCTTTGTCTCAGGATATTACAGGAGTATGTTCATGTATGTCATTTATCCTCAAAATTATGTCGTACAAATTTCATATTCTACTAACTTCTCATTAACATATGAATGAATTTTATTTTAAATGTTTTTTCAACTGAAGCGTTTTATTTTTATTTTTCATAATTGTCTCCTTAAGAAGCAAGACGTATTTTTAAAAAAAATGTGAAAACTAAAGTATCAAAAACGAACAAGAGTTTCAAATTCATGGAATACAAACAATGCTTTTTATTGTATAAACAATCTCCATAATAATGAAAAAAGAAAGATAATTCAGATTTTCTCTTTTCTGAAATGAAACATAACAGCTTTATCTTTCTATATTCCTTTCATTTATAATAACTGTTCTTGGGAAGCAAAAATGTTGTAAATAATAAATGTTTCACAATAATTTATTCACATATCTAGTTTGATTCAAACTTTGAAATCAAAATTTTTGTCTTAAGATTCTCTCCAAATGTCATGAAATGCAAGCATACATTTGACTCAGGTATATTTTGATTTATTTTTTTTCCTTTTTTTTACTTGATTAAAAAAACTTAAATGTTTCATTTTAGAAATTATTTTTTTCTGATGAATCTGAGATTCTAATTTGTAAACCATATTTTACCTATTTGTTTTTTTTTTCTTGGTCAAGATAAAACCTAAAATATTTTGACTGCTTTTTGAATTTTTCAAAACTAAAATATCCTTTTATACCTTCAATGATATTTCTATTATTTCTTGTGTTCATTCTTTTTGTTTCTGTTTCCTCCTTCTCACCACTTGTCTTATTTGAGGTTATTTTCTGTCACCAGAAGTGAAATGCAACATTTATCATTTGAGATCAAAACCACACCATTTTAAGCAATCTATTTTCATTTTTTTTTTTTGGAAAAAAAAAACCACATGTAAAACTAAAAAAAATTAATATTACGTACTTTTCTCATTGTGAGTGAACCAAATGTATTGTTTTGAACTTTCTTTTTGCATTGAAAGGACCACACTTAATATTTTACAAGAACCTTAATACAAAACCTTCAGAGCATAATTTTCATTATTAATATAAACTTTTCTTTTTACATGTATTCCTAGATCTGAATCTTTCTTTGTTTCACTGTAACACACTCTGCAATATACTTATCATATGATAAAGGATATGAAAGTAAGAGAGTAATATCCCAGGTTTAAATTGACTTTTCTTTTCACAATTCAGTTATATGAAAAAAAAGAATGGATCATATATCTTTACTGTCAGGACCTTTTACATCATTGCATTTAAAATTGTTAAGGAAATGAACAATTTATTTTGAAGAAATTTGCAATACCTAAGCCCTTGCCATATACATTGATCAGCATATATAGCAGTATGTCTGTGTTAATTTTGTCAGAAGGAAGGCATTCCAAATTTCACATAGACTAGAACAAGTGACACACATATTCTTTACATTCTTCATTAAGTATCAATTACTTTCATCAGTAATTGCATACAATGCATTCTTGCCAATTAAATTTTCCTAAATAATAAGAAAAAGTGATGGTTACAAATGAACCAGATATGTCTGTCCGTTACACAACTGTGTTGTTCATAATGTACGTCTTTCTAATCTTTACAATACACTTATTTAATACATCCTTATTTATTTCATGAACCGTGCAATTATATTTGTTTTGTTATGGACTTGATTGTTTTTCTCTTTTTAAGTTTTATATTTATTGATGATCTGTTATGTCATTCCATTGTCATTCAGGTGAAAGTTATTATATGTACTTGTATGTTCTACAGTGCTCTTTATTTTCATGGTGCAAGACTTGTTTAGCTCACCTGAACAAAAGTCTCTGGTGAGATATTGTCATAACGCTCTGTCCATCAATGTCTTTGTCCTCTTCCTTTAGCGTGCATTCATTATGAATTTCTCCTCTGCAGCTTTTTAACATGTGTTCAAAGTTCTCATTTCAAACATTTCCTGGGTTGACATCATTGAACCAAGATGGTTGCCCAAAATAAACTAATAGATTACTGTAATTGTTCTTATTTTAGTGGGATTCATATTTTAGCGCAGTAAGCTCTGTGTTAGCGTTCCCTAATTCAAGACCATACTAAATATTGAATCTGCCCTACATTACAATGGAGAATGAGTCGAGCGCGCTAATTACGTTACTATGGCCATTTGGCTGAATTTGCCCTGTTTCTGCGAAAATTTAGTCGTGCTAAAATACATGTATGTACATGTACGGTATATGGTTTAGACTGATGTGTTAATCTCTCATTAAGTCATTGATAATATTCACTCAAAAAATAACAGTGAATTTTAGAAAAAAAATCTGTATCTAAAAATGATTTTATAATGAAGAAAGATGAATGAAGAACCTTTATTTTTCTAAGTCTGTCAAAGTTGCTGTAGTATCAGCCTGAACTAAAGTTATGTAGAACATTAAGATATTCTGGTGAGCGTTATATACCCATCTTGACTTTTCTTAATTTTTTTTTATCCAAGCAACATGTTCTGTTTCTCAGACGTATTTACAATAATTACGCACATCTAGTTTTCCTTTTTAAATACTTGTAATCAAATAAGGACTGTTCTTTTTAAATACTATATTCTTCAATGAAAAATTTTTTATGATTGTTGAACTTTGAATGATTTTAATTTTCTTTGTGTTCCTGCATTCCTTTAATATCCTTCTGTGTATGTCATGATTATCAACTTCTTGCATCATGAAGAGTTTAGTATTGAAGAAAAAAGTTATTTTATGTATAAAATGTGAATTGTCATACAAGTGGGCACACTTCATGTGAAGTTATCATATTATTTAAGACCATACCTGCATACCTCCAGGTCATTATAACCATTGAAACCAATGTAAAACTTCATCAGCTGCATCATCATTATCATCAATATCATCATCATAATAATCATCTTCATTATCAAAAACCATTATCAAATATCATCCAAGAGTCCGTATTTTGTAGCGTGTGACAAAGATACCGACTCACATTTTAGTAGCTGTGAATAAGAGAATCAACATAACAGATGGGATATTTTAGATAAGTTTGATTTTATCATGGGTGCTGTAGACACTTATGGTTGTCAACCTTACATGTCAATTTACTTGTTAAATAAATGAACAAAACTGAAATGACACTGAACAAAATGTGTTCTGTATTTATTGTGCTTTCAGTATTCTTGCATCACCAATTTGACGGTCCTGTTAATATTGAGTGGAGTCTTCGCCGAAGAAAACTGAAAAAGGGATGAAGTAAACAAGGTTCACTTTTGATTGTGTTATGTCTCAGCAAGATCTATGGAGAGATTGTATTTCCTTAAGGAGAAGTTTGTCTTATATGGTACTTTCTGCTTTCATAATTCTTGAAATTTTACAAAAATTACTCTCAACATCTTCTAAAATTCTGACCTATGCGTGGGCTGATTGATATGTTGTGAGCCTCATATTGAAGGAGATACGCAGGGATGATCTTTTAAAGTCCTGCTATTCTCTGACTATATTGGGCAATGTACTCAAGGACTGGCCGCTTTTCGTCAATTTAAATCGACGAGGTAACACTCTAAAGTAAACTAGAACTGCCCTCACGACGAATTATACCCCTTGCAGGACGTTTTTCTCTAAACGGATTCATTTATGACATAACACAGAAAGGTCTGGTCATAAGGAATCTATATGTGAAATATCAAAAACCTACATTTATAATTTAAAAGTAGGTCAAAGGTCAAGGTCACTAGGTCAAAGGTCATGGTATCAAATGAAAGCTCTGGTCATGAGGAATTTACATGTGAAATATCAAAGCTATACCCGTTTACGTTTAAATGTAGGTCAAAGGTCAAGGTCACTAAGTCAAAAGTCATGGTAACAAATGAAAGCTCTGGTCATGAGGAATCTATATGTGAAATATCAAAGCCCTATCCTTTATGGTTAATAAGTAGGTCAAAGGTCAAGGTCACTAGGTCAAAAGTCATGGTATCAAATGAAAGTTCTCATCATGAGGAATCTATATGTGAAATATCAAAGCCCTACCCCTTATAATTTTAAAGCAGGTCAAAGGTCAAGGTCGCTAGGTCAAAAGTCATGGTATCAAATGAAAGTTTTCGTCATGAGGAGTATATATGTGAAAAATCAAAGCCCTACCCTTTATAGTTTAAAAGTAGATCAAAAGTCAAGGTCAAATGTAATGATGAATGAGTGTATGAAATAAAGCCTTAACACGTATACTTGAAGAGATACTCACTTTAAGAACATCTTAACCAAAATATTACAATAAGGTCGAAGTTCAAAATCAAGGACGATAGGTCAAATGTCTTGGTATCAAAATGTAGCACCTGTTATGGTGAATGTATGTATGAAATGTAAAAGCCATATCACTTATGTGTAAAAATATATGCTTTATGAACTTCTCCACCAAAATTTAACTATAAGGTTAAAGTTCAAGGTCAAGGTGTCTTGGTATCAAAATGAAGTACTTATTATGGTGAATGTATGTATGAAATATGAAAGCCCTAACACGTATGCTTGAAGAGTTATCTGCTATAAGTACTTCTTTAAAACCGGACGGACAGATGGACAGACGGACAGGGTGTTTCCTATATACCCCCCCCCCCCCCAAAAAAAAATAATTCGTTTGCGGGGGGTACAACAAGTTGCTTTTGCAAAATGGACAAAATTGGTGAAAGGGCAGTGATCCAATATACTCATAAAAAAGGTTTAACACAATGATATGGTAACACCGCTAGGAAAAATGCCCCTTCATATACTACAGTGAAAAGGTGAGTGGTGGAATTTAAACGCGGCAGACAGAGCCTGAAGGATGACCCCGCCCTGGAAGGCCTGTCACTGTTGCAACTCCAGAAATGATCAATACAGTCCATGATATTATTATGACTGACCGACGAGTTACAGAAAGATATATGGCCAGTACAGTTGGCATTTCATAGGAAAGAGTACATCAAGATTCCATTCTGACTGAAGCCGCTGGGTATCAAGACTTCTGACAGTTAACCAGGAGCACTTTATCGCGTGCTAATCTTAACCTTTTTGAGGGAGATTTCTTTAAAGATTTGTCACTATGGATGAAACATGGGTCCATCATTTTACCCCAGAGGCCAAACAACAGTCGAAACAGTGGAAACACCCTGGTTCAACCCGACCAAAGAAGGCAAAGACTGTTCCTTCAGCTGGGAAGGTTATGGCCTCGGTTTTCTGGGATGCAGAATATTTCTGTTGATAGATTATCTCCAAAGAAGGACAAACAATCAATGGCACAAACTATGCTTCGCTTCTGACACAGCTACAGGAAAATATTAAACTTTAGCGCCGTGGAAAGCTCACTTAAGGTGTGTTGTTCCATCAGAACAATGCTCCTGTTCACAAGTCTGTCACTGCCATGGCTGCCATTCATGATTGTGGCTATAACTTGATTGAGCATATTGAGCATCCGCCTTATTCACGTGATCTTGCTCCATCAGACTTTCATCTATTACTAAACTGAAAACAGCTATTTCTGGCACCCACTTTAAGTCCGATGATGACGTCATACTTGCAGAGGCTTTCTTTCTGACCAGTCAAGATAAGGATTTCTTTAAAGGTTGTATTTAAAAACACTCAGGTGTCAAAAGTGTATAGACACTGAAGGGGATAACATAGAAAAATAATGCAAAATGTCTGATAAAACTCAAATCCTTCAATACGAGGCTCATAACATATCAATTTGCCCTCGTACATGTAAATATTACTTTGGGAATTTCACAACCTGCCTTTTATGGTGACATACGTGTAAACAAATAAGGAGGATCAAAGGTTGACAGATTGAAAATGCATCAGAGTCTAGGCTTTATATTATGGATATGATCCTGGTGTCATTCTCAAGAATTTCATGCATGAGCTGGCTCCAGCCGACAGAGCACGATCTGTTTTTTTCCTCTGGTTTGCGTGGTCATTTTACACCGCATCGTGTGTAACACAAGGGGAAGCCTCGTACCTCACAAACCCCGTGAAAACTTTCGGAAGGTGTGCCCTGAATTACGGCAATATCAATGGTTAGCTACGTTTTCAATGCTAACCAATGAGCTGAAAACGCTCTTTTTTACAACATTGATGTAACAACAGTTCACGACATGGTTATTGGGGGAATTTCCAGAAAATGTGTCATCCGAATTTTACAAATTCAATTTTTCGAGCAAACCCTATTTATGTATATATTTTTGAAAAGGTCTTTACCAAACGATCATTTTGAAATTTGTTTGATTAAAATCGGACTTGAAACAAAAAACGTTATTAACAATAAGAACTTTGATTACCGATTTTTTAAAATTGTTAATGGTTTTAATTCTTAGCTTTAAATGTATGTGCTATAGGCGTGTTTAGTATCAAATGATTCAGAATTAAGTGCTAAAAATGAATATAAACAGCAAATGCAATAAAATTATAGCATAAAGATAAAAAAAAATTGAGTTCGGTTTGTCGGCACCTCAAAGAATTGACTATTTGTCACCGAATGCTTGAATATAATTACGTCATTTTTTTCAACAACAAGAGGCGTGGCTATATTCAAGAATATGAACAGTTAGTTCCGAAGGTTTTCGTCTCTTCTGTCCCATGGGGTTTATGTGAGGTACGATCTACCCCGGGAGTTCACGTGATGCTTACACCGAGGAGGCTTTTATACCCAACAATTGCGCGTTCTTTGAGAACACTTGGTAATAGTACAAGTGGGAGGATTGTGCAAACGTAATTCGGATAACCTTAAGTCGACATCAATTTACCCATTGGACTCGATGGTTTATCTGTAGTCTTTTGTGTTCAGTGATTTGGTGTCGTATTTGGTGTTCTTGTCCCCTTTGCTTCTCTTTTTGTGCTTGTGTACTCTTTGTTTTAACTAAGGAATGTTACGATGTTTTGTTGTGGGCACTGCAACCGAGTCTTGTTGGAGATCCACTCCTTTGTCTTTGACAAAATTACCTGAAACGTAACGCAAATGGTCAAACCGAAAAGATACCAATTTAACTATAACCAAAATTGCACATAATCTATTGTCAAAGGGCAGCGTCCATCCATTAGAAATTGTATGCATTTTAGAAAGTCTTTTCTTTTAAAAGAGCTACATGTACTCTGTATTCGTATTGGTTATTGATGCGAACTCTGTGCAAAAAAGGAACATAAAATAAACACAAAATCAAAGTGAAATAAGAGGCGGATGATATTAACTTCTTTTGATGTTTGTAAACAACATTCCTTTTCATCTATGTTTTCCTACCATCCTTGCTGTCATCAAGTGATATTGACATCTCTACTTACGTCATTGTCTAGAGTAACTTCAGTCAGACCGTTCATCAGATGTACGTACGTAACTGATAACATTATTACTATGATTATAGAAATTCAATGTGTTATTGAACTTGAAAGAAAATTCGATTAAAATGTACGGTGAGTCAGAAAACGTCGACGTTGCACTATGTTAAAGAAACATCCTTTACGACAGCGGTATGAGGTTAGATGGTGTTGTCGTCCCTACTCTCGCGACATGTATGTAGGAGTTAGGATTTACTTTGATAAAACTATTATTTCGTCTTCTTAATGTTTAGTCAATGTTATGTATTGAGCTTACCAGATGTTTTGGGTCTAAAAGACGTACAAGTGCTTGCCGATCGCTATAATACTACGTCACAGAACCATATGTTACTACTGTTGACATCGTATTACTACAGATGTGTTTTCATTCATAGATTTGAGGATGGCGACTTAAGGTGATATTTGCATTATTTACGTCAATTGAACTTTGGGGGTCGGTGAGAATATTGCATTTTCTTCAATGAGACATCACTCTTGCGAAGTTCTTACTAGAGGTCATTTATGGCTTTTTCGATTTTTTCGTCGACATGCACGAAGGAAAATTTCGTCAAGAACTTGAATTTTTCGGAGATAATCAAGTTTGCCCAGTTTCTAAAACAATTGATGGTCTGCCAGACGAACTGTTGGCGCGAATTTTCAAATATCTTCATCCAATTTATGATCGGCTCCCATTGGCAGGATTGGTCTGCAGAAAATGGCGCCAAGTTCTACACGACAATGGTTCACTTTGGCGGAAGATATACGTTGATCCTCTACCATATCAACATGGACATTTCGGAGTGCTTGTCACAGTCCTCCGTGTTTATGGATATCACATACAACAATTAAATTGGCGCCAAAGCTCACCCGTTTACCAGAATATTTTCGCCCTTATTCCAAATTTGAAGAACTTGAGATGTTTGAGACTGCCAATTTTGTGGACCAGAGCTGTTATAAACAGTGTATCTTCACTAACTCAGCTGGAACGGGTACAAATCAACGGCGGCTACGCACTTTCGGACGAGGATCTTTTGATGGTCGCTCGGTCATTTCCACTTCTGAAAGAAGTTTCGCTGAATGCTTGTTGGAGAGTTACTGCGCGTGGCTTAGATGTTTTCATCCGTTTACTAAAACAAATAGAGATAGTAAAGCTGAAGATAAACTCTGGTCTTAGACTGAACGATCCGCGCAGTGCCAATGCCATCGTCAGAGGATGTGAAATGGTCCAGATGATTGCTTCAAAGTGTCTCTCTGGACCACAGTTTGTGAAGACGCTTTGCTTGCACTACATTCCTCTAGAAATGGAGCAGTTATGGAGCGCTATCAAATATCTTCCAAACTTGAAGAAATTAAGTATAAGCAATTGTGAGGTATGCTCTTTTACAAAATGCAATCTAAAATACAATCTTTCATTCCTTATCCCAGAGAAAGATCTATATAATAGCTTGTGTATGGGTTTTCTCCCCTTTTCTTTTTCATCAAGATGAAAATTAATCAAGACAATGATAAGGTGAATTTAAAAAAAAAAAAAAACATAAAAAAGAAATACATAAAATCTAAACATATACTTGAGTATATTTTTCCCCTAATTTATTGCTTTTAAAAAACTATCATTAAGAAATATATGAAATTACACATCGGTCGAAATAGTGACTATGTTCATCGTAATAATGAATTGGAACAAATTACATGAATTAAACGTAATATTGTAATCATGAATTAGCTTTTTTTTGGCTTGATTAGCACGAAGTTTTATTTGATAAAAAATCAATCGATGACCTTATATAAGACTAGCTGTCTTTCCTTTCTCTAATTGACTCTAAATTTCCTGAGTGAGCATTTCAAAGGATGACGCAGCAGTTATGCTGACATAGTTTTTGACATAGTTTACCAATCTGTTACCATTATATTGGAGTTTAAAGAGCGTTAAGTACAGTCTATGTTATTGATCAGTACTGCGTCATCTCGCCCTCATCACATGCTGGCCTTAATTCGATGAATTTCATAATTTCTGCTTTCGTGTAATAAGATGGAAAAAATTAGCATGAACGTAATTTATGACTTATCAGCCAACCAACATTTTAAAAGAAAAATGCCACCACTTCATCTACGTATTCATGATAATATAGGAGTGTTCCAACTCCTTACCTTCTTGAAGATAATTTCACAACATTTTTTTATTAAAATGAATCAGACACGTGTTTCGGATAGAAAATCCTCATCAGTGGTACTTTATCAAGTGGACCTCGTATATATATATATGTTACAGGGAATAAGTGTAATCAGGGATTTCATGTAATTCCTGGAAGGTTCAGTGATTACATGTAATTCCTGGTCATTTTAGGGATTACATGAAATCCCCAAAATCTTAGGGATTACATGTAATACCTAAAATATTTTAGTATTTTTACACTTATTTCCTGACGGCCTAAATTCATGAAAAAAATGATAAAATTGCGATATGATAGATATTTCACAATATAAAATATTATAAATTACTGAAAGAGAGAAAATGCCGGTTACTATATGGTATAGATAAGCATTTAAGGCTGATTATGTTAATTTAAAATTGATAGGAAAATGATATTTTAGAATCAAAGCACTGAATGTACTGAGTGCGAATAGCCAGAAAAATATCACTTATAGTGTATGACAAAATATTGTGTTTTCAAAGTTATTATGGACGAATAAAGACAGAACTAAAGTGCAAATCCATATGTTGTCGTAATGAATTGAAAGATGATGTCTGACATTGAACATGAAAATTAAATAACATCACATTAAATCTAACCCCCCCCCCCCCCTAAAAATACAACAATCCAATGTGACTATCGATTGATGATACCATATACAAGGAAAGAAGAAGAATCTTATTTTCTAATTTGATCCCCACTCTCTCTTTAACGTTTCATGTTCAATGTTAGGTGTGTGCTAAGATTTTGAAGGAAAATTCACTTCTTTTTTTTCAATTCTTCATATTTCATGATGGAAGTTCCTAAATTTTTCCGTCGTATACAGATTTTATTTTGTGAAGCGGGACAAAATAAGCCTACTTGAAGTTAGTTTTACGTTTCAATGATTCAACTTAATATCTTTATCGATAGCACCGTTTCATTTATACCTGTCCACTAAAACAGGTAATGGAAAGGGGTTCCAACACACAGCCTGTGTTCATCCCAGTACATATATAGATGCAACTTTTCATTAGGCCATGCATGTTCATAACACGACAGCTCGATTCATACAGATAATGAAAGATTGTATGCATGAAATCTTGATTGTACCATGTATTTTACCAAAGTACCATCGGTACGATCGGTTCGTCCAAAAATCTTTTCTTTGCGTCTATTCAATTTCCATGAAACGCAATACAATTAAAAATCTTAGTATTTAGATATATACGAAGGAAGGGGGATCCGATGTCCAAAATTCTTCATCGGGAAATAGGAATAATTTACATAGATTTATTTGATGGACCTTCATACTGGTGTTTTACGCTTGCTGTCGGGTGGGGACATCCGTTGCCTGGCCAAAACGTCATTTTGAATATATCTTAAACCTATATTCAGATATAACATAATAAATAAATAGTTGAAATCAGAACATTTTTATCATTTCTTCTTTGTCCATTATCAATAATACTGAAGTGTTCCAACTCTATACCTTCTTGAAGATAATTTCAAACTAATTTTCATGCAACAATCACGATTTTCGAATATTGAGTTCTCATCCATCCAAAGTGCTTTTCATGAGCAGCTCAAATTCATTTCAATAGCGTCCTAGTTAGCTGAACGTAACAATATGGTTGCGCAAATAGATTTTGGTCCACTGATATGTTTTAAAAATTGTCAAGATACGCCCTAGTTAATTGTTACGCCGAAATCAAGATACGTTAATGAGGGCTATAAAACTAATGTTGTCGATTGAAAATTTCGATACATGTACATATATTTTATAGTACTTTGACCATCAATTTTATTCGATAAGTTCTTATTTCTTCGCGCTCATGCGTTTGTTTTATGTCCATTTTGCAAATATAGTTAATGATAAACATGATAAATTAACTTCAAAATTTGAGAAATATTTTGATAAAAATTATCTATTCTAGTTTGATTATTTTCATTTATCTAGGATAAACGTTTCTGTGTGCTTGACAAATAGGATATTGAGCATCAACAGAGCCAAAAATAATTGATTTTAAACAATCAAAATAAGAAGAAATTGAGGTCAGGAAATAAGTGTAAAAATTCAAGAAAAATTCAGGATTTACATGAAATACCTGGGCAGTTTCAGGAATTAGATGTAATACCTAATCGAAACAGGGATTACACGAAAACCCTAAATTTCAGGAATTACATGAAATCCCTGATTACACTTATTCCCTTTAACATATATATTGATTTGCTATTTCGAAAACTTGTCATTTCCTTCAAAAATAAGATCGGAGCACCATCCCTCCAATGCCACTATGGTCATCGATTTTATTTAACTATGCTACTGAATCAACGCTACGGGAAATTTGGAACCGCGCACTCTCTGCAAAGTAATTGTACATATTTAAATTAAAAAATAAAATCGGATGGCGCTACTGAAATGAATTTTGACTGTGTCTAGAAATAACTTTATATAGAAGCATCACTGATGAGGATTTTTCTATCCGAAACACGTGTCTGGTGCATTAGAATAGGTTTAAAATTTCGTCCAAAAAGATAAAGAGTTTGAATACTTCCGTATTATTGTAAGCCAAAGTGATTTTCAGACACGGCCAAATGCATTTTACCAGCGCCCTCTAGTTTTATTTTTTGAATTTCAAATATGGACAACAGGGGGATTGCCAGGTGTCGACCCATTCGGCCTTTTGATTTAAACAGAAATCTTTATGAACCTATCATCAGACGAATGAAGCAAATTACTTCTTTGTATTCATTTTGGTCTATTTGAAGGAAGGAAAAAAATCACCGGAAAATAAAGGGCAACTATGACAAGAAAAGTAGTATTTGATAAAGCATATCGATGGTTATCTCATCCAAGTTTGCGATCAGGGTATTCCTAAAAAAACATGGAATCCCGAAAAGGGTAGTTTACTCCCGCGGGCCAACCAAATTCAGTAAATTTGTAAGTTTCTTTTCTTTTGGAATAAGAAGATGATCTCCATTATTGCTGATATTTTATTGTATATTTTAATTATTTCTCCTGACAGGAGCTCCATGGTATCCGTTTGCTGTCCGACTCCCTTCAAACACTTTGCTTATTCAACATCTGGAACGCTCTGTTCATCAGCATTGATTCCCCCTCTCTTAGAAATCTGACGATAGATCACGGACTAGATAGCCTGGAACATTTAGAAGTGGACGCACCTAATCTGAGGAGGTCAGTTATTGATGGTAACAATGTATTAATGACCATAAGGATAAAAAGTAATCGACTCTTGTATCTGGAAATCTCAAACTGTGAAAATGTGGACATGGCGACGCTCCGGAACACACTCAGAAATAGTCCTAATTTGATATCTCTAAGGATAGGATGTATATCCCCGGACAGTCTTACATTGGACGAATATGTTATTCCAAACATCCAAGAGCTTTGTCTACTAGGTGACTTTGCTTGCGAAACTATACATATTAGAAGTCCAACATTGCGATTGATCCATGCTGAAGCTGAAAATGACCTCGTGACATTGAATCACCTCTATGTAACCGCCAACCATCTTTGTAAAGTGGCCCTGATTGGGATGCCAGCTCTTAGAACGCTAACTATCCAATGCGTCAGCGTTGACGCAATTGAAATGAATCTTTGCAGCGACGACCAGCTGAATCTTGAATCATGCGTCATCCACGCATTGAACGCCATCGGATTTTTGCGTCTTTTCGATTGTAAAGTAAACCTTCTTTCGTTGAGCACACCTTTAGCACAGACCGTTGTGCTGTACAGATGCCAAATGTCCGACTATGCTTTGAGAATGGCCCTTATGGGCTGCCATAACATTTCTCACCTTAACCTTGAGAAATGTAAGCAGTTTCGTACACTGGTTCTAGAAACTCCTCTTATGAAATTCCTGAACATTTTCGGCTGTTCAGACGTGAGGAGCCTTGACCTGGCAGACTGTCCAAAGCTTCTGGCCCTGAATATGGGTCAGTGCTGTAATGTGAAAATTGTATATCATGGCAAGGAACGGAGTTTGGAAGAATTATGTCAGTATATGCAATTAGTACCACCAAAAGCACTTGTTCGCTGGAGTCACGACTACCCACCGCAACCATATATGTGCAGCTAAACCAACTATACAAAATACCCCCAAAAAACCAAGACTGAATCTGATTTATAACATATTCATTGTGGGATAAAATTTTCTTCATATATTATTTTGATAATTTTAATATCATTTGTATTGTACAATTTTTGTATATGTGCATGACACTAATTATAACTTGGTTGGGATGTTATATTTTTCCAAGAATATTGATTTATAATGTTACATTTTCAAAGATTCATTCTAAAATGCATAATAACCTAACGAGAAGGTCACTATATACTAGTAATTATATTGTATAAGATATGATAGTATGTAAAGAAAATGTGAGAGTGTTTTACAGAGATGTGTGTTAACTATGGATATAAATCAACTTCGTGTATATATTGAGTTATAATAAACATCAAAGAAGTACCTAACAGTTATTAGGTTATTTAGTTAAAGTCGAGAAGGAAAGGCCAAATCGTGAGAATTCCCATCCGAACGGTTGCGAACCCCGGAATGAACAACATTCCGAAGTGAGACCAGGTGCCCGGGGGGAGTCAGCGTCTCCTGATTGTATTCAACACCCGTCGCAACAGCTCCATGGCAACCTGTCAAATTCGGTGATTGTCTTGATGTACGTTTTGATGTACAGATCAGGTAAGTATGTCTTGTTTGGTGATGATGATAGCCATTCAATCGCAATGCAGAATGTAACTGATCATTCTGGGAAGGAGGGGGGTCTAATTTGCTTTTATTATATCCCCGTAGCGACCGAAGAACTTCCTCAATGATGATTTCAGCCGATTTGTGATATTACCCTGAGCAAGTAGCTTACTTGCAAGCCGTCTGGCTCTAATGATGAAATCTTCATATTTGGAACATGCCCTGGCGTACCGTATCAGATGAGAAACAAAGACGCCATCAGCTGGAGAAGAAGGAATGTTGTTATTCATTGGTCTCTTTCCTTTTCTGTGTTGTCATCAATGTTTGATGTTTCTGTACGTCTGTTACGATTGTTTTGTATGATGTTCTAGTGAATATTGTTGTGTATTTTTGCGATTTGGAGTTTGTATGATGTCATTTATATGTCACTTTCTTGTGGGTTTATTTCGCTGGGTGAATGCAGGATGGTCATGCTGGAGATCATTCCCTTTTCTTCATGAAAGGGAAGTTAGTGGTGTGGAAGCTGAAATCGTAACGCTTGTCATACAGTGAGGTATTCACTTATCATTTATCTGTCTGTCGTTTTTCTGAATGAGAGCAATAAAATTATCAAACTGTTGAAAATTAAAGATTTTAAATCAATGAATCTTTTATCTTATTTCATAGTCACAAAAACATGTGATGTTAGATACATGTACCAAGTTCGATCAACTTCGGTTGATCGTTTGTCTCTTTAACGCATTTGAAATTTTCTGTTACAAAATTTCTTGAAACTAAAAAGTGGGTCCTGTAGCATCATATCCCACCAATTTTTCTACGTCTTTTGGTACATTTTTGGACATAATAATTTTACATTGTTTAGACCGAGGATCACTGACGAGGGTTTAGTACCCGAAACGTGCATGTCTGGTCCATGCTGTTTTATCAGGTCTTAAATGATGCTATTGAATTTGAAGACGTTTAACATAAACTTTGGAAGTTGATACAACACGATCTAATAAGATAATGCATTTTCATCTACTTGTATGATGCTGTACACGTTTTAAAAACTTAAAACTTTAAGCTATAGCTTATGTCACTGGTGTTGTTAGCAAACAGGATATACTGACTCCTCTTATGGCTAATGTCACTGTTTTTGTCAGCAAGCAGGATATACTTACTCCTACTATGGCTAATGTCACTGGTGTTGTTGGCGAGCAGGATACACTTACTCCTACTATGGCTAATGTCACTGGTGTTGTCAGCAAGCAGGATACACTTACTCCTACTATGGCTAATGTCACTGATGTTGTCAACAAGCAGGATTCACTTACTCCTCATATTGCTAATGTCACTGGTGTTGTTAGCAACCAGGATATACTAACTCCTCCTATGGCTAATATAACTGGTGTTGTCAGCAAGCATGATATACTTACTCCTACTATGGCTAATGTCACTGATGTTGTCAGCAAGCAGGATTCACTGACTCCCCATATTGCTTATGTCACTGGTGTTGTCAGCAAGCAGGATATACTTACTCCTACTTTGGCTATTGTCACTGGTGTTGTTGGCAAGCAGGATACACTTTCTCCCCCTATGGCTAATGTCACTGGTGTTGTCAGCAAGCAGGTTACACTTACTCCTCCTATGGCTAATGTCACTGGTATTGTTAGCAAGCAGGATATACTGACTCCTCTTATTGCTAATGTCACTGGTGTTGTTAGCAAGCAGGGTACACTTACTCCTCCTATGACGAATGTCACTGGTGTTGTTAACAAGCAGGGTACACTAACTCCTCCTATGGCTAATGCCACTGGTGTTGTTGGCAAGCAGGATACACTTTCTCCCCCTATGGCTAATGTCACTGGTGTTGTCAGCAAGCAGGGTACACTTACTCCTCCTATGGCTAATGTCACTGGTGTTGTCAGCAAGTAGGATATACTGACTCCTCCTATGGCTAATGTCACTATTGTTGTTGGCAAGCAGGATATATTTACTCCTAGTATGGCTGATGTGACTGGTGTTGTTAACAAGCAGGATACACTTATTCCTACTATGGCTAATGTCACTGGTGTTGTCAGCAAGCAGAATACACATTGGTTTTTTAGCAATAAGGATACACTTACTCCTCCTATGGCCAATGGCACTGGTGTTGTTGGCAAGCAGAATATACTTTCTCCTCATATGGCTAATGTAACTGCTGTTGTTGGCAAGCAGGGTATACTTACTCCTACTAATTCTAATGTCACTGGTGTTGTAAGCAAGCAGGATATACTTACTCCTCCTATGGCTAATATCAATGGTGTTGTCAGCAAGCAGGATATACTTACTCCTCCTATGGCTAATGTCACTGGTGTTGTTAGCAAGCAGGATATACTGACTCCTCCTTTTGCTAATGACACTGTAGTTGTTAGCAAGTAGGATATATTTACTCCTCCTATGGCTAATGTCACTGCTGTTGTTAGTAAGCAGGATATACTGACTCCTCCTATGGCTAATGTCACTGGTGTTGTTAGCAAGTAGGTTATATTTACTCCTCCTATGGCTCATGTCACTGATGTTGTTAGCAAGCATGATATACTTACTCCTCATATGGCTAATGTCACTGGTGTTGTCAGCAAGCATGATATACTTACTCCTCCTATGGCTAATGTCACTGATGTTGTCAGCAAGCAGGATACACTTACTCCTCCAATGTCTTATATCACTGGTGTTGTCAGCAAGCAGGATATACTTACTCCTTCTAGTGCCTTATCTCTTTGGCTAGTTCGCAGAATTTATATTGTTTTGCTTGATTTTTTCATGATTTAGCATTTCATCGGATGTTTTTTTTATTTTGATTTTAGATTCTGTATTTGTCTTTCCTTCATTGATAGTAACGGTATGTATCACGGTGAACATTTAAGGATTGTTTTTCAGCTTTTGCGCTTTATCGGTGTGTATTGGCAGTAGGGAATGAAAACAAAATATGTAAAGCACGAAGTGCTTTTCATGAATTTTGTTTCCATTCCCTACTGCCAATACACACCGATAAAGCGCAAAAGCTGAAAAACAATCCTTATATTTATATTTTACGTGTTATTTAAGTTGTTTCTGTCCCTTTTCATCCCGTTTCTTTACATTTGAAATGTCACTGCTGAGGGAGAACGTTCGGCGTTTTTTGCTAGCTTCGAAGTAGTACCTTCTGAACGGAAACATTGTAGAAAAATAAGAAATTGAATTTTGTTTATGGTTGTATTTTGAACATTTCTATCAAAACTGAATAAAAAATGAATCGTACAAAATCGCGATTTTTGTCCCACATGATAAAGACCAAGCGGATGGTTAGTCTGGAGAAATGTCACGGATATTGGAAGGAAAACATTTGAAAACTGACTGGAACACACTATTAATTTGTTTATAAACCTATGAAATCAATCGGTACCATTATTCAAACTTCTGTAAAATTACTCTGTTTCTTCTGGAAGTATTTAGAATAATGCAAAATTCGAGTACAGCCGTGCAAAACGATACAAATACACGAAATTTTCACGACCTACCTCAACATGGCACAACATTCGCTGATACGAAATATAATTTCTGATCTGTATAATTCCATAAGAAGCAAAAATAAATTCACTGTTGATGAATGACACAAGTGGAGCAAATCCTCATCCTAAATATTGAATATTTGATCCAATAATGTCAAAATTCGCTCATCCAAACATGGCATAATTCCGTAGACGACAGTGCAGGTCGTTCTTGAATTTCGTCTGGTGTGACGCGTGATCGACTTACTACGTCACACTTCTTGGAAGTGTACATGTGGATGACCTAGATTTTGACCCATTTAATCACTGGGAGTAGACGGCATCGATTGATAATGGAATTTTGAATCTGTGTTGAAGCAGTAATTAGAATTGGCATTTTATGGGAAATTAATCCGCATTTGTTTAAATGTCACGTGATAGGCTCTTGCGATTATCGAAAAATGCAGTGCAGTTGGTTTGGTACCTTCATATAAGGGAAACGTAGTAGGAATGTAAATATTGGGGAGTAAGCATTACATGAACTTCTATCATGAACATTACAATCGTTATTAGCTTCCTCCCATTGAGGAACATATTAAAATAAAGTTTCCTGTTTATAAATCAAACAATACTATGTGTTTGTAGAACTCGACTGCCTTCGCTATGTCGTCAACTTTGTCCGCAAATCTGAAGGTAGGCCAAACCCCAAAGCGAGGATTTTGTCTCTAGGAATGCACATGTTAAATATCGAACCAATGTGCTTTTCAAAATGTCTGACCATGGTAAAAGTTAATGCTTACAACGGATATATAAAACCAATGTTTTGTTGAACGTCACTACAGTTTTAATGAATCACAATAATTATCGGATTTCTTATGTTTCAGATGAGTTACATTCATAGCCCTGAACATGTTGTTTTAATTCAAGGTCTTTGATATTTTACGTCATTATGAGGGTTACGGTTGAAGTTTAGAAGTTTCTGATATGCAATGTTAAACATTTTTAAATTCAATAGTATCGTTTAAAACCTGATATATTTACAGTAAGGACCAAACATGCGCGTTTCTTGTATTAAACCCTCGTCAGTGATCCTCAGTCAAAATTATGTAATATGGCCAAAAAGAATGAAAATTATTATGTCCAAAAATGTACCAAAATACGTAGCAGAATGGGTGGGATATGATGCTACAGGACCAACGTTTTAGAAATTTCAAGAAATTTTGTAACAGAAAATTTCAAATGCGTTTCAAATACGGTGCCCTCTGGGACTCCTGGTCCACCAGCAGTGACACTCACCAAGTGGTACAAATGTTAAATGTCTTCAAATTCATTAGCATCATTTAAAAGCAGATTAATTTACAGCATGGACCAGGTCATGCACGCTTTGGATATTTAACCCTCGTCAGTGATCCTCAATCTAAACAATGTAATATTGCAAAAGAATGTGGAAATTATGCTCAAAATACACCGAAAGACGTAGTAAGATGACTGGGATATGATGCTACAGGACCTAGGTTTCAAAAATTTGAGAAAAATTTTGAACAGAAATTTTCGAACGCGTTTGAAGACACGACCAACAGAAATTGATCGAACTTGGCTACATGTACCCTCAGGGACTCCTTGTTCACCAGCAATGACACTCACCAAGTTGTAAAAATGTTAAATGTATTCAAATTCATTAGCGTCATTTAAAAGCAGATTAACTACAGCATGGACCAGACATGAACGTTTCGGGTATTTAACCCTCGTCACTGATCCTCAATCTAAACAATAAAATATGGCCAAAATATGAGGAAATTATGTCCAAAATATCCCGAGAGACGAAGCAAGATGACTGGGATATGAAGCTATAGGATATTAAACGTCTTCAAATTTAATAGCATCATTTAAGACAGATAAATTTTCAGCATGGACCAGATATGCACGTTTCGGGTACATACCAGTCGTCGGTGATCCTCAATCTAAACAATGTAATATTGCCAAAGAGTGTGAAAATATTATGTATAAAATGTACCGAAAGACGTAGCAGGATGGGTGCGATATGATGCTATAGGACCTACGTTTTAGAAATTTTAAGAAATTTTGATAACAGAAATTTTCGAATGCGTTGAAAAGACAGACGATCAACCGAAGTTGATCGAACTTGCCTACATGTGCCCTCAGGGTCTCCTGGTCCACCAGCAGTGACACTCACCAAGTGATACAAATGTTAAATGTCTTCAAATTCATTAGCATCATTTAAGGAGGGTTTTAACACCAAGATGGCGGCGGCATTATTTGTTTTCTCACTTCATAAGAAAAGTACAGTCTTAACTTCCTTAAAACATTTGATACGCTGATTGATGAGTATCCTGATGAAGTTTGAATAATTTTCGGCGTCATTTGAAGAAATTATGGCGACTTTCGAAATTGTGGACTTTGGGAGTTTTATCCATGAGCAAACCACGTCGTCATTTCGACGTTATCTGGGAAGGTGGCGTCACAAACCTTCGCATTCAAAATGCAATAAAATCATTAATATCAAACGTATCGCATTGAAACTTTGCATGTATAAAATAGAAAATTAAATCTTCATCACAGTGAATTTGTTGACAAACTGACAACAAAGAAAAGCGGATGTCACTTAATTGAAAATGGACGATTTTCGAAAGAAAAATTTGAAAATATAAAGCTTTGTAATATTTTAATCCAAAATTCAATTTTTCTCATTTAATCATTGAATAATCTCTGGACATTGTTGATAATTTTGTTAGTTTTTTTGACAAAGATTCATCCACACGATTCCCAATAATTAACTACAGTCAATTGGCTCAAAATCGCAAATATTTGAGCGACAATGTCATCGTTTATTCCAGTATTCTGTCTTTCTTTAAAACACAATCTCATCTTTTCCATATGTAAGTGAAATACATTTATGAAGATATTGGAAGTTAAATCAAAATTAATTTCCAATAGCTTAACGAGAACTGGAATGACACTTTCAATATAATGACGTCATCAAGACATTCACGAAAACGTCTATTTATGCATATTTCAAAGTCTCGTAGAACCTTTTCCTGTGGATAGAATCAAATGTAAGTGTGCATAATCAAGGACAGACAAGAAATATATAATTTCAGAAATTTTTAGAAAAATTGAATTTGGCGTCCAAGTGTTCAATACCTCCTTAAGAGCAGGTTAATTTACATCATGGATCAGATATGAACGTTTTGGGTATTTAACCCTCGTCAGTGATCCTCAATCTAAACAATGAAATATGGCCAAAATATGTGGAAATTATGTCCAAAATATACCGAAAGACGTAGATAGATGACTGGGATATGATGCTAAGGGACCTAGGTTTCAGAAATTTGAGAAAATTTTGTGAACTGAAATTTTAAGTACACCGAAACAGATATTATTCAGATGTTAAACGTTCTGATCGACAACAATCTTGTGGCGTTTGGAGGATAGCCTTTCTAGCAAATTGTCGGAATTCCAGTGGGGACCAATTGTGCCCCACTCCTTGCCGATATTTTCCTTTACTCGTACGAAGCTGTATTTATATAATCTTTGGTCTCTTCAGGGAAAAGATACTTAGCTTCTGGCTTCAACTTCATCTACAGAGACATAGACGAATTCGCGGATTACATGAGCAGTATCTCCCCTTCGGAGCTCGAAGTCAAAGAAACCACAGAGACAAAAATTCAGCATTCTATTGGACATAATGCTGTCCTACGACACTGATGGTCACATGAACACATCACTCACAAACATGACGACTTCAATTTCAGCATTACAAACTTTTCTGAGTAGCAACATCCCTTCATCGCTTGGTTACGGCGTGTTCATATCTCAGTTGGTACACTTTGCCAGAGCAAGTACCAAATATACAGATTTTTTTTCTGAGAGCTAGGCGTCTTTCAGATGAGCTTCTCAGTCAGGGATATGTTTGTGACCGACTAGCATCGTCACTGAGGAAGGTCTATGGTCGATATGGGGAACTCGTCACACACCATGATGTCCCACTCTCCAATATGGTGGATGGTATTCTGTCATAGACCATTTGAGCCATTCAACCAAAGATTGTACTCTATGTCTTCTGAAATTGAAGTAACCGGATGTGACAGTTCTACCGAGTTGAAGTAACGGGTGTTGCATGCAAGTAGGAGATGCTTACTCTTCCTGGGCACCAAGAGGTACACTTTAAAACACATCTAGTTTCTCAGTGTTGAATAAAAGGAAGACAACTCTTGTAACTTTTATGCAACTCTTCGAGTATCTTTCCTAACTCAATCAATACTGAAAAGCAATATATTAGTACGCCATTAACGTGCAATGAAAATAAGAAATATAGTTAATTTCTTGTGATAGATTTACTTTATATTTATATCAAAATGAAACTTTTTTCAAGAAGGAGAATATTATTGCTGTTGCATTTGCATGTTTCAGACAGAAAATTCCTAAACACACAAATTCCTAGACTAGACACAACACTATGTATGGACACATGAGAAGGGGCAGTATCTCATTATGCAGTGCAGAAGTTAGGATAGCAGTAAGATACTACCTGAAAGGAAGTATCTCAAAAAGAGTTTGGTAACTGAGTTCATTGGATTGAATTCTTTGACATTTCGTTCAAGCATACCAACAAAGTGGAAAATTATTTCAAATTCGAATGATAACAAAACAACATGTAAAATCTATTAATTAAAGCATCATCCTTTTATGAATACACACTAACTACAATCAGAGGCTATTGAAGGCTGGCATTTTCATCTATACTATTAGATAGGTGCGGGTTTAACGAATCCTTTTATATTGGTCTTGATGCGATTGATTCACTTTCAAGAAATTTCTTATTTTTTCAAGCTGCTGAGCTATCGACATTTACCCTGAAATTAAGATTATTCATGCATGCTGCTTCCTGGGTAATTGGAGAAGTGAGAGGGTTGTGCGCACGTAATCCAGGATAACCACACCATTTGCTACTTGCGTGACAAATGGCCGTCCAAAGTCGGCACCGGTTACCCATTGGTCTCGTCGGTTTATGTGTAGTCTTTTGTGTTTGATGTTTACATGTCGTGTGTCTTTTTTCCGTCTCGAGCTGTACTCGTCTTTTGTGTTTTTGCATCGGGTGTTTTGGTGTTTTACTGTTGATGCTGCAACGGAGTCTTGTTGGAGATCTCCTCCCTTCTTTCCTTTAATCTTTAAACATGTTTTACAAGATAAAATGTGTATATAAATAAAATGTGTGAAATGCTCGTTCCTTTTCGTCGAATTCTATCCGTGTTTTCCCAATTTAAAAGTATTAATGGCTAGATTTTTGATATACTTTGTTTAGACTATTACCATTTAGAATGAATGGTCACACTCTTTTTCTATACTTTTTCTATACTATACCGCTCAAGATATTGTCTTTTCTTTAAGACACATTTTTTACGATTTTGTGACACTTTCTACAGGAAAGGTTTTAGAATTCCTATGTGTACTAACAGCTCGCCTGTTTTTGAAAAAAAGGTAATGTAAAGAAAAAGAAAAAAAAAAAAACAAACAAACAAACAAACAAACAAACAAAAATCGCCACAATTTGAAATGTTACAAGGTATACCTTCAGAAAAACTTTACAAGCCATATCACGACCATTCAAAAAATCTTCCGCAAAGTTATTAATAAACAAATCTAACACCAATGGCTAAAACACAATTCAGAACCTCAGCAAGAAGATTAAAAGCGGAGAATTTCAAACAAACATACATGATGAAAGAGAAGATGCTTGCCTAAGCACCATATTCATAGACTGCAACCGTACGATATTTACGGTTCTTCACATACCATATTTGATAAAGCTTGCTCTCACATTTTAAATATTCGGGATCACATTGACCATTTCACAAAAATGACTACTCGCAAGGATTTCAGTATTAAAAGAAATAAAAATCTTGTAAATACCCTGGAGGTTTTATTGAAATTGACCTGTATTCCTTTCGCGATGACTGGACAATATTTTTCATTAGTACCTTTTGTCGCCTTTATTTTATAGTAACTTGATAAACAGGATAAGAAGGATATACGACAGGTTTACTCAAATAAGATGTGAAAAAATAATCAATCGCCTTCAATGATACGTTCATTGAGCTTTCAAAAGAATATTATGCACGCTACTAGAACCGTATTCAATTTTGTACTTCAATGACAAATATGGATAATGACCATATCCCTGTCTACATTACAAAATCGATAATTCAGAAAATCAGAAACCGAAGGCACACAAATTCAGGATAAAACAGGAACCAAAGCAAACAAAAACAAAAACCTCCACCATATGAAAAGAAGCGAACTCCCGATATGAGAGTGAGACCAGGTGCCCAGGAAGAGTAAGCATCTCCTGCTTGCATGCAACACCCGTCGCTTCAATTCGGTAGAACTGTCACATCCGGTTACTTCCATTTTGGAAGATATAGAGTACAATCTTTGGTTGGATGGTTCAAATGGTCCATGACAGAATATCATCCACCATTCTGTACAGTGGGACATCATAGTGTATGACGAGTTCCCCATATCGACCGTAGAACTTCCTCAGTGACGATGTTAGTCGGTCACAAACATATCCCTCACTGAGAAGCTTATCTGAAAGACGCCTAGCTCTCAGAACAAAATCCGTATATTTGGTACTTGCTCTGGCATAGCGTATCAACTGAGATATGAACACGCCATAAGCAGGCGATGAAGGGATGTTGCTACTCAGAAAAGGAAAGTTCGTAATGCTGAAATTGAAGTCGTCACGTTTGTCATAGAGTGAGGTGTTCATGTGACCATCAGTGTCGTAGGACAACATTATGTCCAAATAGGATGCTGAATTATTTGTTTCTGTAGTTTCTTTGACTTCAAGCTCCGAAGGATAGATACTGCTCAGGTAATCCGCGAATTTTGGATTATTGATGGACAACACATCGTCTATGTATCTGTAAGTGAAGTTGAAGTCAGAAGCTAAGTATCTTTTCCCTTCAGAGACCAAAGATTGAATGAATTCAGCTTCGTACGAGTAAAGGAAAATGTCGGCAAGGAGTGGGGCACAATTGGTCCCCATTGGAATTCCGACAATTTGCTGGAAGACCTTTCCCCCAAACACCACAAAAATGTTGTCGATCAGAAAGTTTAACATCTGAATAATGTCTGTTTCAGTGTACTTATTTTCAGAATCTGACTTTTCTTTTACAAAGTAGGTTTTGTCATAGTTAACAACAATAAATTTGTATTTGCGATTACCTTTCTTACTTGTAAACGCATTACTTATAATTTTTGCGAGTCTTTCTTTCAATTTAGAATGCGGAATTGTAGTGTAAAGTGTCGAAAAATCAAAGGCTTTGATCTAATGGACTCTACTAAAATGAGTGGATTTCAGATGTTCTAAAAGTTCCTTTGAATTCTTTAAAATCCACATCTGGTTGATACCACTGCGAGAATATACTGTCGAACAATATTTTTGTAGCCCAGATTTGATTTCAGATAAAACTTTGGTGAGTAAGATCGATACAGATTTGGTAGAACATTTTGAGGAACCAGCGATGAAACGTTGTTTGTACGGATTCTTATGCATTTTAGGTATGCAGTATAAGTATGGTAAATCTAAATTTAAATTGGTAGTGTCGAAGCCAAAGGAAGCAAGGGCTGATTTGTGGTTATCTATTATTTCAGAGGCAGAAAGGTTTGTTGGGGTGTAAGTGGGATTTCCAGGTGTCGAATTTAAACCCAACTCTTTAACTAGACTGTCGAAATAGTACTTTTTGCAAGTAAATGTGTAATTATTTGAGGCTTTGTCCGCTGGTGTGATGACATAATGTTCTTGGAGGTAGGTAAGTTCTGTGATAACATCAGGGTCTTTAAATATAGACACGAATCTGGTGTTCACAGTTGATTTTAATCGGTTAATTCTAGATAAAAGTAACCCGCTGATTGATTTTATCCATTCGGAAAGGGTGTCGAGCTGTACATCCTCTTTCTTTGCCCAACGTCTTGCATATTCCTCACAAGAGTCCATGATAATTTTGACATTTTGGTTCCATGTAAAGGACATACTTTCTCTGTATTTGGGACCCTTTTTTAACAATTCTCTCAACTTGTCGTTCTTGACTATACTAAGATCACCAGTAATAACGTGACCACAAGGAGAGTAGTTGAAATCCGATGAAGAACATTCGCAGGGAAGTGGATGTAGTGAGGGATTACTTAAATCAATACACTGCAGGAATCGTTTGTAAGTGTAAATTTTAGATGCAACTGTTGGTGTGTAGCTATAGGAAATACAAGGAGTTTCTTTTCTTTTGAAATATGGTGGGATTTTTTCTGTGACAGTTTTGTGATTCAAAATTTGACCAAGATTCAAGTTATCAATACCTTTGTTTGCAAATCTTACTTTAATGAAAGGGCGGTTTGTTTTCTCCTCTGATTTATCTGATCTAACTGCTTGAAATAAACGAAAAGTAGAAATGTCCAAGATGACTCCTTGTAGTCTGTATTCTGGGGAACGTGTATCGGTATATGCGAGATCCTTCGTATAATCGTAGATTTCGTGTAACTTCCGTAAATGAACAGAGTATAAGTTGGTACGAATATAATGCAGGCCTAGAGGCTCATTTAAAAATGGAACCAAGTCATCGAAGGAGAAACTATGTATCTCAGGCCTATTATATTTTCGAATGCCATGACTTCGAGGTCTTCTTTGTGATCTGTTGAATAAGCTAGTCACATTTACCGATTGACAACCGGGACTTGTTAAGTTTCCTATAGTGCTGATGTTATCGTTGCACCCATAGGGCGCTGCAGTGTTAAGAATTTTTATCCAGAACTCTTCTCTGTTGCGACGGAACTCTTCTCTGTTGCAATGTTTACAATCATACGTAACTTGTAACACCGTTTGCTACTTACATAGCAGATGATCGTCCTAAGTAGAAACGATTGCCTATTGATCTTGTTGATTTATGTATAATTGTGTATTTGGTGTTTTGGTCGTGTTTGGTGTTCCGTGCCCCCCCCCCCCTTCTGTCTCTGTGTTTTCACTTTGGGTGTTTTGATGTTTTGCTGATGGTGCTGCAACAGGGATTTGTTGGAGATCCCCTCCTTTCATTTTTAAATGTAATGTGGTATTGTTGACAATATATCGTGGCAATTATAAAAAACATATTGAAAAAAGGTATAATGCAACCTTTTTCAACAATACATGTGTGACTTGAAATAGAAATGAGAATGATGCATCTCAAATTTTCACTACATAATTCAAAATGCTTCAACCAAAGCACAAAGGATGGGTCTACTCTTTGCTTAAAAGTTCAGACGATAAAAATCAATGTATTTGCATTTTCATAAAGCTAGAACATCATTTTGAAATATAAAAACAAGCTTTCAAAATAGATCTGAGGCAACGGCGAGTGTGGATCTACCGTTGTTCTCTTTTTCTAAAACATCGTGCACTTAATCGTACAATATATTTGAGTAATCCAGTATTCTAGTACGGAAGGACAGTAGTGGATAAACATTAAAGAAATATCTATTCCTTGTTAAGATTCTCATTTAAAGTAGAGTATCCCTCAGGTCAGAATAGCTGGTAATTTTCTGCCTGAATACCCTATTCTTTCTTTTCATATTATCTTTCAGATTATCAAACTAATACGGTTTTGGGAAAAGAAACATTTATAGTTACATTTTATCACCTCTATAAAGGAATTTTCTTACTTTTCCCATAGGGTCCAATGTTAAAGATCAAACGGCTTTTAAAAGTTCTCGGTATAATTATGAAACCATAAATTATATTTTGTTTTTATATCAGGTCTAACATATGCTTATAATATATAGAAATGAAAATATTGTAAAAGTTGTTAATTTGAAATATGAGCATCTGAGACCTGAGGGATGCTCTACCTAAACTATTGATGAATAATATCTTTCTGTATATTTATCGCTCAAAAGAGTCTGGAATTATGGCCTTTTATCAAATTTTTACGAAGAAAATTAAAATAAACTAATCAAAGTATGATGAAGCGTCTTTTTCTTCACGCGTTTAATACTGTATTTTTTCATACTTTTCGAAAAAATTTGCAATTGGCGCGAGTGAAATGCTCCTAGTGAAATAAAAGATTTCATTGGACTGATATGTGACGTATATTAGATATTCGATAATAAGACTTATGAATGAGTTGCCTATTAAAATTGCGATTTACTCAAGTTAGACTTGCTTGGATAAGCAAAATAAGCAAAGTGTGTAGTATCCTAAAATTCTTAAATCATGTCCTGCTTCTTGAGAATGTCTGAATATCTATATAAACCAGCTGGTCATATTATTACAGGTGACTTTTCAATTATCAAAGACAGGCAGCTCCGTGGTCTTCTCAAAAAAGAACCTAAATATAGAATCCCATCCAAGATAGATTTTATTAAATGTCGCGAAGTGCTAAAGGAAGCTTTAGATAACTATACCAAACGATGGTGTAAATCGGAAGGAGTCGAATCGCATGCTCTGAATGACTGGAAAAACCTCATTTTGGATATTACCGATATTCGAATAGATAACTACCACAAAAATCCTCATCTTTTTGAAAATCCAATTTCTTAATCTGAAAGATATTTCAAATCCAAGTTACGTAATTTACATGAAAAATATGTCTTCGCGCCTGCAGACAAAGCAGCCAACAACACCATAATTATTTGAAAACGCTACTACATATCAACTTTAGTTTCGGAACTTTCCTCTATTGATACTTATATCGAAAGCAACGAAAGTGTCCCCAATATTTTGAACAAACATAACAGTGAAATTTCTTCTTTTAACATCCCTATTTCTAAATTGGATCTCCCTACAATATACTGTATACCAAAACTTCACAAATCTCCATACAAGTTTCGATACATTGCTAATTCTAGCAACTGCTCAACAACAATTTTGTCTAGAAATCTGACGTCAGCACTCACGGCTATAAAGGAACACGTGGCAAAATACTGTGAAACTGTCATGAACAGGAATGGCGTAAACTTCTTTTGGTCTATTAAAAATTCAGGGGATGTGATTGACAAAATGAAATCAAGAAATTTTGAAGCAAATACGATATCTTCATACGACTTTTCTAATATGTATACCACGCTTCCTCACGACAAAATAAATGCTCGATTGTCCAAACTCATTAAATGGTGTTTTGATCGAGAGGGGAAAACTTATATTTGTACTTCTGAATCGAAGGGTTTCTTTTCCACCACAAATTACAAATCATACAAATCATGGACATGTGGTGACCTGTGTATTGCCTTGTCCTTCCTTTTGGACAATATTTATGTAAGATTTGGTGAGAAACTCTACAAGCAGGTTGTAGGGATTCCAATGGGTACTAATTGTGCGCCTCTTGCTGCAGATTTATTTTTATACACTTATGAAAAGGAATTTATCCAAAATCTTCAAAAGCAAAGAAAAAATGATGATGTGAAATGCTTCATTGGTACTTCAAGGTACCTGGATGATATTCTTACCATCGACAATCCTGTTTTAGAAAAGTATAAAAATGTTATTTATCCACAAGAATTGATTCTAAACAAGGCAAACGTTTCAAACACAGAAACACAATTTTTTGACCTAAATATCAAAATTGTTAACGGAGAGATCCATACAAGTGTGTATGACAAAAGAGATGATTTTGGATTTAACATAGTAAATTTCCCCTGGCTTGACGGTGATGTTCCTAGATTACCGTCCTATGGTATCTATATTTCACAAACTCATCCGGTATGCTAGAGCATGTACTGATGTTTTGGATTTTCATAGTAGAAATTCACAAATTACCAAGAAACTTTTAAGACAAGGTTTTCGCTTTCACAAACTAGTAGAGACTTTCTGGAAATTTTACAAAAATTATTGTCAACTTCTTCTGAAATTCTAACCAATACAGGCAACAGAGTATATTACTTTGGGTATTTCACAACCTGCATTTTATGGTGACATTATTAACAAGATAAGAAGGATCAAAGATAAACAACATCACTATCGAAAATGCGTCAGAATGATCAAACGCCTTTTATACCGTGGATATGATCCTAATGTCACCAGACGGACACTAGGCTTGGTACTTGACCAATCTACAGTCTTGTACAAGCGCATTCTTAAAACTTGCACTCTGACTGACTGTGACGACGGGTCTCCATGACGGGCCCGGTCCAAACCTCTTTAGAGAAGACAGGGCCCCGACCACCTGTCCTCTCTGAATGTCAGTCGGACTCCTCGGGTGATAACATACATGAGCTCGCGGCGGCAGAGCACGGATTGTATTACGTACGCCCTCTTTTTATATCCATTTACATATTCATCTGTGTTGTTTGGGCCCCTGCGTTTTGCGGTCTTGTTTGTGTGTGGTCATCTGACAGTGAGGAGGTTGTTTTACACCATAATTGTACGTTCTTCGAGACCTCTGGGTAGTCGGAAAAGTGGGAGGGTTGTGTGCACGTAATCCAGGATAACCACACCTTCTGCTATTTCCGTTGCAGATGGCCGTCGTAAGTCGGCACCGGTTGCCCATTGGCCTCGTTGGTTTATGTGTAGTCCTTTGTGTTTGATGTTTCTGTGTTGCGCGTTGACGCTCCTTGTCCCTTATGCGTCTCTTTCCGTGCTTGTCTGCTTTGCGTTTTGCATTGGGTATTTTGGGGTTTTGCTGTGGGTGCTGCAACCGGGTGTTGTTGGAGATCCCCTCCTTTGTAGTATACAATAACATGTACTCATGCATTCAACTGTCATGATCAATCGGACTCTTTTTTTAGAAAATACCTTCATATTTAGATAATTCTTATATTGCAAACGCAAATCCCTGCTTCATATTTATCGTGCGGAAGCGTATTAGTGCCAGATTTATACTCTTTTTTTAATTTGTTTTCTACGCATAAAAGTAGTGTTGTAACGATTATCGCCGACATCGGCGACATCATCGCTAATACCCTTCGATTTCGATTAATCGATTATGTTTTCAAGGATCGATTATAATCGGAAATATATACAACGTAGAAAAGAATGACATAGTTCTCGGTCGAATACGCGTGTAACAAGTTTGAATAAAACGAAAGTAGATCGATGATTGTTTCCACGAGTTAAAGTTACGGTCGTAACGTAAATAATTTGAAAAGAATACACTTTCTAAGGCATACAATGGGTGGAATTAGGATTCTCATAGTAATGACAAGTACTCTAATAGAAAACTTCAACGTCAGATTCGATACGTCAATTATATCTACATGTAGTTTATCTACTCGTCTAGGAAAAACAAACTTTTTACGCCGAACTCCAGAGCTTTGTAAGAACGACAAGGTCCACGAAGATATTGTTTGATTACTCATTAAATGAGCAAAAACCTTGCTCTTGGGTCGAATGGAGACCAGGGCTCTCCAAAAGAAAAAAACTGCATCTGGCATGTAAAGTTACCGACTATATTAGTATTACAATCACATACATGTATTTGTTTTGGCTCCCTTACTGCTGTGATCTTGACAAAATATTTCATTTACTAGACAGGCGTTTACCATTCTGTGGTTGGAGTTCTTTCTAGACATTTTACTATGTATATTAGCATATGCTTTAGTGAAGTTCTATCATTACTTGTCATATTCTTTTCTGTAAAAGCATGTAAATTTATTTCCGATTAAATCGAAATAAATGATTAAAATCCTATCCGATTATAAACCGATAATCGATTATGAAATTTGTCCGATTATACAACACTACATAAAAGTGTAAATTTTACAGAAAAAGTGTAAATTTTACAGAAAAAGGTGTGAAATTTACAGAAAGAAGTGTAAAATTTACAGAAAAAGTGTAAATTTTACAGGAAAAAATTGTAAATTCTACAGGAAAAAAAAAGTAAATTTTACAGAAAAAGTGTAAATTTTACAGAAAAAGGTGTAAAATTTATAGAAAGAAGTGTAAAATTTACAGAAAAAAGTGTAAATTCTACAGGAAAAAAGTGTAAATTTTACAGGAAAAAAGTGTAAATTTTACAGAAAAATGGTGTAAATTTTACACATTAAAGTGTAAAATTAACAGAAAAAAGTGTAAAATATACAGAAAAATGTGTAAAATTTACAGGAAAATGTGTAAAATTTACTGAAAAAAGTGTAAAATTTACAGAAAAAGTGTAAAATTTACACTTTTTTGTGTAGAAAAAAAAAACCAAATAGAATAAAAAAGAGTATCAATCTTGCACAAATTCGGTTCCGTTATATCGACTTATTTTTTTTACTCATATAGAAGTCTATAAGTAATCTTTAAAGTGCACGCTTGTTTGTTTACATTTTTGCCTTCGGTTTGACGTCGATCTTGGAAAGTTGCGAAGATCACCGAGGTCGATGTGAAATACATGAGCCCTTTCCCATCTTTTTTATGCTGAATCTGATCGATATCTTTTAAGAGAAAAATAGTTTTTGATTCAAAATTTTGAATGTGTTTGAAACAAGAGGCCCAAGGGGGCCATATCGCTCACCTGAGTTGCAGACAAATGGTTAAAAGTCACAAAAATACTTCTACAGATCAAAGCCCTTGACAGCCATATTTGTTGACCTATCGACAAGAAAAACACAAACTTGGCAGAGGACCTTGAGTACTTGCTTGCTGCAAGGTTTCGTGAAATTCTGTGAAATGGTTGCAGAGGAGATTTCAAAAATGTGTCAGCCAATCAGAGTCCTCAGCGGCCATATTTGTAGACCGATCAGCACAAAATACACAATCTTGGTAGAGGACCTTGAGTACTTTCTTCCTGTAAAATTTCATGAAATTCTGTGCAGTGGTTTTTTTGCAGAGAAGATGTTGAAAATGTGTTAGCCAATCAGAGCCTACGGTGGCCATATTTGTTGACCGATCGGCACGAAAAACGCAAACTTGTTGGAGGCCTTTGAATACTTCCTTCCTGTAAAGTTTCATGAAATTCTGTGCAGTGGTTGCAGAGAAGATGTCGAAAATGTGTCGGCCAATCAGATCCCTTGGTAACAATATTTGTTGAACGATCGGCACGAAAAACACAAAATTGGTAGAGGACCTTGAGTACTTCCTTCCTGTAAAGTTTCATGAAATTCTGTGCAGCAATTGCAGAGGAGATGTCGAAAATGTGTCGGCCAATCAGAGCCCTTGGCAGCCATATTTGTTGAACGATCGGCACGAAAGACACAAACTTGGTAGAGGACCTTAAGTACTTCCTTCCTGTAAAGTTTCATGAAATTCTGTGCAGCAGTTGCAGAGGAGATGTCGAAAATGTGTCAGCCAATCAGAGCACTCGGCGGCCATATTTGTTGTCTGATCGGCACAAAAAACACAAACTTGGTAGAGGACCTTGAGTACTTCCTTCCTGTACAGTTTCATGAAATTATGTGCAGCGGTTGCAGCAGAGATGTCAAAAATGTGTCAGCTAATCAGAACCCTCGGCGGCCATATTTGTTGACCGATCGGCACAAAAAACACAAACTTGGAAGAGGACCTTGAGTACTTCCTTCCTGTATAGTTTCATGGAATTCTGTGCAGCGGTTGCAGAGGAGATGTCGAACATGTGTCAGCCAATCAGAGCCCTCGGCAGCCATATTTGTTGACCGATCGGCACAAAAAACACAAACTTGGTAGAGGACCTTGAATACTTCCTTCCTGTAAAGTTTCATGAAATTCTGTGCAGCGGTTACAGAGGAGATGTCGAACATGTGTCAGCCAATCAGAGTACTCGGCAGCCATATTTGTTGACCGATTGGCACAAAAAAACACAAACTTGGTAGAGGACCTTGAGTACTTCCTTCCTGTAAAGTTTCGAGATATTCTGTGCAGGGGTTCCAGAGGAGAAGTCGAAAATGTGTCAGCCAATCAGAGCTTGTGGCGGACATCTTGGATTTCCGATCGGCTCTAAAAACACAAACTTGGTAGAGGGCATTGAGTTCTTGCTTCCTGTGAAGTTTCGAGAAATTCTGTGCAGCGGTTTCAGAGGAGAAGTCGAAAATGTGTCAGCCAATCAGAGCCTATGGCAGCCATCTTGGATTTCCGATCGGCTCGAAAAACACAAACTTGGTAGAGGGCATTGAGTACTTACTTCCTGTAAAGTTTCATGAAATTCTGTGCAGCAATTGCAGAGGAGATGTCGAAAATGTGTCGGCCAATCAGATCCCTTGGCAGCCATATTTGTTGACCGATTGGCACAAAAAAACACAAACTTGGTAGAGGACCTTGAATACTTCCTTCCTGTATAGTTTCATGGAATTCTGTGCAGCGGTTGCAGAGGAGATGTCGAACATGTGTCAGCCAATCAGAGTACTCGGCAGCCATATTTGTTGACCGATTGGCACAAAAAAACACAAACTTGGTAGAGGACCTTGAGTACTTCCTTCCTGTAAAGTTTCGAGATATTCTGTGCAGGGGTTCCAGAGGAGAAGTCGAAAATGTGTCATCCAATCAGAGCTTGTGGCGGACATCTTGGATTTCCGATCGGCTCTAAAAACATAAACTTGGTAGAGGGCATTGAGTTCTTGCTTCCTGTGAAGTTTCGAGAAATTCTGTGCAGCGGTTTCAGAGGAGAAGTCGAAAATGTGTCAGCCAATCAGAGCCTATGGCAGCCATCTTGGATTTCCGATCGGCTCGAAAGACACAAACTTGGTAGAGGGCATTGAGTACTTACTTCCTGTGAAGTTTCGTGAAATTCTGTGCAGCGGTTGCAGAGGAGATGTTGAAAATGTTAAAAGTTTACGCCGGACGGACGGACGACGACGACGACGGACGGACGGACGGACGGCGCGCTATGACAATAGCTCACTTGAGCTTCGCTCAGGTGAGCTAAAAATTAAAAAGCATTTTTCCCTTCCACTTTAAGCATAGGAACGCAAACTGCGCGAAAATCACACTGTTTACATTGAAGATCACTGACGAGGATTAAGTACCCGAAACGTGCATACTTCGGTGACCGTTGATCGTTTCAACGTATTCGACAATTTCTATTATGATTCTTAAACGAGGGTCCTGTAGCATCATATCCCACTAATCCTGTTACTTTTTTTGGTACAATTTTGGACATAATATCTTACAGACTCTTTGGCCATATTACCGGTACATTACTTAGATTGAGGATCACTGACGAGGGTTTAGTACGCGAAACGTGCATCTCTGGTCCTGTCCGTGCTGCAAATGCTATTGAAGACGTTTAAAATGTTCGACTGAATTCGAGGGGACCCCATTCCATGTAGAAATTCGACGTTTTATCAAATTTTGTTGTGTAGTTTCCGTTTATCAATGTTTATATTCTTTCTTTTAACCTCCAGTGAACGCACTCGCTTCTAGTGCCCGATATCGCGGGTTCATTCCCGCATGTTATTTTTTTTCAAATGGCTTTCTTTATATCAATCAAAAAAAAATTAGAATGAAATATTTAATCTGATAGAACAAAAATAGAAAACAGAGAATGACTTCTTGAAAATTTCATAATTACATGGTTAGAGTGAAAGTTAGTCCATACTCCAGCTATAAGTTATAGCTTGCCTGGTTACTTTACATTTTTACACTTTTTTAAATACTAACATGATATTAGAATCAATACAATATTCATTATTGTCAATATTGACAAATGAACATTTCACTATCTTCACAAACCCAATCCTGAGTATAAACGTCATTCTTGGATATCAAAGCACAGTGTTGATCTGAGCTTGTTGGGTCATTGTCCACAAGAGGTATCTCCATTCCCCTCCAATCAAGCATGGTATTAGTGCCATTAACACGCTGTCCACTCACCCAGTATCTAGGTGGCGCTTAAAAATAAATTATTTATTGAATTCAATTAGTAAGGCAAGGCAGAGGATATCAACAAATGAGTCTAAAGGGAAGGCATACATTTGTACCTCTGTCCTTAGCTGGTTCTTTTGCCTATTATGATATGACAATGTCTGCCTATCTGTCCGTCTGTCTGCCTGTCCGTCCGCTTAGGGAACGCAATAACCGGAATATGCATTAACAGATGTTCATGATATTCATACACTGTGATAAGAATATGAAGAGGAAGCTGCCTTTCGATTTTCAGGTTCTCTCGATTTGTCGTGTGAGTCAATGAATTTTATTTTTATTGTGTAGATGTCTTTTATTTCGGCTTCGAGCACAAATGATAAGACTTTGCATGTTAAAATGCGCATTTGATACACTGATTTTTTTTAAAATAGAACATTTAATTCAATATTGATCATTTCACCCAAGTTGGTGTCTTTGTCTTGTTTCCCCTTGTTTCTCAGTGTTTCGAGTCTAGACTTGAAGTATATTACTAAGGCGTATGTATCTGAAGGCATAGCTCTTTCCTATCTCCTTAGCTAGTTCTTTGGCATGAATTGTACGTCATATTTATAATTTTGCTATTCACAATTTCCTTATTTCGATTTCTTCTATTCCGGTTTGGGCTTCTATTTCGGCATCGACCATCAATGATGAGAAATTACTTATTAAAATACGCAAATGATGCAAAAAAAAGCGTTTATGATAGAACTTAAATTTCAATATTGACAATCGTTCATTTATGAACGTTCTTATTTTCGCTAAGGGGAAATTTTGCGATTTTAACATCAAGACGTTACACATGGGGACATATTCGAGATACAAACGTATTTGCCTTTGTAAGAATGCATACAGCAGGGGTATTTTCGAATGAAGTCCATTGATTGGTGAGATACGCAAAATTGTTCACGTTGACGGCATCAAATATATGATCCCGTGACTTTGTAAGGTATAAGTTAACAAAGCACCGACCGCACTGAGACTACTAAGAAACTATGTATATACATGTATATGAATGAAACACCACTCAAAACAATCTATGCGAAAACACAGAGTTGATAACCACAACAAGAGGCCTTAAAGGGACAGAGAGCACCAAAATACGACATAGAAACATTGAACACAAAAGTCTTCATATAAACCAACGAGATCAATGGACAAACGGTGCCGACGTAGGACGGCCATCTGCCGCGCCAGTAGCAAATGCTTTGGTTATCCGGATTACATGCGCACACCCTCTCACTTTTCCGGTAACCCAGGGACCTCGAAGAACGCACAATTGTAGTGTTGAATAACCTCTTTCACAGTAAGATGACCACACAGACAAGACAGCAAAACGCAGGGACCCAAGCAAAACACATATGAATATATAATTGATATAAAACAAAGGGTGTACAAAGTACAGTCGCTTCTCTAACGGCTATAGCAAGCTCATGCATGTAATTACCCGAGTTGTCCGGCCGATATTCTGAAAGCACAGTCGGTCGGGGCACTGTCATCTCTAAAAAAAGGTTTGAACAGGGCCCGTCATGGAGTCCCGATTGCAATCCTGAATGCGCTTTTACTAGGATGTAGATTGGAAAAGCACCATGCCGCGACACTAGAAAGGTTTATACTAAAAAGAGCAATACTTTTTCTAGATATAATAACAATCAAATTCGACCAGGAGTCCCAGAGGACACATGTAGCCAAGTTCGATCAACTTCGTTTGATGGCATGTCTGATCCACACTGCAAATTTATCTGCTCTTAAATTATGCTATTGAATTTGAAGACGTTCAACATTTCAAATCAATGAGAGAGATTCCAACATAGCTCCGGGAAAGATTGAAAGATCATTTCAAAATTAACATGTCCTGTAGCATAATTTCTCGCACATTGGATAGGCTGAATTCGATCCGGCACCCCTGATCCGGCACTGTTGATTGTTCCTTTATGGCGTCGCAAACAAACTGACGTACGTTATTTCACGTGCACATACATTTAGCATGACGTTCAGTCATTTTGATGAGTAAAGAAGGGGACTTTGAAGGTTTCAATGTGCAGGAAAAATAACCAAGCACCACATTTGAGTTCCGGCTAGAAAAAAAATCAGTCTCGGGTGGGATGATCTACGTCCCAACCTCGGCTAACGCCTCGGTTTGGACTTGATCAATCCCACCCTCGACTGATATTTTTCTATCCGTAACTCAAAGTGGTGCTAGATTCTATTAATCCTACCTTTCCTGCTACGTCATTTGGTACATTTTAGAGCCAAGTTCGATCAACTTCGGTTGACCGTTTCTCCAGCGCATTCTAAAATTTCTGTTATTAAAATGTCTTGACATTTCTAAAACGTGGGTCCTGTAGCATCATATCCCACATTTCCTGCTTCGTCTCTCGGTAGGCTTTTTCGACATAGTAACTTTCATTCTTTTTTGGCATATTACATTGTTTAAATTTGAGGATCACTGACGAGGGTTAAGTACATGAAACGTGCATGTCTGGTCCATACTGCCAATTTATGTGTTCTTAAATGATGATATTCAATTTGAAAATGTTTAACAGTTGTTCCATTTGGTGAGTGTCACTGCTGGTGAACAAGGAGTCCCGAGGGCACATGTGGCCAAGTTCGATCGTTTTTTCAATCGTTTTTTCAACGCATTCTTATATTTCTTTTATCAAAATTTCTTGAAATTTCTAAAACATGGGTCCTGTAGCCTCAAATCCCACTCATCCTGCTACATCTTTCGGTACGCTTTTTCGACATAGTAACTTTCATACTTTTTGGCATATTACATTGTTTAGATTTGAGGATCACTGACGACCACTGGCTAAGTTCCTAAAATGATGCTATAGAATTTGAAGAGTCTAACATTTGTACTACTTGGTGAGTGTCACCTGCTGGTGGACCAGGAGTCCACGAGGGCACATGTTGCCAAGTTCAATCAACTTCGATTAATCATTTCTTCAGCATATTCGAAAAATTCTGTAATAAAAATATCTTTGAATTTCTCAAAGGTGGCTCCTGTATCACCATATCTCACCCATCCTGCTACGTCTTTTGATACATTTTAGACATAACTTTCGCACTCTTTGCCATATTACATTGTTTATATTGAGGATCACTGACGAGGGTTAAGTACCCGAAATGTGCATGTCTGGTCCATGCTGCAAATATATCTGTTCTTGAAGACATTTAACATTGATACCTTAGGTGAATATAAGTTCAATTCTTTAATTGTTTAATGTCATTTTTGTTTTGCATTTGCTGTACTGATACGATGTTGAAAGTGTTCTTTTCTTTCAAATTCAGACTTAATTCTGATATAGTTTATTTTTTCATATTACATTGGAAGATCTTTAACCTTGTGTTTGATAATATGAAATAACTACGCAGTAATTAAACGAAAACATATAATTGAAGACAGAAATATTGAGACGAATAAAAAACAAAGCATGGAAGGTGTTTCCACACTGCTGTTTACGTTGCAGATGGCCGTGCTAAGTCGGCATCGGTTGCCCATTGGTCTCGTTGGTTTATATATAGTCTTTAATGTTTCATGTTTTTATGATGTGAGTTGGTCTCGTTGGTTTATGTGTGGTATTTTCTGTTTCGTGTTTCTATGGTGTTCATTGTCCCTTTTGCTTCTCTTTCTGTTGGTGTTTGTTCTCTTTTTCATTGGATGTTTTGGGGTTTTGCTTTGGGTGCTGCAACCGTGTGTTGTAAAAGAACCCCTTCTTTCTTTTGAAATTAGATTGATAAGATTACTTGAATCGGAATCAAGAAAAATAAACAACATACTTATCGCTGTGAAAGTCAAACGTGCATGTCTAGTCAATGTTGCGTATCTATCTAATCTTAAATCTAAAGAATTTGAAGACGTGTGACATTCGTTAGGATCTTCTTTGACTCATTAAATCCGAAATGATTATCAAAACTCATAAAAAGTAAGTTTACAAAATTATGAAAACTACAATGCCAAATAAAACAACTTAAATATTCTGCAAATAAGCAACATTGAATTCGCAATAAAAATGAGAGGTGTCCGAGGAAAGTAAAGGTCTATTGCTGGTTAGTTAATCCCGACACTTAAGCGACGCAGAATCCACAGAAACCCCACATTTTGACCATTATTAAAATCAATTTTATCCACCTGAATTAACATTGAATAAAGCAAGCACAGAGGATATCGCCACTCCATTTATGGATGTTGATATCAAAATTAATAACGGAGATCAAGAAATTCAGACAAAGATATACGACAAAAGAGAAGACTAACATAGTAAGTTTTCTTTGATTGCCACCGTACGACATTTTCACGTCTTAACTCATCAGATACGCTAGAGCTTGCTCCCATGTTTCGGACTTCCATGATAAAAGTATACAAATAACAAAAAGAAACCCTGATCAGTCAAGTATTTAGATATCATAAACTTGTCATTTTACAATAACTATTCTGAACTTCTTTCAAAATTTGGGACGACTGCAGCATTAGAGTATGTATCATTGGGGATTTTATTGCCTTCGTTTTACGGTGACCTAGTAAACATAATCAGAAGGATCAAAGGCAGATGATCAAAGTTCAACCAAAAATGTAAGAAAATAGTCGATCGTCTGCTTTGCTGAGAATATGGTCATCATAAAACACTTGGCATGGTACTGGACAAATCTACAGTTCTGTACCAGTGTCTTTCCCAACGCTGCACACTGGCCATCCGTGACGACGGGACTACTCAACGGGCCTTGTTTAAATCTCGTTAGAGAAGACTGGGTAACGATTCTCTGTCCTGTTTGAAAGTTGGTCGAACTTCTCGGGCGATTGATAATTAGCTCGCTTCAGCCAGCAGAGCACGGACTGTTGTACGCATGCCATAGAATTTTGTAAGATCCATTTACATAGAATTTGTGTTACAATCGGCCGCTGCGTTAAACTTTCTTGTTTGTGATGTCACCTTGCAGTGAGGAGTTTTATGTTTATACAACAATTGTGCGTCTGTGTATCCGGATAAGTGGTAGGATTATGCGCACGTAATCCGGATAACCTCGCCATTTGCTAATAGCAGAAGGCTGTCCAAAGTCGACTCCGGGTGCACATTGGTCACCTTCTTTTTTATGTGTTGTCATTAAGTTTTGATGTTTCTGTACGTCTGTTACGATTGTTTTGAATGATGTTATAGTGACTATTGTTGTGTCATTTGCGGATTGTAGTTTTGGCTGTCGTCATTCATGTGTCACTTTCCTGTGTGTTTGTTTCGCTGGGTGAATGCAGGGTGGTCATGCTGGAGATCCTTCCCTTTTCTGTGAATTTGTCAGCAAAGTCTGTGTTGTGAATGGTTCGATCCTAATCCTTCAACAACGAGCCAAGTTCTATCAACTTCGGATGATCGTCTCTTCAACGAATCCGAAAATTTCTGTAATCAAAATTTCTTAAAATTTCCAAAACGTGGGTCCTGTAGCATCATATCCCAACCATCCTGCTGCGTCTTTCGGTAAATTTTGGGTAAAAATAATTTTTACATTCTTTGGTAATATTACACTGTTTAGATTGAGGATCATTGACGAGAGTTAAGTATCCGAAACGTGCATGTCTGGTCCATGCTGAAAATTCATCTGTTCTTAAATGATGCTTTTGAATTTAAAGACGTCTATCATCTAAGTTTTGCATTCTACAATGTATAACAACAAAATATTCTAGTTTAAAGAGAAATTATGTGCTTGTAGTCTTATTAAAAACGTTATGGTTTGCTTGATTTTATTTATATATATATATATATATATATATATATATATATATATATATATATATATATATATATATATATATATATATATATAAAAGCACAAAAAAAGGTACAAGCGACCACGACACTAAACGTGTTTAAACCCAGCGGAAGGGACAGTACATCCCTTGAGCCCTCTGGATACACGAATATGTACTTGTATCCAGACGGAACAAGGGACAGTACGTCCCTCATTCCGTTCGGACACAAGTACATAAAAAAAAAACAAAAAAAAAAAAAAAAAAAAAAAACATACACACACTCTCATGCTAGTCAGAACCTGTACTATACTGAAGCTCGAAAGGCTATAACTAGTAGCCAGGTAGGTAATATTCTCAATTCATGAACCAAAGCAGACCCCGCGAGGGGCGAGACCAGGTGCCTAGGTAGAGTCAGCGTCTCCTGTTTGCATGCAACACCCGCTGCCAAAAAGTCTGGACGGCCTGATCGATAGAAACACGTCCAAGACTTCTATAGGTTCAAAATAAAAAAAAAAGCTGAAAAGATGCTCCCTGATTGATTAAGTAACATATTATCAAGTGAGTAAAATCAAACAAAAAACCGCCTCCCCCACTCTATATAAACGTAAGGGACTCGATTGACTAAGTAAAATGAAACGAAAAATCCCCCAATTAAAAACACGTCCGTCCTGAAGAGAGATACTCACTAAACTGACAACGAGCGGGTCAGTGTGAATAGAAAGTCATATCACGAGAGGCCCACATAAAGGAGTTTAAAAATACAAACTGTAAAAATGAAAAATTATAAGGTGTAAAGAACGAATCTAGCTACCGTCGTCGGTTTCGGAGATTGACCTCCGTATCCAATCAGAATTCGCCCTTTGTTGGGCTGATCCGACATTGTATGAATAGTGAACGTGGTTGTTTTCACCTCTTTTGTGCTATCTATATATATATATATATATATATATAGACAGCACAAAAGAGGTGAAAACAACCACGTTCACTATTCAGACAATGTCGGATATATATATATATATATAGATATATATTTGAGAAGTAGTATAATAATAAGGAATGAACTTACTTCTCTACCAAAATCAACCTAAGTAAGGATACTCACAGGGCGAATATGATAGTGATGCCAGCACTTCATTTCTAGTGAAGTCGTCATATATACTGAGTAAATGACCTCTTTTTTCCTGGCAATACGATTCTGCTTCAGCATGACTTCTCTTAGGGCTTTCTGTTATTTCCACACATAGTCCTGCTATCGGAACCGACCAACTGGGGCACTCTTTGTCAGAGAAAAATGTATTTAGCTTACATGTACAATTAACCAACTTTTATTCAAGGAAAAAAATCAAGACATAAAAAATGACGTGTTTCCGACAAAACTAGATTGACCCCTTAATATGCCTACTCAAAATAAATCTGTTTTGTCGAACCGAAAGAAAAAAAAAGAATAAAGAAAAAAGAAAATTTCCCACGAAATGCTACTCATTAATTTGATCTTTATCTTTTTTTATATATTTTTTTCTTACACTATATCAGTCACGAATATATATCTAATATCTAAGTATGTAGATATAAAATGTAGTTTTTTTTTATTTTATGATAGAATAGAGTGGAGAGAAAGAGAGAAGAGATGGGGGAGGGGGGTACATTCACTCACATTTACACATACATGCACACATAACATATTAGATGCAACATGGTTACTTCAAACAATTAATATGAATTTCTTAATAAAGAATATAATTATATTGTAGTTCAAGTGGTTAAAAACATTCAGTGTTGAATTTATCTATACTATTATTTTTCAAGGCCAGGGTTTTGTGACATTCATATTGAAATTTAAGATGGTTTGATAGGCCTGTCAGGGAAGGATGTTTCATTTTCTTAAGGTTGATATAAATATAATGTTAAGTATACAAAATAATAAAGTTTATTATAGTGTTTTCTTCATTAAAAGTTCTACCAAAAATCACGTCTCTCTTATCAAATTGGACAACAACACTGGTTTTATCAAATATGATGTACTCAAGGTTACTCCAGAGGAAATAAGTAATTTTACAATCAAAGAGAATATGTTCAATGGTCTCTGTTTCATGATCACAAAAGAAGCATAAATCACAAGATTTTATTTTAATTTTTTAAAGATAACTACTGGTTGGGAGTATTCTGTGTAAAACCCTGAATTGTAACCATTAAATAGGGGTGTCCGGTGTTGTTTTAAAACATATATTGATCGTTATCTTAATTTTACGGCAATATATGTTTTAGTGCAAGGTTGCAAAGGATCCTGGACCTTCAGGAAAGGCTATACAAGTTCGCATTTTATTGAAATAACCTTACAAATTGTATGAACTATGTCTAAACAATATTTCTTACCCCTTTCTTATTGGAAATGGCCTTAAACGCTGGTAATTTTTAATCAACTTACATGTACCAACCCTTCGTGTGCTTTGGTTGAACCTTGCATAAAAAACCTTGAGGTATAATAAATATCTTCAAAAGAAGGTATGGACTTCTTTTGATGGCTAATTAAAAAAAAGGCTAAAGACCGATAGTTTCTTGATAAATCTCCCTGAAACGGAGTCAATTAACCATAAGAATTTGCTTTTATATTCAAAGCAGAGAAACACCAAAAAAAAAAGCATCAAACCCACACAAATTAACATAAAGCTACACCTCTAATATGACATGACTGACAGTATCGATTAATAAGCATGTATTGATTTTTACCTGGGTGGTCATGTGGTCATGTGATAATTGTTCGACCCCTCTTATGCATATGCATAAAAACAATTTTCAAGACTGGAATCACTGACAATTTATCCGGCTTTGCCCAATAACCCTTTCTCAAAACAGACATTAACATCTTACAAGCGGAACACCAACAGGTATTTAATATGTCATTTTATGTAAAAAGAAAGACAAACATTTGTGTAAAACCTACCTCCAAAAACAATATGTCATCACACCAGCAGACAAAGCCTCAAATAATTACACATTTACTTGCAAAACCCCGTAGACGTATTGCACCCACTTCTCCATCTGCAGGCTCTACATTTAACAACAAACATAGAGGGTTCTCAACCATTTGCAGGTGCAACGGGAAGAGATGCGGTATGTGTCCGCTCATCAATTGCAATTCCACAACAATTAAATCTAGTGTTAATGGGCAGACCTTTAAAATCGAGATTGATAAGGACATTGATTGTTCATATCAAGATGTCATCTATGTCATTACATGACACGCCAAGGGGTGTGGCGCCCAATATGTAGGGGAAACAGGCCAGACCTTAAAATCTCGTTTTCGAAGTCATTCGTATCAGATAAGAAAATCGCGTCAGAAAAAACAAAGAAATTTCCTATATAATCACTTCGTTAAATACAATCATTCAATTTCGGATATAACAATAACTCCAGTTCAGTCATTCCAAAAACTTAAAAATCAAAGTAAAACTGAAATTAAAAAACGCCGCTTACAAGCTGAACTTGCCTAGATAACCAAACTACAAACTGCGTACCCCCTTGGTCTAAACGATCAGATTTATGGACAAGGAAACATTTCTTCGACCTCTTCAAATATTAATGTTTTTTCAATCCGCCCTAACACTAAAAGGAAGCATAGGTCTCACGGTAAAAGGCGAAACAAAAAACTCAGAAAAAGAGCTAGAATACATCGTACCCTCAAGGATCTACTGATCATTGCACGCAACGGCGGCAGACATGAACGGCTACATGCTCTCTCTTCAGTTCCAGCAGTTCAATTAAAATCTATCTTGGATGAAGCACTGGTTGCATTCTTAAGAAACACTGATTGATTCAAGCTAAATATCATTCTTGCATTCGCACAAAATAAACTATATCCTTTGGTTAAAAACACCTCCCCTAAAAGACGATTCATAAAAATTCCATTTATTGACAAAGGATTTCATCTTCTGAACATCTCTAATATTTTTCGGGATCATCGCGTTCAAAGTTCCATTCCTCAATATTTTGGAAATTTAGAACCTCCTCTTATTTGTTACAAATATAAGAGACCTATTCGAAATTTAGTTTTTAACTACAACAAAGTTACACAAGATCCTAAAATACTTGAATCATGTCCTACTTCTTGAGAATGTGCAACGTCTGCATATCTATATAAACCAGCTGGTCATATTATTACAGGTGACTTTTCAATTATCAAAGACAGGCAGCTCCGTGGTCTTCTTAAAAAAGGACCTAAGTATAGAATCCCATCCAAGATAGATTTTATTAAATGTCGCGAAGTGCTAAAGGAAGCTTTAGATAACTATACCAAACGATGGTGTAAATCGGAAGGAGTCGAATCGCATGCTCTGAATGACTGGAAAAACCTCATTTTGGATATTATCGATATTCGTATAGATAACTACCACAAAAATCCTCAACTTTTTGAAAATCCAATTTCTAAATCTGAAAGATATTTCAAATCCAAGTTACGTAATTTACATGAAAAATATGTCTTCGCGCCTGCAGACAAAGCGGCCAACAACACCATATTTATTTGAAAACGCTACTACATATCAACTTTAGTTTTGGAACTTTCCTCTATTAATACTTATATCGAAAGCAACGAAAGTGTCCCCAATATTTTGAACAATTATAACAGTGAAATTTCTTCTTTTAACATCCCTATTTCTAAATTGGATCTCCCTATAATATACTGTATACCAAAACTTCACAAGTCTCAATACAAGTTTCGATACATTGCTAATTCTAGCAACTGCTCAACAACAATTTTGTCTAGAAATCTGACGTCAGCACTCACGGCTATAAAGGAACACGTGGCAAAATACTGTGAAACTGTCATGAACAGGAATGGCGTAAACTTCTTTTGGTTTATTAAAAATTCAGGGGATGTGATTGACAAAATGAAATCAAGAAATTTTTAAGCAAATACGATATCTTCATACGACTTTTCTAATATGTACACCTCGCTTCCTCACGACAAAATAAATGATCGACTGTCCAAACTCATTAAATGGTGTTTTGATCGAGAGGGGAAAACTTATATTTGTACTTCTGAATCGAAGGGTTTCTTTTCCGCCACAGATTACAAATTATACAAATCATGGACATGTGGTGACCTGTGTATTGCCTTGTCCTTCCTTTTGGACAATATTTATGTAAGATTTGGTGAGAAACTCTACAAGCAGGTTGTAAGGATTCCAATGGGTACTAATTGTGCGTCTCTTGTTGCAGATTTATTTTTATGCACGTATGAAAAGGAATTTATCAAAAATCTTCAAAAACAAAGAAAACATGATATGTGAAATGTTTCATTGGTACTTCTAGGTACCTGGATGATATTCTTACTATCGACAATCCTGTTTTTGAGAAATATAAAAATGTTATTTATCCGCAAGAATTGATTTTAAACAAGGCAAACGTTTCAAACACAGAAACACCATTTTTGGACCTAAATATCAAATTGTTAATGGAGAGATCCATACAAGTGTGTATGACAAAAGAGATTATTTTGGATTTAACACAGTAAATTTCCCCTGGCTTGACGGTGATGTTCCTAGATTACCGTCCTATGGTATCTATATTTCACAGCTCATCCGGTATGCTAGAGCATGTACTGATGTTTTGGATTTTCATAGTAGAAATTTACAAATTACCAAGAAACTTTTAGGACAAGGTTTTCGCTTTCACAAACTAGTAAGGACTTTCTGGAAATTTTACAAAAATTATTGTCAACTTCTTCTGAAATTCGGACCAATACAGGCAACAGAGTATATTACTTTGGTATTTCACAACCTGCATTTTATGGTGACATTATTAACAAGATAAGGAGAATCAAAGATAGACAACATCACTATCGAAAATGCGTCAGAATCATCAAACGCCTTTTATACCGTGGGTATGATCCTAATGTCACCAGACGGACACTAGGCTTGGTACTTGACCAATCTACAGTCTTGTACAAGCGCATGCTTAAAACTTGCACTCTGACTGACTGTGACGACGGGACTCCATGACGGGCCCTGCCCAAACCTCTTTAGAGAAGACAGGGCCCCGACCACCTGTCCTCTCTGAATGTCAGTCGGACTCCTCGGGTGATAACATACATGAGCTCGCGGCGGCAGAGCACGGATTGTATTACGTACGCCCTCTTTTTATATCCATTTACATATTCATCTGTGTTGCTTGGGCCCCTGCGTTTTGCGGTCTTGTTTGTGTGTGGTCATCTGACAGTGAGGAGGTTGTTTTACACCACAATTGTACGTTCTTCGAGACCTCTGGGTAATCGGAAAAGTGGGAGGGTTGTGCGCACGTAATCCAGGATAACCATACCTTCTGCTATTTCCGTGGCAGATGGCCGTCCTAAGTCGGCACCGGTTGCCCATTGGTCTCGTTGGTTTATGTGTAGTCCTTTGTCTTTGATGTTTCTGTGTTGTGCTTTGACGTTCCTTGTCTGTTACGCGTCTCTTTGTGCTTGTCTGCTTTGTGTTTTTGCATTGGGTGTTTTGGAGTTTTGCTGTGGGTGCTACAACCTGGTGTTGTTGGAGATCCCCTCCTTTGTTTTGCAAGAAGTACTATTTCGACAGCCTTGTTAACGAGTTGGCTTTAAATTCGACATCTGAAAATTCCACTTACATCCCAATTAACCTTTTTGCCTCTGAAATAATAGATAACCACAAATTAGCTCTCCTTTCCTTTAGCTTCGACACGAACAATTAAGATTTAGATTAACCATACTTATACTGCATACCTTAAATGCACAAGAATCCGTACAAACAACGTTTCATCGCTGGTTCCTTAAAATGTTCTACCGAATCTGTATCGATCTTACTCAGTTTTATCTGAAATCAAATCTGGACTTCAAAAATATTGGTCGAGAGTATATTTCCGAAGCCGTATAAACAAGATGTTGATTTAAAAAAATGCTAAGACACTTTTAGAACATCCGAAATCCACTCATTTCAATAGAGTCCATTCGATCAAAGCCTTTGATTTTTTGACACTTAACACAACAATCCCCAATTCTAAATTGAAAGAAAGACTCGCAAAAATTATAAGTAATGCGTTTACACACAAAAACGGCAATCGCAAATATAAATTTAGTGTTGTTGATTATGACAAACCAAAGGAGGGGATCTCCAACAACACCAGGTTGCAGCACCCACAGCAAAACCCTAAAACACCCAATGCAAAAACACAAAGCAGACAAGCATAGAAAGAGACGCATAAGGGACAAGAAACATCAACGCAAAACAAAGAAATATCAAACACAAAGGACTTAACATAAACTAACGAGACCAATGGGCAACCGGTGTCATTTTTATTTACTCGTACGAAGCTGAATTCATTCAATCTTTGGTCCCTGAAGGGAACTGATACGTAGCTTCTGATTTTAACTTCACTTACAGATACATAGACGATGTGCTTACCATTAATAATCCAAAATGCGCGGATTACTGTAAATTGCTTTATTTTCGTCAGTACCAATTTTCGTCAATTCGTAAAAAATGACCATTTCGTCAGTACGTAAATTCGTCATCCAAGGGTCCCTAAAATGTTAATTTGTCTGTTGAAATTCCAACTTAACATTGAGATCCGCCGTCTAGCAGTCAAATCCGTCGCTTGTGTCTGTTTCCATTGTTTGTTTAACAATTATCGGCAAACAAAAAGAAACATGTGTATCACATACCTTGCTGTGAAAACATATTATTTAGTAATTAGAAATACATCATAAGTGACTTTGTGTTCATATTCAGTTTTCATTGATTTGCCATTGTGTAGTAATATCACTATTCAACAATGTCTTAAAACTTGGAACCTTCAGCTTCTTCCTCCCTCCTCCGTAGCACTCCTTGTTTATCTTTTAGTTTACCAAGAGACTGATTCAATTTTTCCTTACTGCAATTTATTTTTGTAGGGAGTAATTGTATTCATCGGTACGTAATTTAGTCAAGGAAGGCATTGGCGAAAATGACGAAAATCGGTATCTGACGAATAAAAACCAATTTACAGTGCCTCAGTAGAATATATACTTCAGAGCTTAAAGTCAAAGAAACTACAGAGACAAATAATGCAGCATCCTATTTGGACATAATGCTGTCCTACGACACTGATGGTCACATGAACATCTCACTTTATGACAAACGTGATGACTTTAATTACAGCATGACAAACTTTTTTTTTGAGTAGCAACATCTCTTTATCGCCAACTTATGGCGTATTCATCTCAGTTGATACGCTATGCCAGAGCAAATATCAAATATACAGATTTTGTTCTGAGAGCATGGCGACTTTCAGATAAGCTTCTCAGTCAGGGATACGTTTGTGATCGACTTTTATCGTTACTGAGGAAGTTCTATGTCCGATAATGGGAACTCGTCATATACTATGATGTCCCACTCTCCAGAATGGTGGATGATATTCTGTCATAGACCATTTGTACCGTCCAACCAAAGATTATACTTTAAATCTTCCAAAATGGAAGTAACCGGATTGAAGCGACGGGCGTTGCATGCAAGCAGGAGATGCTGACTCTTCCTTGGCACCTAGTCTCACTCCCATTTCTGGAGTTCGCTACCTTTTATGTGGTGGAGATTTGCGTTTGTTTGCTTTTGTTCCTGTTTTATCCTGGTTTTGTATGCCTTCGGTTTATGCTTTTCTGAATTATCGATTTTGTGCTTTGTACAGGGATAGTGTCATTATCCATATTTGTCAATTGATTAAAGAGTGCTAAAAGTGACCTTAAGATCGGGGATCCTTTGAGCAGAATGAAACAATACTGAGAGAATCATCAAGGATAAGCGCACTCGGCTCATTTTCCTGTATTTTCTTTATAGGTATATGATTTAGTCCTCGCACTCCTAGCAGCACTAAAATAAGTACATACAGTTTCCTACACAATTTGATGAATGGTATGATATATCATACGATATACGTGTTTAGCTTCTTATAAAAATGAAAGACTCAAAAAGTATCCTCAGTTGTTGTTTTTTTCGTAATGAAATTGTATAAAAAAAAACCCAAAGCGAATAGTTGAAGACGAAAAAGTTGTAAAATCTCACCTTTTCTGATAGAGTACATTCTCTTTTCAATGGAACGACTCTCTAATTTCCTCGTTAGAAATAATTTACACCTCACACTAATTGAGTTAAATTCTGCCGATATGCAAGAGAACGTTGCGGCACATAAGGCTCCACAGAATGACAGAGAAGGTGAGGAGAATTCTTGAATAAAACCTGTAGAACTATCTAAGTTCGCGTTTATGTTTTGCTGTAATGTACCTATATACTCATTGCTAATAGAATAGCAGCCCGAAATCAAAAAGAATATCGCGAAAGAGAAAATTAGTTTCATCATGCCAGTGAAAACGTGTTTGCTTTTGGATATATTGACCGTCAACTAAAGAGATTTCAATAAATTGATGTAAGCAATAGACCTTTACATCGCGCGGAGAATTATAAGATGTTAATCGAGTTACAAAAAGGGAATGTTCAGTTTTTGAATTCTGGAAGGAAAATAATAAGAAGGAAATTTGTTGCAATATGATTGAGGAAATCTTTATTTGCAATTCAAATATTATTTTTGTCTCTTTTTCAAAGACGTCAAGTCTGATTAAGATCATAGAAAGTCGCAAAGATTATTCACATACATTCCCTATAATCCTAGTTAAACTCAGGGATCAAACAGTCTATTAATGCTTCCTGTAATCTATAGGATATTATAACATATCAGTGATGACAAATATGGATAATGACCATATCCCAATACATAGTACAAAATCGATAATTCAGAAAATCCTAAACCGAAGGCATACAAAATCAGGATAAAACAAGAACCAAAGCAAAGAAACACCTCCACCATATGAAAAGAAGCTAACTCCCAAAATGGGAGTGAGACCAGGTGCCCAGGAAAAGTAAGCACCTCATGCTTGCATGCAACACCCGTAACTTCAATTCGGTAGAATTGTCACATCCGGTTATTTCCATTTCGGAAGATATGTATATGACAAGTATATTCTTTTGTTGGATGGTTCAAATGGTCTAAGACAGAATATCATCCACCATTCTGGAGAGTGGGACATAATAATGTATGACGAGTTCCCCATATCGACCGTAGAACTTCCTCAGTAACGAGGTTAGTCGGTCACATACGTATCCCTGACTGAGAAGCTTATCTGAAAGGCGCCTTGCTCTTAGAACAAAATCTGTATATCCGGTATTAGCTCAGGCATAGCGTATCAACTGAGATATGAATACGCCATTAGCTGGCGATGAAGGGATGTTGCTACTCAGAAAAGGAAAGTTTGTGATTCTGCAATTGAATTCGTCACGTTTGACCATCAGTGTCGTAGGACAACATTATGTCCGAATAGGATGCTGAATTATTTGTTTCCGTAGTAACTTTGACTTCAAGCTCCTAAGGATAGATTCTGCTCAGGTAAGTTTGGATTATTGATGAACAACACATCGTCTATGTATCTGTAAGTGAAGTTGAAGTCAGAAGCTCAGTATTTTTTCCCTTCAGAGACCAAAAATTGAATAAATTAAGCTTCGTATGAGCAAAGAAAAAATGTCGACAAGGAGTAAGGCACAATTGATTCCCATTGGAATGACAAATATTGATAATGACCATATCCCTGTATACAGCACAAAATCGATAATTCAGAAAATCAGAACTCGAAGGCATACAAAATCAGGATAAAACAGGAACCAAAGCAAACAAACAAACACCTCAACCACATGAAAAGAAGCAAACTGTCTGCTGGTGTGATGACGTAATGCTCTTGGAGGTAGGTCAACTCTGTGATAACATCAGGGTCTTTAAAGAAGGGAGGAGATCTCCAACAAGACCCCGTTGCAGCATCAACAGCAAAACACCAAAATCACCCGATGCAAAAACACAAAAGACGAGTACAGCACGAGACGGAAAAGAGACACACGACATGTAAACATCAAACACAAAAGACTACACATAAACCGACGAGACCAATGGGCAACCGGTGCCGACTTTGGACGGCCATTGTCACGCAAGTAGCAAATGGTGTGGTTATCCTAGATTACGTGCGCACAACCCTCTCACTTCTCAAATTACCCAGAGGTCTCGAAGAACGTACAATTGTGGTGTAAAACAACCTCCTCACTGTAAGATGACATCACACAAACAAGACCGCGAAACGTAGAGGCCCCAGAGACACATATGAATATGTAAACGGATATAAAAAGAGGGCATGTGTAATACAGTCCGTGCTCTGTCGGCTGTAGCGAGCTCATGTATGTTATCACCCGAGGAGTCCGACTGACATTCAGAGAGGACAGGTGGTCGAGGCCCTGTCTTCTTTAAAGAGGTTTGGACAGAGCCCGTCATGGAGTCCCGTCGTCACAGTCAGTCAGAGTCTCAAGGATGCGCTTGCACAAGACTGTAGATTGGTCAAGTACCAAGCCTAGTGTCCGTCGATGCTTAATTTTGTACTCTATTGTGAGTGCTGTTGAGATTATCGTCAGGATCTTCTTTAACTCATCTGTGTCACACTTATGCCCTTTGCCGTGTGGAGCTCGTAAAAAAGTTCCCCGCGAGGGGTTTGACAGTAAGTGTTTTGGATATATTTCCCTGACATTGTCGCCATAGCACTTTCTATATAGACATAACGTCAGACAGTGCATGAAGTTTATATATTGTTTTTATTTTCGTGCTTAAACATCGACGGCGGGTGCGGCTAGCCAACAGGGGATGCTTACTCCTCCCGGGCACCTGGTCCCACCTCTAGCTTGCTTGGGGTCCGTCGATGCTTAATTTTGTACTCTATTGTGAGTGCTGTTGAGATTATCGTCAGGATCTTCTTTAACTCATTCTGGTGACATTAGGATCATATCCACGGTATAAAAGGCGTTTGATGATTCTGACGCATTTTCGATGGTTATGCTGCCTACCTTTGATCCTTTTTATTTTGTTTATCATATCACCATAAAAGACAGGTTGTGTAATACCCATAGTAATGTACTCTGTTGCATGTATAGATCCGAATTTAAGGTAATTTATGTAAAATTTCCAGAAAGTCTAGACTAGTTTATGAAAGCGGACACCTTGATCTACAAGTTTTTTTTGTAATTTGTAAATTTCTACTGTGAAAATCCAAAATATCAGTACATGCTCTAGCGTACCGGATGAGCTGTGATATGTAAATGCCGTATGACGGTAATCTTGGAACATCACCGTCAAGCCAGGGGAAATTTACTACGTTGAATCCGAAATCATCCCTTTTGTCATATTCATAAAGATAGACTCGAATCTGGTGTTCACAGTTGCTTGTAAGAGATGTTATGTAATGGATCAAATATTTTCGGTGGAGTATATAGTCGCCGTCGTGCTTGTCTGTCTGTCTGTAAGAGCTCATATCTTCTTAATCCTACATTAGAATTGATCATATTTCTCACAAATGTTCATTAGTGTTATTGAAGTGTAATAATTACTTCTTTCCAGCTCTGTCGCCTGATAGCTTGAAGCTTGAAGCTTGAAGTCAAAGAAACTACAGAGACAAATAATTCAGCATCCTATTTGGACAAAATGTTGTCCTACGACACTGGTGGTCACATGAACACCTCACTCTATGATAAACATGACGACTTCAATTTTAGCATTATAAACTTTCCTTTTCTGAGTAGCAACATCCCTTCATCGCCTGCTTATGGCGTGTTCATATCCCAGTTGATACGCTATGCCAGAGCAAATGAGTTAAAGAAGATCCTGACGACAATCTCAACAGCACTCACAATAGAGCGCAAAATGAAACATGGACGGACCCCTAGCAAGCTAGAGGTGGGACCAGGTGCCCGGGAGGATTAAGCATCCCCTATAAAATTCATGCACTGTCTGACGTTATGTCTATATAGAAAGTGCTATGATGACAATGTCAGGGAAGTATATTCAAAACACTTACTGTCAAACCCCTCGCGGGGAACTTTTTTACGAGCTCCACACGGCAAAGGGCATAAGTGTGACACAAATGAGTTAAAGAAGATCCTGACGACAATCGCAACAGCACTCACAATAGAGCGCAAAATGAAACATAGACGGACCCCTAGCAAGCTGGAACAAATATACGGATTTTGTTCTGAGAGCTAGGCGTCTTTCAGGTAAGTTTCTCAGTCAGGGATATGTTTGTGATATCGTCACTGAGGAGGTTTTTGTTTGTTTGCTTTGGTTCCTTTTTTATCCTGATTGTGTATGCCTTCGGTTTCTGTTTACAGGGATATGGTCATTATCCATATTTGTCATTATCCATGAGCAAACTGTGATATCATTTCGACGTTAACGGGGAAAATGGCATCACAAACATTCAAAATGCAATAAAAACATTTTATCAAAGGTATCGCATTGAAACTTTGCATGTATAAAACGGAAAATTCAATCTTCATCACAGTGAATTCTTTGGCAAATTAACATAACAGGAAAGCGGATGTCACTTTATCGAACATGGACGATTTTCGAAAGAAAATTTGAAAATATAAAGCTTTGTGATATTCTAATGCAAAATAAATTTTTTCTCATTTAATCATTTAATCATATCTAACATTGTTGATAATTTTAAAAGTTTTTGGCAAAGATTCATCCACAGGATTCCTAATAATCAACTGCCAACTACAGTCAATTGGCTTGAAATTGCAAGGTTTTGAGCGACAGGGTCATCTTTTACTCCAGTATCCTGCCTTTGCTTAAAAAACAATTTATCTAATTATCAAATGTAAGCACAAAACAATTATGAAGATTTTAGAAGTTAAATCAAGATTAATTTCCAATAGCTTTTCGAGAACTGGAATGACTCTTTCAATATTATGACGTCATTAAGAAATTTACTACAAATCGTCGATTAATGCATATTTTAAAGTCTCGTAGAAAACTTTACTGTGGATAGAATAAATTGTAAGCCTATTTAATCAAGGACAGAGAAGAAATATATAATTTCATTTCCTAGAAGTAGTGGTGACGAAAGATTTCCTGAACAGAAAATCACAATTTTGTCGATTTTGTGTACAGGTAGGATAATGTCAACATAAATGGCGAAATATGGTCACCTTCAAAAATATGGAAACGAAACATTTTGACGTTTTATAAGGAAACAATGAACTGTGTAAAATAAATTCTTTTTATAGTATTTCAATCGAGAATGGAGTTAAATTCAATTTCAGCCGAAACAATTATTGTTGGCCTCCAACTATTGACATTTCCCAAGAAGAAATGTACGAAAAATACGGCGAAATATGGTCACTTGCCATATACTGTATCGAAGAAAATTTCAAATCAATTTATATGCACCAGGCACGTGATGCTTCATCCAAAGTGATTTTTAGACACAGCCAAAATCCATTTTAGTAGCGCCCCTGGTCGTATTTAAAAAAAAATTAAATCGGTGCAATTTGCAGAGAGTGTGCGGATCCAAATTTCCTAATTTAAATTTTTTTAGCGCAAGATTTCCGCTTTTATGCTTTCTTGGAATTTAACCAACATACTCTCAGTATATTTTAATATCGGAGCTTTGTCCTAGAGGACCTATGTTCGAGCAAGAGAGTAAGTTACTTTTCGAATTTAACAACCTGCCTTCTTATGGTGACTAAATGAACAATACAGTACTTAGCCATTCTAAAGCCTTATACAAGCACATTCTTTAGATTTGCGATGATACTGACTGTGATGTCAGGCACAATAATGGGGCCTTTCCTAATTTCATACGAGAATAAGGACCCTGACCATCTGTCCACTCTGAATTTCAGTCGGACTCCTCGGGTCCATATGTATGAACCAACTCCAGCCAACACAGCACGGACAACATAATTTTGCAAGCGCGTTGTTTTTGATCTACATTTTTAAAATTATTCATCTATATGTTTTTTTGGCTCTTACGTTTTGTTGTCTTCTCTCTGTGGTTAAATCAAAATGAAGAGGTGTTTATATACACACAACAATTGTGCGTTCTTCGAAACCACCGGGTAACTGGACAAATGGGAGGATTGTGCTCACGTAATCCGGATAACCTACTAACGTGGCGGAGGACCGTCCTAACTCAACATTTATTCCTATCGGTATCGATTGTTTATGAGTATTATTTTGTAAAGAGTGTTTAGATGTCGTATTTGATTAATGTTCTTAGTCCTTTTTGCGTCTCTATTTGTGCTTGTCTATCCTGTGTTTTCACATATGGATGTTTCGATTTTTTGCTGTGGGTACTTCAACTGAGTCCGTTGAGTTCCCTTCTTTTGTTCGAAGGAGGAATATTCTGAACTTTCATAACTTTGACCTTATTCGAACAACTTGAGCAGCAGAATTGCGTATACGCTCAATGTATGGAATGAATATATGGTCTATTGAAGTGCATTGGTGACACAAAACACAACAAAACAGTATTTGTTTTTATAACATCCCGTTTGAACGGAGAAATGGAAAACATGTCCGTTATTCAAAAATTAACCAGTGAAATCAAGGGTTTGAGTTTACAGAATCAGGGTCAACAATAATCATTCAATTTCCATTGCTATTTTCAAGAAACGAAGATTCTGATTGGCTGAGAATTTTTTTTTTTTGATACATCGATCACAAAAAATTCACAGAAGTCTATCTAAAGCACTATTTCTAGAACCGGAGGTTCCCTCGAACACAAATAATGTCGTTGCTGAAATGCAATTTGTCCATGTTTGCTTAACATTTCATTTTTATAGCCAAGAAAATAGTCTGTTAGATTGTGTTTAGTCCACACTTTGAGAGCTTACTTGGATCGTACAAATATGTTAAGAACATCAGATGAACTATTTATATCTACTATGAAACCTCATAAAGGAGTTTCACGTGACACTATCAGTAGATGGATAAAAACTATTCTGTGTTTATCTGGTATTAACATTGCCGTATTTACGGCACATTCTACACGTGCTGCTAGCACAAGTGCTGCAAATAAAGCAGGCGTTCCATTAAAAGACATTTTGAAGTATGCTGGATGGTCTAATACACAGACTTTTTTCAAACATTATAATAAACATATCGACAATTCATTTTCTGTGCCAAGTACATTATCTGCGTCATTACTTGAATCATCAGTTGTTCATTAGTAATAAATTGTTGAAAGAATAAACAGACTTTTTCTTCACATTTTCATCTTATTGAAGGATTTATTTATTTATCAGGACAAACTGAGCAAAGGGCTCTAAAATCTCATGGGGTTCCTCAGTATGGTTGATTTGGTAGAATTTAAAAATTAAACGAGTATTACTCGTAATATGAAGTTTGTTTGTAATTCTACCAAATCAACTTCATACTGAGGGATCACATGCCCTCCCTGATCTATCTTCCCAACCCATTATATTGAAGAAGGTTCTATTTGTTAACATCTGGATTTTGCTAATTGTGTCCTGTACTCTAAAGACTGAATCACGTGATGGCCTACGTACTGAAGTACTACTGACGAGGATTCAAATATTCGAAACACGTGTCTTGTACAATAAAATTGGTACTATAGAACATATATTTCAATATTGACAATTTCAACCACTAGGCTGGTATCGCTTCTGGTGGAGTATCGCTACTAGTGGATTGTAAGTCCCCGAGGATATCGCTCACCTAGTTTAAGTGTTTACGCACTGCATTGAAATATATTTTTAATTTCCTGTCATCAATGACAAATATGGATAATGACCATATCTGTCTACAGCACACAATCTTTATTTATTTATTTAGCATTAAACATTCACATGAACTAACATATTTTAGGTATGTTAAGTATTCCAATGACATATATAATTATGTAAGCCTTACATTCACTCACTCTCTCACACAGATAGCCCCTTCCCCAAATAAGTAACTAAGTAATCAAATTTGGTTTATAAAGAGAAGTTGTACCATTCTTCCCAAACAATTTTGAATTTTTCCTCTTTGTTGTTTTTAAGTGCGATATTTTGACCAAATATTTAAAAGAAAGAAACATCCCAATAAAAAATATTTTTTTCTGCACATTTCATTGAATAAATATAGTATTTCAATTGAAGAAAAATTAAACTCAACACCGATGAAAGTGATTTAGAACCTAAAATAATAATGTCGAAGGGTTCCAACTCTATACCCTCTTGAAGAAAATTCCGAACCAATTCCCATGCACCAGACACGTGTATCGAATATTAAATTTTCATCAGTTATGCTTCTAGCGTAGCCACCAAAATCATTTAAGTAGCGCCCTCTTTAATTTTTTGAATTTAGATTTGTACTTTTACATTACAGAGAGTGCGCGGCTCCTGCAGGGTCGATTCAGTAGCATATCCAAATAAAATCTATGTTCAAAACAGCATTGGAGAGATGGTGCTAAGATGTTATACTCCTTTAATTCCGATGATATTTATCGGTGAAATGGCTATTTTCCGAAATGGCATAAGATATATATATATATATGATGTCACATTGATAAAAGGCGGCCAAAACAAAGCTTCCTTCAGGTGACAGAGCTGGACAAAAATAATTAATACACTTGACAAACATCAGGTCACGGGGAACGATTTTAACTGCTCCACAATGCAACGTGAAATAAGTGTTTATATTAATTATGTTGAAGGGTTCCAACTCTATACCTTCTTGAAGAAAATTCCAAACCAATTCCTTTGCACCAGACACATGTTTCGAATATAAATTCTCATCAGCGATGCTTTTAGCGGAGCCACCAAAATTCATTTCAGTAGCGCCCTCTTTAATTTTTAGATTTTTACATTTACATTACAGAGAGTGCGCGGCTCCAAATTTCCTGTAGGGTCGATTCAGTAGCATATCCAAGTAATATCTGTGTTCAAAATAAAGTCATTTTTTAAAAGCATAATCTGATAACAAAATCTCTATATATCATATATATCTATTCTTTAAATAAATTCAGTGTTACCTGTATTTCATTACATTCCCAAAATATGTGTTCAATAGTCTCTTCATTTTCGTCACAAAAAAAAGCATAAATTGTTGTTTTCTTTATTTATCTTAAACAGTAATGATTTGGTGCCTAAAATTCTGTTGTTTATTCTTGTCTGGAACCATTGTAATATTGTATCTTTTGTGACATTAAAAGGAATTTGTAAGAATTGAAAACTCTGTGAAGCATCAACATGTAAAATGTCACTCCATATTTGCATTTCTTTTGGTATTTCATTATCTGTATCATCATTTAAGTCTTTATAAAACATTTTGGAACCTTAAGGACATTTAATCAAACATAATATTACATCTGGAATGAAAGGCAAGGTCAATTTAGAGATTCTTTTGGCATTATTGAACTGTTGTAAAAATTGTTTTATACATGTTATTAAGACAGGATATTGTAAAAAAAATTACATCAAACTGCTACTTATTTTTAAAGTTATCAAAACCCAAAAATTTCCCCTCTTCATCAAGAATGTCATTTATACGTTTAACTTTTTTGTCAAACCAAGCTATGTAAAAACCTGATTTATTACCAATTATTATTTTATCATCTAAAAAATAGGCATATTTCCAAACTCTGATGTATTGTTGTATATATTTGTACAAATTAATTGTACCATGAAAAGTATCTATCCAAAATTTATTTTTGATCTTTGTTACAATTTGAGATAGATATTCTGTACCACAATGAAATAGCTTATCCTGCTTAACATACTTTAGTATAATGGATTTCCAAGCTTTATCTTCAAAGATTAGTCTTTTAATCCATGAAATATTTAGAGACTTTATAGATATTCTTTCATTAACCATTCTAAGTCCTTCTTTCTCATCATTTCTCATTATGAATTTCCTCTTAATTGTCTGGTTTTCCATCCCATAGGTATTCAAAAATAATCTTTTCAATTTATTTAATATGGTTTTCCTCTTGGTTTGGCAATGAAATAAAAATATGATTTAGAATAGATAATACAAGAGTTTTAATGATGACAATTTTCCCTAATGGTGTTAAATTCCTTTTTTCCCAATGGTTTAAAATATTTTTTATTGTCAGAGTTTTGTTTCTTTATTGATTTCTGATATCTTCTGTAAGATAACATCAAAATTGATACCCAACATTTTAAAATTTGTTTCAGAGCAAGTACCAAATATACGGATTTTGTTCTGAGAGCTAGGCGTCTTTGAGATAAGCTTCTCAGTAAAGGGGTATGTTTGAAACCGACTAACATCGTCACTGAGGAGGTTCTACGGTCGATATGGGAATTCGTCGTACACTATGATATCCCACTCTCCAGAATGGTGGATGATTTTCTGTCAGAGACCATTAGTACCATCCAACCAAAGATTGTACTCTATGTCCTCCGAAATGGAAGTAACCGGATGTGAAAGTTCTACCGAATTGAAGCGGCGGGTGTTGCATACAAGCAGGAGATGCTTTCTCTTCCTGGGCACCTGGTCTCATTCCCATATCGGGAGTTCGCTTCTTTTCATATGGTGAAGGTTTTTGTTTGTTTGCTTTGGTCCCTGTTTTATCCTGAATTTGTATGCCTTCGGCTTTTGATTTACGGAATTTTCTATTTTGTGCTGTATATAGGGATATGGTCATTATCCATATTTGTCATTCTCCCCATCTTAATGCATTATATTGGCATAAAATATCTGCGGAATATTTTTTAACTCAAATCCAAATAACCTTGGTTTTGAGACATTAACTTTCAGACCTGAGATATTTGAATTTTTTTTCAAAATACATAAATATTGCCGAAATGATTCTTCACTCCCATCTTGAATAAATGTAGCGTCATCAGCATAAAGTGACATTTTTTATTCTTTTTCCCCTATACATATTCCTTTAATAAAAGTATTATTTCTTAAGTCCCCTTTAAGCCCCCTTCACACTTTCACGGATCGAGCCACGACTCCGCTACGACTCCAAAAAAGTCTATCCTTGGCGAGTCGGGACGCAACTTGTTCGATGAACCATGAACCTACGACTCCAGTACGGATTGCTACGGATTGCTACGGGTTGATACGAATCGAGTACGGATAGCTACGGATGGCTAAGGATTGCTACGGATATCGTCCCGACATTGCTACGGATTGCTATGACAAGCTTTCGGATAGATACGGATTGCTACGACACGTGTACGGATAGATACGGATAGGTACGGATTGCTTAGTATTACCACGACTCGAGTACGGATAGCCACGATTCGCACAAGGATATTTACGACTTCAGTACGGATTGGTAGGACTGGCTTGAATTTCCTATCCTATGCATTTTTAATCCATAATTATTTACTAAAACACCGAATATTTTAAAATTGAGATGGTCTCACTTGTTTTATAACAGTATTGAGTCTTTATACATGCCTTTATATCATGACCCGAAATTCAATAGTTGAAGTATTAACTCATATATTGACCGAAAAACGCACAGAAACCTAATAAATTTGAAGTTTATATAAGACTCAATCCTTGGCTATCCGTGGCAACCCGTAGGTGAGTCGTAACAATCCGTAGGAGAGTCGTAGCGATCCGTCGCAGAGTCGTAGCAATCCGTAGCAGAGTCGTATTGATATTTTTATCACACAAATGGTCCCGGATTGCTACGGATGCGCTACGGGTTACTACGACTCCCCTACGGATAGCTACGACTCCACTACGGGTTGCTAAAGCCCCCTTCACACTTTCACGGATCGGGCCACGGATAGCTACGGATGGAGAAAATTTTTACATCCGTAGCTTTCTGTAGCAATCCATAGCTTGATCCGGTATCGTATAGAGGTTACCTTCCCCCATAGAGAATCTTCCTCCGGAAGGTTTTCTATATAGAGAACCTTCCCCCCGGAAGGTTTTCTATATAGAAAATCATCCCCCAGGGGGAAGGTTCTCTATATAGAAAACGTTCCCCCATCATAGAAAACCTTCCCCCCAAATCCGGAAAGCCGTACGGATTTTTGATATCGTCTTTGGTTTATGACTTTCTATCTTCCAATATACACGATCGATAGATCCATTGAAATTTAAGATAGTGGTATTACAAATTGAATTCAAATTGTTTTCGAAGATTCTTTGGATACATAGGACATAATAATTTTACGCCTTTTGGTACATTTTAGGACATAATAATTTTACGTCTTTTGGTACAGTTTAGGACATAATAATTTTACGTCTTTTGGTACATTTGAGACATAATAATTTTCACAGCCCTTGGCCATACTACATTATTTAGATTGAGGATCACTCACGAGGGTTAAAAGCCCGAAATGCGCATGTCTGGTTCATAATACAAATTTATCTGCTGATAAATGATGCTTATGAATTTGAAGACGTTTAACACTTTAAAATTTGAGGGATAATATCTATCCATATGAACCAAACGAAAAATTAAGATCGAATTGAGTTTTATCCTCCTCATATGTTTTCGTGAAAGGAGTTATAGCCAGATCGTTGGAGTTCCACGTGAAATGGAAACATAAAATGTTTCTAAATAATCTTTTTCTGTGGTTATTAAGGATTGTTTTTCAGATTTTGCGCTTTATCGGTGTGTATTGGCAGTAGGGAATGGAAACAAAATATGTAAAGCACGAAGTGCTTTTCATGAATTTTGTTTCCATTCCCTACTGCCAATACACACCAATAAAGCGCAAAAGCTGAAAAAACAATCCTTATATTTACATTTTACGTGTTAACTAAGTTATTTCTGCCAATTTTTCATCCAGTTTCTTTACATTTGAAATATCATTGCGGAGGGAGAACGCCATTTGACGTAAAAGCAAACGAACGATCGACGTTTTTCGCTTGATTCGAAGTAGTACCTTCTGTACGGAAACGTTGTTGAAAAATGAGAATTTGAATTTCGTCCTCTTGCTGTATTTTGAACATTTCAATTAAAACTGAAGAAAATTGAATCGTGAAAATTCGTGACTTTTGTCCAACATAATTCAGACATGGCGGAGAGTTAAACTGGAGAAATTTCACAGAACTGAAGGGAAAACTTTTGAAAACTCTTTTAACACACTGTAAAACTGCTTAGACATATGAAATCAATCGGTATTATTGTATACAAACTTCTGTAAATACCCTATTTCATCTGGAAGTAATTAGAATAATGCAAAAGTCGAGTACAGCCGTCGAAAACGCGAAAACTTTCGGTGTTTTCATGACTTACCTCAACATCATGGCTAAAGATTCGCTGATTCTCGAAGTATTTCTGATATTATGAATCCATAACTTGATGATAAGAAGCAAAGATAAATTCACTGTTGATAATGATACAAGTGAATCAAATCCTCATCGTAAATACTGAATATTTGATCCACTTATGCCTGAATATTCGCTCATCCAAACACGGCATCTTTCTGCAGCCAACAATGCAGTTCGTCCTTGAACTTCGTCTACTGACGCGTGATCGACTTACTACGTCACACTTCTTGGAAGTGTACATGTGGGTGACCTAGATTTTGACACATTTAATCACTAGGGGTAGACGGCGTCGTTTGATAATGGATACGTGTTTTGAATCTGTATTAAAGCAATAAATAAAATGGGCATTTAATTAGAAATTAATCCGCGTAAGTTCTAAAGTCACGTGATAGGCTCTTGCGATTATCGAGAAATAAAGCAACAGTTGGTTTGGTACCTTTATATAAGGGAAACGCAGTAGGAATGTAAATATATATGTTTAGAGTACAACATATAAAAACCGTATTAGTTCAAAAGGTTAAATTAATGAATACACAATCACTCATACATGTAAACAAAATAAATATATAAATAAAATGAAATAAATTAAAAATAAATTTATTCGACTTCATGGTTTTTTATTTGTTTTACGCGTGACAATGCTCCGAAGTGTTTCATCAATTATATGTTTTTTTACACAAGAAAATTAATATGCTAACTTGGCAGACGGTCGATATTAGTCGGCACCTTTTGTCCATTTGTCTACTTCATTTTTATGTGGTCTTATGTGTATGGTATTTTGATGTCGTATTCTGTGTTAACTGTCCTTTTGTGCTGATCTACTCTATGTTTATGCAAAGTGATAGTAGGTGCCGTAACCGAGTCTTGTTGCAGATCCTGCCCTTTCTTGCAAACAGTACATCACATAAATTTCGTTGAATTGGTGGGTTCTGTGATATAAAGGTATTTTCTATAGTTTTTGACAGAATTCGTATAGAATTTATCTCCCCTATGATCGGCATATATCTGTAGTTCTGGCGGCCGATATGGAGAACAGCGGAACAGTTTGCTTACAATTAGCTCAGCCTTTCTATCTAAACCATAAACACTTTCTCTTGAAGAAGGACTACATATTACAATAACATGTATTTGGCTAATTCAAATCTTAACCTCGAATTTCTAACGTTTTGAATTTCAATTATGAACTATGAATCGGAAATTGTCTAAATTCGGAGGGACATTTTCTATAGTAGAGAATATTACCCCTGTCAGTCCCATACATTTTGTCTCTGGTTCTATAAAAAAAGTGAAAGTCAAACATAGTACGGTATCGGGGGAAGGTTTTCTATGGTAACAAAGGTGGAAGGTTCTCTATATCGAAAAACTTCCCCCAGGGGGGGAAGCTTCTCTATTATAGAAACCTTCCGGGGGGAGAATCTTTATGGGGGAAGCTTTACTATATGACACCGGCACTAGTCGTGACAATTAGTAAATAATTATGGTTTAGTGATACCTAGAAAATTTAAGCAAGTCCTACGAATCCGTGCGAATCGTGGCTATCCGTACTCGAATCGTGGTAATCCTTAGCAATCCGCACCTATCCGTATTTATCCGTACACGTACCAAAGCAATAGAGAGGTTCAGTTACAAGTTTTAGCGCGACGTGTACGTATGACGTCATCACTTCCTGCGATCTTTGATCAAATGACGTCATGGCGTGACGTATAGCTACACGTTATGGACGTGTAAACGACGCTCTACACGTAACGACTGAACGGGTAATTTCTTTGAAAATTCCCACACTTATCATTGATCGAGCTTCCAGTTTTCAGTGTTATAAAGCAAGTTTAGGATTCTAACTTTCCTAACGTCGAGATTTTACGAATCTCGATGTACATTTCTCGCATATTTAACTGATGAAGAGAAGCTAGCTACACGTACACATTCCTACATATCTATACTTAGATCCCTCCGGTACGTACGTATAACTAAACGACGTCTTAGGATTGTGACGTCAAACGGTGACGTGTACATGTATGACACACGTACACGTTGAAAGCACTTGTAACTAAACCTCTCTAATCCCTATCTATCCGTATGTCTGGACGATATCCGTAGCAATCCTTAGCTATCCGTACTCGATTCGTATCAACCCGAAGCAATCCGTAGCAATCCGTACTGGAGTCGTTGGTTCATTGTTCATCGAACATTTTACGTCCCGATTAGCCACGGATATACCTCTTTTGGAGTCGTAGCGGAGTCGTAGCTCGATCCGTGAAAGTGTTTCAAGAATGACAAGAACTTCTGCACATAAGATAAATAAGTATGGTGATAATGGATCACCCTGACGGCATTCCCTATGAATTTTAAAGAAATAAGACATATTGTCCTTTTGATTTATTGTAGAAGTTAAATTATTATATAAAACAGAGACCCATTTCCTTACTGAACTACCAAAATTGAAAAACCCCAAAACGTTTTGAATAAAGGACCAAGAAACAGAATCAATGCCTTTACAAAATCTATTAGTAAAAGTAATCCTGGGATATTTTCGTCTTCTTTAAGTTGCATTATATCGTAAATAAGCCTAGTATTTTCTCCTATATAGCGAATTGAAATAAAACCTGTCTTATCTGGATGTATAAAACAAAGGAGGGGATCTCCAACAACACCAAGTTGTAGCACCCACAGCAAAACCTCAAAACACCCAATGCAAAAACACAAAGCAGACAAGCACAAAAAGAGACGCACAAGGGACAAGGAACGTCAACGCACAACACAGAAACATCAAACACAAAGGACTACACATAAACCAACGAGACCAATGGGCAACCGGTGCCGACTTAGGACGGCCATCTGCCACGGAAATAGCAGAAGGTATGGTTATCCTGGATTACGTGCGCACAACCCTCCCATTTTTCCGATTACCCAGAGGTCTCGAAGAACGTACAATTGTGGTGTGTAAGTTTTTCAAGCACTGATTATATTCTTGAAGCTACAGTATATGAAGCAATTTTGTAGACTGTATTCAGAAGGAAATGGGACGCCAGTTTTTTTTTTTATCAAATGTCTTGGTTGATCACCTTTCGGAAGGCATGTAATTATTCCTAGTTTTTGAGTGACAGAAAGTTGACCAGGTTGATATGCAAAATTGATAGATCTTACTTGAAAAGAACCTAGATATTTCCAAAAGACTTTTAAAAAATTCTGTGGTTAAACCATCTGACCCTGGAGATTTATTAGGTTTCATTTTAAAAAGAGTTTTACCCGCTTCTGCTAAGGAAATTGTACCATCTAAAGTCTGAGCTTCTAAGTCATTAAGTTTCGGAATATCGGGAAAGTTCAGTTCATTTTGTTAATCAACATTTTCAATATTATCTTCCCTACTAGCATGCAGATTTTCGTAAAAACTCTTAGCATAATTAAGTATCTCCTTCTGATCTGTAATAGTATTACCATTATCTTGAATTTGTGGAATTAGTTTAGAAGTAAAATTTCTAGATTCTAATAAACAGAAACATTTTGAGGGGTTTCCCCCTCCTCAGTCCATATAGCCCTTGACCTTATAAATGCCCCCCCCCCCCTTAAATTTTTCTTTGCTTAACACTTCTTATTCATATTTCTTTAGACTTAGCAATTAAGTATCATTATTATCTAAATTTTCTTCTGGTGATTCTGTTTCATCCTTCAATCTATTTTCTAATTGTAACTTTTGTTTTTTCACATAAAAAGCATATGATATAGTTTTCCTCCGATTTCTAGTAGTTTCCCAAAAGAGCTGATCATTGATACTAATACAAATTTCTTCATTTGTAATACTATCTTAATTTTCATAGTTGTATATTGGTATAGCATACTGTCTTTTTATTTCTTTAATTCTATCATTTATTAAATCAAGGCATTTTCTATCGTAGAGCAAGGAGTTGTTAAACTTCCAGTAACCTTTACCTCTTAAAAATCCTTTAAAACATAAAGTTAGGACAACATAGGAATGATCACTTCTATAACCTGGATGGACTTTACAAGATTTTGTGCAATGAAGTAAACCGTCTGTAATAAGGAAATGATCGAGCCTAGCTTTCTGAAATGGATTCCGCCTCCTCCAAGTGAAAATTATATCGTTGTATCTTTGTCTATAAATATTCGGGTCTATTACAAGGTTAAAATCTCAACATAGAATTACATAATCACATGACATAGTTTCAATTTTAGAATATAGAGACTCAAAGAAGTCTGGTTTGTCTGTATTTGGGGCTAAAATTGAGCATAAAATTACCATACTATTATCTATCATAGTTTCTAAAATAATAAAGTTACCATCTACATCCCTCTTACTCTTAGATGACAAATATGGATAATGACCATATCCCTGTATACAGCACAAAATCGATAATTCAGAAAATCAGAAACCGAAGGCATACAAAATTAGGATAAAACCGGAACCAAAGCAAACAAACAAAAACCTCCACCATATGAAAAGAAGAGAACTCCCGATATGGGAGTGAGCTTTGAATTCAAAAGTATTATTTATTAGAATTATAACTCCCCGACTGTTTGACTTGTATGAACTTCAACCCTGGCAATTAAATGAAAGAATTTTTGTCATTATTTTCCATTTGAGGTAACATAGAAATGATAATATAATACACAATACAAAAGAAATCGACTGCAATCCCCGCAAAACCTCCAGAAAGTCCCAACCAGCCCCCGAAAGCGGAAACCCTGACTCAAAAGTCCCTTGGTAATCCGCAAATCTCCACTGTGAAAATTCAAAATATCAGCACATGCTCCAGCGCACCGGACAAGCCGTGATATGCAAACGCCGCATGACGGTAATCCCGGAACACCACCGCCAAGCCAGGGGAAACCTACCATGCTGAATCCAAAACCATCCCCTCCGCCACACACACCTGCATGAACCTCTCCGTTTACAATTTTGATATTTACGTCCAAAAACGGTGTTTCTGCATCTGAAAGGTTTGCCCCGCCAAGCGTCAATTCTTGTGGATAAATTCCATTCTCATACAATTCAAAAGCAGGACTGCCAACGGCCAGAATACCATCCAGATACCTAGAAGTATTATTGAAACATTTCAGACCATCAAATTTTCCCCGCTTCTGAAGATTTTGGACAAATTCCTTCCCAAAAACAAATCCGCAACAAGAGGCGCACAGCCAGCACCCATTGGAACCCCAACAACACGCCTGCACAGATCATCACCAAATCCAACACAAATATTGTCCAAGAGGAAGGACAATGCACCACACAGGCCACCACACGTCCACGATTCGTATAACCCGCAGTCTGTCGAGGAAAAGAAGCCCTTCGATTCAGATGTACAAATGTTAGCCTCTCGCTCTCGATCAAAACACCATTCAATGAGATTTGATAATCGATCACCGACTCTGCCATGAGAAAGTGTGGTGCACACACTAGAGAAGCCGCACGAAGAAACAGCATTGGCCCGGAAACCTCCAGATTTCACCTTGTCAATCACATCCCCTGAACTCCCAATAGACCAAAACAAACCCACATTGCTCCCGCCCAGAACCGTTTCACATCATCCAGTCCGTACTCCTCAAAAGAAAAAATGATGATGTGAAATGCTTCATTGGTACTTCTAGGTACCTGGATGATATTCTTACTATCGACAATCCTGTTTTTGAAAAGTATAAAAATGTTATTTATCCACAGGAACTGACTCTTAACAAGGTGACTGTTACAGACACAGAAGCACAATTTTTGGACCTTAATATCAAAATTGTTAATTGAGAGATTCATACAAGTGTGTATGACAAAAGAAATGACTTTGGTATCAACATAGTAAATTTTCCCTGGCTTGACGCTGATGTTCCTAGATTACCGTCTTATGGTATCTACATTTCTCAGCTCATCCGGTATTTTACAGCATGTACTGATGTTTTGGATTTTCGTAATAGAAAATTACAAATAACCAAGAAACTTTTAGGTCAAGGTTTTCCCTTTCACAAATTTGTAAAGACATTCTTGAAATTTAACAAAAAATATTGTCAACTACTTTGAAATTAAGACCCATACAAGCAACAGAGTATATTACTTTGGGTATTTCGCAACCTGCATTTTTTGGTGACATGATCAACAAAATAAGAAGGATCAAAGGTAGACAGAATTACCATAAAAAATACGTCAGAATTATCAAACGCCCTTATACCGTTGACATGATCCTAATGTCACCAAACGGACACTTGGCTTGGTACTTGATCAATCTACGGTCTTGTACAAGCGCATCCTTAATACTTGCACTCTGACTGACTGTGACGACGTGACTCCATGACGTGCCCTGTCCAAACCTCTTTAGAGATACAGGATCCCGACCACCTGTCCTCTCTGAATGTCAGTCGTACTCCTCGGGTGATAACATACATGAGCTCGCTACAGCCGGCAGAGCACAGATTGTATTACGCCTGCCCTCTTTTTATATCTATTTACATATTCATCTGTGTTGCTTGGGCCCCTGTGTTTTGCGATATTGTTTGTGTGTGGTCATCTGACAGTGAGGATCTTGTTTTACACCACAATTGTACGTCCTTTGATACCTGCTGGGTAATCGGAAAAGTGGGAGGGTTGTGCGCACGTAATCCAGGATAACCACACCGTCTGCTACTGACGTGGCAGATGACCGTCCTAAGTCGGCATCGTTTGCCCATTGGTGTCTTTGGTTTATGTTAAGTCATTTGTGTTTTATGTTTTACTAGTACTATCATCGAAACTCGAACTAAGATCCGCCTCACTTTGAGATCGTAATTCATGTGTGGAATCTGACTTTTTTGCGTCTTTGTAATCTTTTAGTTTACTTTGTTTCAGACTGCTTGGACATGATGGCACAGAAAACGACAGAAAAACGACGAAGTTGAATACAGTGGTACACTCTGTTACTCGATTTACGATCAAGGATCAGTGGTCAGGAATGTTTACTAGTGGTGAGCGTCCACTCACTGACTGCATATATTATACTTTCTTTAGTTGTAGAAGAACTAAACTGTACCTTTATTCTATATTCTTCTGTCTTTTTATATTCTTCTCCCTCAGAAAGGTACATACGAAATACAACACATGAACACACAACCGAAAGTTTTTGATTTAGAGCAAATACCAGCTTTTTTACTCGGAGCTTCACTACTCCTGACGCCATCTTGAAATCACTCAGCACAAAAATCGATAATTCCGAAAATCAAAGACCGAAGGCATACAAAATCAGGATAAAACAGGAACCAAAGCAAACAATTAAAAACCTCCACCATATGAAAAGAAGCGAACTCCCGCTATGGGAGTGAGACCAGGTGCCCAGGATGAGTAAGCATCTCCTGCTGGCATGCAACACCCGCCGCTTCAATTCGGTAGAACTGTCACATCCGGTTACTTCCATTTCGGAAAACATAGAGAACAATAAAATTAGACCTAAAGTTCTAAAACTAAGGGGTATCTCACTCATTCTATAGCTGTGCCCTTAGCTGGGGTTTCGGCATATTTTTCTTCGGTCATGTTTAGAATTAAGCTTCTTGCGCCTACCCTCCAACGATTTTGGCCATATTTTTTAAATACGCTTCTGAATCAACCCTACACAAAATTTGGAGCCGCTCATTTTGGCAAGAGGAAATGAAAACTCTGTATTGTAGATGGCGCCAGGAAAATTCACTTCGGCTTTATTTAAACTGTTTTGCATTATGTACTAATGACGAGGATTCAAATATCCGGAACACGTGTTAAGTACAATAAAATAGCAATCCAAGGAATACTTGTGTCGCCTGCGAAGCGGTTTGATTATTATTCTAGAAAGTGGATCAAATTATTGGTATCAGTAGAAAGGTCTTGTCAAATGAAATTCATTTGAAATATCAGACCTCTTAATCACAAATTAAAAGTTATGGTCATCCTCAAATTTTCAGAAAAGAGTGTCAATCATCTAGGTCAAGGTCACTACGTAAAATTTGGTAACAAAAAGGTCTCATCATAAGAAATATTAAAGACCTATCGCCTACCAATTAAAAGATATATACAACCTTAGAAAAGAAGGTCAAATAGCTAGGTCAAGGTCAAAAGGTAAAAAATTATGGTATGTGTAGAATGGCATTATTACAAGGAAAATACATGTGAAATATCAAAGCCCTATTACCTACCAATCAAAAAATATAGCCAATATTACATTTCTTGAAAAGTAGATCAAATATCTAGATCAAGGTCAAAAGGTCAAATATTATGGTCTGCGTAGAATTTAGAAAGGTCTTGTCACAAGGAATACACATGTGAAATACAAAAGCCCTATCACTTACCAATCAAAAGATATAGCGAATCTTATCTTTTTTTCAATAGTAGGTCAAATATCTAGGTCAAGGTCACAAGGTCAAAAATTATGGTATGTGTAGAAAGGTCTTACCACAAGGATTGCACATGTGAAATATCAAAGTCCTAACACTTACCAATCAAAAGATGTACCCATTCTTAATTGTTTTGAAAAGTAGGTAAAATATGTAGGTCAAGGTAATTAGGTCAAAAATTATGGTATGTGTAGGAAGGTCTTGTCACAAGGAATACACATGTGAAATATAAAAGCACTATGACTTACCAATCAAAAGATATAGCAAATCTTAACTTTTTTTTCAAAAGTAGGTCAAATATCTAGGTCAAGGTCACAAAGTAATAAATTATGGTATGAGTAGAAAGGTCTTGCCACAAGGATTGCACTTGTGAAATATCAAAGTCCTAACACTTACCAATCAAAAGATGTACCCATTCTTAATTTTTTTGAAAAGTAGGTCAAATATGTAGGTCAAGGTCACTAGGTCAAAAAATTATGGTATGTGTAGGAAGGTCTTGTCACAAGGAATACACATGTGAAATATCAAAGCCCTATCACTTACCAATCAAAAGTTATGGGCTGTTACACCCAAAGTGTGACAGACAGACAGACGGACAGACGGACAACGGACAAAGTGATCCCTAAGTGTCGCTATGCTTCGCAGGCGACACAAAAATTGGTACTATAGAACGTATTTTTCAATATTGACAATTCCATAAGAAGATTATATGAAATCATAAGAAATGAACTTAAAATTTTTCTGTTGATGTATGTATCACCCCGAAAAATTGGACAGAAAACTTTTGCTTCAACGCGCAGTTATACATGTACCTACATCAACAGAAAAAAATATCAGACTCATTTTTTAAATATTCTATGTTCACAATCAAAGGTTACATCAGAAACTATCAGGAAAATGGTCACAAAGCGCCAAAAGGACTAGGTGCGTTAATCCCTAACACCAGGTTGGTTTTTCCACTTGTGGACTGTTAGTCGACGAGGATAGAGGATATAATTCGCCATGTATCATAGTCTTTCTGCACGGACTCGAAACATACCCGACAAAAAAAGAAACCAGAAAATCATATTATTGAGTGATGTTATTCAATTGATCATAGAAAATTTGGTAAACATTTGATCATAATTTTTTTCTTTATTCAGTACACTTATAACCCAGGATAAATCACATTTTCATCAATTTTGAGTAACATATTAAACCGATAAAGATGAATAAGCCGTGTATTTTGGCTCCTGTTGCATTGCCGCTTATTTGGTATCTTGGTAAAACTTCTTTTTTTTTACCAGTTTCGGCAATTTGTCTAGTAAAGTATCGCTTTATTCTTGTTTTCTTGTTCATATTCTAGCTTGTTTGCCGATATACCTGAAATCTGACTATCTTAATGGCAATTTCGTTTATTGGGGCATGTTTACCAGTAAATGATATATGATAAAGAAGTAATCAAATGAAATACAAGAGTAGATTAAATATAACATCGAAAACCGTTTAAAATGTAATGAAAGATTAGACCTACATATCATATTTAAAAAAAATGTTTCCAGTCACTGTGCTTATGAATAAAAGATCAGGTAGTAGATGCAGTAGGGAAATTTTGTTCTTTGCGACAAATGAATCGATTGCTGGCTGACTATGTAATTTGAAGCAATTTATCTAATTTTGAAAAGCGAAATTGGCATTATCATTATCACCCCCCAAAAAATCATAGATTTCTTTTATAGAATAGATCACTTTGTATCTGTTTTCTCGCCTGACTTATTCTCAAAAGTAAAGAGACAATTAAGAAGTAATTTTCAATTTGACCGTCTTTATCATGATGCTGCGTCTGAGCACGAGGGCTGATTATATGGCATTTGACAGAATGAATTACTTGTGTATCTGTTTTATTCACGACAGAAAGAAAAAAAATTTGCCAATATTTGATACAATTTATTTCATAGAATGAAGAATGTGTGTTTTTTTGGGTCGGGTATCTTTTTAAAATACTCTGTCACTAAATGATTCTTAAAATGTGAGGTATCTCCCATGCACGCTTGAAAATATCTGTTCTTAACTGGCTCTTTCGCAAAAAATATTAGTTCATGAAAATGTTCTGATACTATATTACTAAAATCATTCTCAATGAAAGGGGTACCTCCCTGACGACATAGCTTTGTCCTAAGCTGGCATTATCTTGTTGTCTTTGGCATATACTTAAGGTCACCTGTATCACAACGACGTTTTTGCGTGTGATTGTTCAAAATTGTGAAACGATGAAAGATGCTAGCAATGACAGTTAATTTAGTTTATTATGGTCCGAGATATGAAATAACATAGAATCTGCATCCACGCACACATTCACTCCGTAAAATAAAATGCAAGTATTTTGATTGTACTTGGATAGTCCGCAGTACGTAAAAACAGTTAATTTTCAGAAGTCGGAAATTCCGGAACAACTGCAAATCACGCCCGGTCAGCTCCGTGGCGGTCAACTAACTCCCGAGATCTCTCATTCCTTCACACGACTCTCTTTCACTCAATCCGACGCATACAAGAACAAAGATAGCGTCAATACAAACAATTAAAAGATTAGAAAGTAACAAATAACAAAGTAAATGAAGGCAAGCGGCATTATAAAGAAATTGACATCAATGAGAGATTTGCTTGAGGAAATGATTAAATAAACATTTTGAAGAAAACGTAGACAAACAAATTACTTTTGACTTATTTGACTATTAGGAAAGTGTCTGAGTATAGTCCGAAAAGTCACATTCCTTTGAAAACTAAGAATAAATAGAGGATTATAAATGAATTAAACGAAAATCAATTTGAAAATAAAAATGTCTAATTTGTCGCTGGAATAAAACGTGACAATGCCTCCCTTCTCCCGGAAGACCCTGACCCCAGGGTCAATCACATGTTATGTCCGTGTCTTGGTTGCCAAGGATACGAGACCGGTTGTCCCTGACCCACAATGCCATTGGCAGCACAGTTATTGGCGGCAAAATACCATGACTGGTTTGTGGCCGCAGAAAAACTTTGTGTTTCCACCGGGCGTTGGTGATTCTGGACTCGGTTCTTCTTTCCTCCGCGATTCCTAGATTGATAACCCTTATGATTTGAGGCGTTTACGGTTTGACGAGTTGACGGGTTCGGGTTGGATTTAGGCACGTCTAGTTAAAAATGTGATTTTCTTAGTGACTCGATTTCTTTGTCTTTATCCGAAAGAGTATTCTTCAAATCTTCAATAATTTTCTTCAATTTGACTTCTTCATCTTCGGATTCGGATAATGCCTCACTCACTATATCATTTTGAAACCGCCACATTGCTATTTCTTCATTTTTCCTATCTACAAGTCTTTGCGTCAACGGTAGCTCGGCCTCAAAGAAGAGTATTTTATCGCTCAATGTCCGAATTTTCTTTTCAAGTGATTCATTTTTCTTTTTACAGATGTCAATTTTCGCCAAATGTTCATCATTTTTCGTTTGGAGTTTTTGAATATTTTCTGTGAATTGGGTTACCTTCTCTGCTACCGATGTGTGCTTGGGTTTCAGGTAAAAAGGAATCGGTGTCGGATCGGACAGCTCCAGAGCAAGGAATTCTGGCTCCGTTAGGCCACTGAACGGAAGTTCCGCTTGATGTTCTCTCCTTGAATGAAACTCCGTCCATCGTCGATTATCTCTGTCCTTCTTCTTCTCTGACTTGCGCACTACCACTCGGATCACGCTCACTGGTGGTTGCTTGGCGATTCTGCACATTTTCGATAGATGGCCCGTCTTCTTGCAGTTAAAGCAACATCTATTCATTCCTTTGCAGACTCCAAGATGGCCGCGTCCGAAGTTTTCTCCACATCGATAACACTGAGTTTTGTGTAATTCCATATCTCCACGTCAAAATAAGTAAATTGGGGAATAACTTGGTAGAGTCTAAGGTACGGAATCAAGGTAGCACAAAATATATGCACTATCCCCGGGCAAATTACCCTTAGGATTCTCCGCCACTTATCACAACGACGTTTTTGCGTGTGATTGTTCAAAATTCAAAATGATGAAAGATGCAATCAATGACTGTTAATTTGATTTATTATGGTCCGAAATATGAAATAACATAGAATCTGCATCCACGCACACATTCACTCCATAAAATAAAATGCAAGTATTTTGATTGTACTTGGAAAGTCCGCAGTACGTAAAAACAGTTAATTTTCAGAAGTCTGAAATTCCGGAACAACTGCAAATCACGCCCGGTCCGCTCCGTGGCTAACTCCCGAGATCTCTCATTCTCTCACACGATTTCCTTTCACTCAATCCGACACATACAAGAACAAAAAAAGTGTCAATACAAACAATTAAAGGATTAAAAGTAACAAATATCAAAGTAAATGAAGGCAAGCGGCATTATAAAGAAAATGATATAAATGAGAGATTTGCTTGAGGAAATGATTAAATAAACATTTTGAAGAAAACGTAGACAAACAAATTACTTTTGACATATAGGAAAGTGTCTGAGTATAGTCCGAATTGTCACATTCCTTTGAAAACTAAGAATAAATAGAGGATTATAAATGAATTTAACCAAAATCAATTTGAAAATAAAAATGTCTAATTTGTCGCTGGAACATAACGTGACAATGCCTCCCTTCTCCTGGAAGACCCTGACCCCAGGGTCAATCACATATTATGTCCGTGTCTTGGTTGCCAAGGATACGAGACCGGTTGTCCCTGACCCACAATGCCATTGGCAGCACAGTTATTGGCGGCAAAATACCATGACTGGTTTGTGGCCGCAGAAAAACTTTGTGTTTCCACCGGGCGTTGGTGATTCTGGACTCGGTTCTTCTTTCCTCCGCGGTTCCTAGATTGATAACCCTTATGATTTGAGGCGCTTACGGTTTGACGAATTGACGGGTTCGGGTTGGATTTAGGCACGTCTGGTTTAAAATGTGATTTTCTTAGTGATTCGATTTCTTTGTCTTTATCTGAAAGAGTGTTCTTCAAATCTTCAATAATTTTCTTCAATTTGACTTCTTCATCTTCGGATTCGGATAATGCCTCACTCACTATATCATTTTGAAACATCCACATTGCTATTTCTTCATTTTTCCTATCTACAAGTCTTTGCGTCAACGGTAGCTCGGCCTCAAAGAAGAGTATTTTGTCGCTCAATGTCCGAATTTTCTTTTCAAGTGATTCATTTTTCTTTTTATAGATGTCAACTTTCGCCAAATGTTCATCATTTTTCGTTTGGAGATTTTGAATATTTTCAGTGAATTGGGTTACCTTCTCTGCTACCGATGTGTGCTTGGGTTTCAGGTAAAAAGGAATCGGTGTCGGATCGGACAGCTCCAGAGCAAGGAATTCTGGCTCCGTTAGGCCACTGAACGGAAGTTCCGCTTGATGTTCTCTCCTTGAATGAAACTCCGTCCATCGTCGATTATCTCTGTCCTTCTTCTTCTCTGACTTGCGCACTACCACTCGGATCACGCTCACTGGTGGTTGCTTGGCGATTCTGCACATTTTCGATAGATGGCCCGTCTTCTTGCAGTTAAAGCAACATCTATTCATTCCTTTGCAGACTCCAAGATGGCCGCGTCCGAAGTTTTCTCCACATCGATAACACTGAGTTTTGTGTAATTCCATATCTCCACGTCAAAATAAGTAAATTGGGGAATAACTTGGTAGAGTCTAAGGTACGGAATCAAGGTAGCACAAAATATATGCACTATCCCCGGGCAAATTACCCTTAGGATTCTCCGCCACTTATCACAACGACGTTTTTGCGTGTGATTGTTCAAAATTCAAAATGATGAAAGATGCAATCAATGACTGTTAATTTGATTTATTATGGTCCGAAATATGAAATAACATAGAATCTGCATCCACGCACACATTCACTCCATAAAATAAAATGCAAGTATTTTGATTGTACTTGGAAAGTCCGCAGTACGTAAAAACAATTATCTTTCAGAAGTCTGAAATTCCGGAACAACTGCAAATCACGCCCGGTCCGCTCCGTGGCTAACTCCCAAGATCTGTCATTCTCTCGCACGATTTCCTTTCACTCAATCCGACACATACAAGAACAAAAAAAGTGTCAATACAAACAATTAAAGGATTAAAAGTAACAAATATCAAAGTAAATGAAGGCAAGCGGCATTATAAAGAAAATGATATAAATGAGAGATTTGCTTGAGGAAATGATTAAATAAACATTTTGAAGAAAACGTAGACAAACAAATTACTTTTGACATATAGGAAAGTGTCTGAGTATAGTCCGAATTGTCACATTCCTTTGAAAACTAAGAATAAATAGAGGATTATAAATGAATTAAACCAAAATCAATTTGAAAATAAAAATGTCTAATTTGTCGCTGGAACATAACGTGACAATGCCTCCCTTCTCCTGGAAGACCCTGACCCCAGGGTCAATCACATATTATGTCCGTGTCTTGGTTGCCAAGGATACGAGACCGGTTGTCCCTGACCCACAATGCCATTGGCAGCACAGTTATTGGCGGCAAAATACCATGACTGGTTTGTGGCCGCAGAAAAACTTTGTGTTTCCACCGGGCGTTGGTGATTCTGGACTCGGTTCTTCTTTCCTCCGCGGTTCCTAGATTGATAACCCTTATGATTTGAGGCGCTTACGGTTTGACGAGTTGACGGGTTCGGGTTGGATTTTGGCACGTCTGGTTTAAAATGTGATTTTCTTAGTGATTCGATTTCTTTGTCTTTATCTGAAAGAGTGTTCTTCAAATCTTCAATAATTTTCTTCAATTTGACTTCTTCATCTTCGGATTCGGATAATGCCTCACTCACTATATCATTTTGAAACCGCCACATTGCTATTTCTTCATTTTTCCTATCTACAAGTCTTTGCGTCAACGGTAGCTCGGCCTCAAAGAAGAGTATTTTGTCGCTCAATGTCCGAATTTTCTTTTCAAGTGATTCATTTTTCTTTTTATAGATGTCAACTTTCGCCAAATGTTCATCATTTTTCGTTTGGAGATTTTGAATATTTTCAGTGAATTGGGTTACCTTCTCTGCTACCGATGTGTGCTTGGGTTTCAGGTAAAAAGGAATCGGTGTCGGATCGGACAGCTCCAGAGCAAGGAATTCTGGCTCCGTTAGGCCACTGAACGGAAGTTCCGCTTGATGTTCTCTCCTTGAATGAAACTCCGTCCATCGTCGATTATCTCTGTCCTTCTTCTTCTCTGACTTGCGCACTACCACTCGGATCACGCTCACTGGTGGTTGCTTGGCGATTCTGCACATTTTCGATAGATGGCCCGTCTTCTTGCAGTTAAAGCAACATCTATTCATTCCTTTGCAGACTCCAAGATGGCCGCGTCCGAAGTTTTCTCCACATCGATAACACTGAGTTTTGTGTAATTCCATATCTCCACGTCAAAATAAGTAAATTGGGGAATAACTTGGTAGAGTCTAAGGTACGGAATCAAGGTAGCACAAAATATATGCACTATCCCCGGGCAAATTACCCTTAGGATTCTCCGCCACTTATCACAACGACGTTTTTGCGTGTGATTGTTCAAAATTCAAAATGATGAAAGATGCAATCAATGACTGTTAATTTGATTTATTATGGTCCGAAATATGAAATAACATAGAATCTGCATCCACGCACACATTCACTCCATAAAATAAAATGCAAGTATTTTGATTGTACTTGGAAAGTCCGCAGTACGTAAAAACAATTAATTTTCAGAAGTCTGAAATTCCGGAACAACTGCAAATCACGCCCGGTCCGCTCCGTGGCTAACTCCCGAGATCTGTCATTCTCTCGCACGATTTCCTTTCACTCAATCCGACACATACAAGAACAAAAAAAGTGTCAATACAAACAATTAAAGGATTAAAAGTAACAAATATCAAAGTAAATGAAGGCAAGCGGCATTATAAAGAAAATGATATAAATGAGAGATTTGCTTGAGGAAATGATTAAATAAACATTTTGAAGAAAACGTAGACAAACAAATTACTTTTGACATATAGGAAAGTGTCTGAGTATAGTCCGAATTGTCACATTCCTTTGAAAACTAAGAATAAATAGAGGATTATAAATGAATTTAACCAAAATCAATTTGAAAATAAAAATGTCTAATTTGTCGCTGGAACATAACGTGACAATGCCTCCCTTCTCCTGGAAGACCCTGACCCCAGGGTCAATCACATATTATGTCCGTGTCTTGGTTGCCAAGGATACGAGACCGGTTGTCCCTGACCCACAATGCCATTGGCAGCACAGTTATTGGCGGCAAAATACCATGACTGGTTTGTGGCCGCAGAAAAACTTTGTGTTTCCACCGGGCGTTGGTGATTCTGGACTCGGTTCTTCTTTCCTCCGCGGTTCCTAGATTGATAACCCTTATGATTTGAGGCGCTTACGGTTTGACGAGTTGACGGGTTCGGGTTGGATTTAGGCACGTCTGGTTTAAAATGTGATTTTCTTAGTGATTCGATTTCTTTGTCTTTATCTGAAAGAGTGTTCTTCAAATCTTCAATAATTTTCTTCAATTTGACTTCTTCATCTTCGGATTCGGATAATGCCTCACTCACTATATCATTTTGAAACCGCCACATTGCTATTTCTTCATTTTTCCTATCTACAAGTCTTTGCGTCAACGGTAGCTCGGCCTCAAAGAAGAGTATTTTGTCGCTCAATGTCCGAATTTTCTTTTCAAGTGATTCATTTTTCTTTTTATAGATGTCAACTTTCGCCAAATGTTCATCATTTTTCGTTTGGAGATTTTGAATATTTTCAGTGAATTGGGTTACCTTCTCTGCTACCGATGTGTGCTTGGGTTTCAGGTAAAAAGGGAATCGGTGTCGGATCGGACAGCTCCAGAGCAAGGAATTCTGGCTCCGTTAGGCCACTGAACGGAAGTTCCGCTTGATGTTCTCTCCTTGAATGAAACTCCGTCCATCGTCGATTATCTCTGTCCTTCTTCTTCTCTGACTTGCGCGCTACCACTCGGATCACGCTCACTGATGACTGCTTGGCGATTCTGCACATTTTCGATAGATGGCCCGTCTTCTTGCAGTTAAAGCAACATCTATTCATTCCTTTGCAGACTCCAAGATGGCCGCGTCCGAAGTTTTCTCCACATCGATAACACTGAGTTTGGTGTACAGTAATTCCATATTAATAAATTGGGGAATAACTTGGGGAATAATTTGGTAGAGTCTGAGGTACGGAATCAAGGTAGCACAAAATATATGTACTACCCCCGGGCAAATTACCCTTAGGATTCTCCGCCACTTATCACAACGACGTTTTCACGTGTGATCGTTCAAAAATTCAAAATGATGAAAGATGCAATCAATGACTGTTAATTTGATTTATTATGGTCCGAAATATGAAATAACATAGAATCTGCATCCACGCACACATTCACTCCATAAAATAAAATGCAAGTATTTTGATTGTACTTGGAAAGTCCGCAGTACGTAAAAACAGTTAATTTTCAGAAGTCGGAAATTCCGGAACAACTGCAAATCACGCCCGGTCAGCTCCGTGGCGGTCAACTCACTCCCCAGATCTCTCATTCTTTCACATGACTCTATTTCACTCAATCCGACGCATACAAGAACAAAGATAGCGTCAATACAAACAATTAAAAGATAAGAAAGTAACAAATAACAAAGTAAATGAAGGCAAGCGGCATTATAAAGAAATTGACATCAATGAGAGATTTGCTTGAGGAAATGATTAAATAAACATTTTGAAGAAAACGTAGACAAACAAATTACTTTTGACTTATTTGACTATTAGGAAAGTGTCTGAGTATAGTCCGAAAAGTCACATTCCTTTGAAAACTAAGAATAAATAGAGGATTATAAATGAATTAAACGAAAATCAATTTGAAAATACAAATGTCTAATTTGTCGCTGGAATAAAACGTGACACCTGCAACGTCTGACGTAGAAGTGCGTATTTGGTGCACTGAATTATCACGATAGAAAACATATTTGAATGTTGATAATGGTAAAAGTTAATCATACAATAATTAAATTGATTTTGGAAGCAACATATTTTAAAGGCACTTTGTTTATTTGAAAACTGCATTTGCTAAAAATAAATAAAACCCGTTTCGATCGCATTGACGACATCGCCATTCTTTTTTCAGTCTTTTTATGTTGTAACATCATAACGCCCTGATTTCAAAGCAGGTTTTTTTTTTGCAGGAATATTAAGTTTAGACTTGTGCTGTTCATCATTTCATATAATTTGGATTTCCTCTTTTTCGGCCTCGAGTATCACTGATGAGACATATGTTATCGAAATGACCATATTTTGCACTGAACATTTGATGATGCACTTTCTGTAGGGCTTCTTGTGGACTTTCAGTTTAGATTCAGGAATAGTTTTTATTTTTTATTGAGAGAAATATATAATTCCAACCAAATATAACATTTTCAAATATTTACAATCGATCATGAAACTTATTCACAAAGAAGAGTGTACTGTTTCAGCTCATTACCTTCTTGAATAAACAAAAAAAAGTACCTATCAGTTATTCAGTCTTGACGTCGAGAAGACGAAGCAAAATCATTAGAATTCCCATTGGAACGGTAGCGAACCTCGGAATGAATAACATTCCGAAGTTAGACCAGGTAAACAATTCTAAAACTATAATTGTTGGAAGTTGTTTTCCCTGTAACTGTGTCTTGACCTATACGCACATTCGTAAAAAATATACATATCACATCTCATATAAAAATTGATGAGTTTGTATCCAAATGAATTAGGTCTACCTTTATCTTGTGAACACCTTTTGAATGAAATGTTTAAGGACTTAAGAGTTTGGTAATCAAATTAAATTACTGTGATATTTTCATCGTAACCATTATTGATTATTTCGACAATGTCATCATCTAGTTTAAAATAATCGCCGAGATTACCCGTTCTTGTATTAAAATAACCTGTAAGTTCATATTTATCATTTTTTGAATCTATTATTATTCTATATGAAAGATAAAAATTCTCGTTCTGTTTCTTCCGCCGCATCTTTCGAATTTGAATTTTAACAATTGTACCACTTGGTGAGTGTCACAGCTGGTGAAACAGGAGTTCCCGGGGGCACATGTAGTAAAGTTCGATCAACTCCAGTTGATTATTTCCTCCGCGCATTCGAAAATCCCTTTTCAAAATTTCTTGAAGTTTCTAAAACGTAGTTCTCAAACGTGGTTGTGCGCACGTTATCCAGGATAACCACGCCATTTGCTACTTGCGTGACAAATGTCCGTCCAAAATCGGCACCGGTTGCCCATTGGTCTCGTCGGTTTATTTGTAGTCTTTTGTGTTTGATGGTTACATGTTGTATGTCTCTTTTCCGTCTCATACTATACTCGTCTTTTGTGTTTTTGCGTAGGGTCTTTTGGTTTTTTGCTGTTGGTGCTGCAACAGGGTCTTGTTGGAGTTCTCCTCCCTTCTTATAAAGCGTCATAATCCACATATCCTGCCACGTCTTTCAGTATATTTATGGATATAATTACTTTCACACTCTTTGGCCTTATTACATTGTTTAGATTCAAAATCTCAAAAATTTGGATGGTGACCTCCTAATATTGTCTCTTACATCTGAATTACATAAGGAAATCAGAATTCTGCTTTTTTCTGAAAATAAGTGTCGTTAACATGAAACCTGTGATATCACCTTAAGTTATGTTATTGAATCTAAAGATGTTTAACATTTGTATGTTTTACATGCCCAGAATATTCTTTGAAGAGGTAAATATATTATACAATCAAATACATGTTATAGAATTTGGGAGATTGTAGTGCTACATGTACATAATCAAAACATGTAGCATCATGATGATCCAAAGTTCTTTTAAAAGTTGAAAAATAAATTGTATCGATGATTGAGTGAAACTAATGAACTTGAAAAAGATAAAAGAAAATTTCTCTTACTCATTATTTCTTAATGAACCTCTAATAGACAACTTTTCTAACTTTCCTTTTGATTTCAAAGTTCAGTCAGTATACGTATAATGTCGCCAGATTGAAATTAACACGCGTTTCCTTGCATAACGAGGTTTAAAACTCTAAATAAAACATTATCCTTCTCACATATTTTCTAAAACCAACCCTAAGTAATACGTGTAAAAGTCGATTCACTGTCAATTTTTTTTTTACATGGAATTAGTTTCAGTCAAAGATTCCACTTCTACTGTCGACGTTAAAGGCCGGGTTTTTTACCGAGTGGTAATTAATATGCACACCTGAGTGATCTTAGCTTGGTAGGCGTGATAAACGCCACTGATATTCCTAGAGACGCAAGCGGTGTGTGACATCAAAGACATACCGACAGGTATACTTAATTATGCTAATTAGATATACCACAATTTTACCTATTTGAGGCTGTCAATCAAAAATTGAAAGGGTTATAAAGGAAACATTTACCCGTCTTCTTTTATAGTCCGTACCCGGCGTTACCGATGTACTCTTCACTTAGTTAACATCCTGACCAAATTCATTGCCTCTTGAATATTTTATCTTAATTGAATACTTCCATTGATTATTGATAAACCCTTTCATGTTCACATCTTTTATATCAAGATTATTAACATCCGTGACTGTTAACAAGCGTTACTCTACAATGGACACAAAAAACAATATTAATACCGATTGCTCTATTTGCTATATGTGTTAAAGGGATCTAAGTCGGCGTTTCACGAAAAATCGAAAAGTCATCGTTCAGTCTTAAGAAATAAGGTAATCAATGTCAAAACCTATTTTCTGTGGTAAATTTCGATAGATTAATTGATACTAATCTTCATACGAAATTTGAAATCATTGCCTCCCTTGCAATAGATGATTGGCAGTAGGGACTGGAAAAAAATATGAAAATAACTCTGGGAAAAAAATTACGAAAGAACTTCGTGCATTACATATTTCTTTCCATTCCCTACTGCCGATACACACCGATAAGGCGAAAAAGTTGAAAAACAATCCTTATATTTACATTTCATGTGTTAAATTGTATCCCCATTTACCCACCCCGTTTCTTTATATTGGAAATATAACCGTGGAGGGAGAATGTCACTTGACGTTACAGCTAACAAACGTCCGACGTTTTCTTTTCTTTTTTTTTCTGCTACCGTCTGCGTAGTACCTTCTGTACGCAATTTTTATAGAAAAATGAGAAACTGAATTCTGTCTTTTTGTTGTATTTTGAACTGAAAACTGAATTAAAACTGAAAAAACAATGAATCTTGAAAATTCACGATTTTGTCCAACATAATTCAGACCAAGCGGAGAGTTAAACTTAAGAAATTTCATAGAACGTGGAGTGAAAACATTTGAAAACTCGCTTTAACACACTGTCTATGCAGTCAATCGGTACCATTATACAAACTTCTGTAAAATTACCCCGTTTCTTCTGGAAGTTATACGAACAATACAAAAGTCGTATACAGCCGTGGAAAAAGATATATATACGCGAATTTCCATGACGTACGTCAACATGGCTCGAGATTCGTTGATACACGAAATATTTCTTATATTATTATTCCATAAAAAACAAGGATAAATTCCCTGTTGATATATGACATCAGTGGATCAAATCTTCACCAGGGGCGTAGCTAAGGTACTTTCGATGTTGAGGTCTTACAGAATGAGTGGATCCAGATCCTCAACGTCCGAGGGGGGGGGGGGGGTGGGGGGCACCAGATACTTTTAAATAATGGGTGATGATTTGCGTGACCCGAAGTCTTAGTGGGGAATGTATGGAAGGATGTTTCCTTCTCATGCTGGAAGGATGTGGGAGGCCTCCCGAGAAAATTTTGAAATAAATGACCCAAGTTGGTAGCATCTGAAGCTCATATGAGATGAATTAAGGAGGGATAAAGCGTATGATTCGGTGTCATAAAACCGGCGATGAACCGTATGAAGAAAATTTCCGAACCTGATTCTATAGCTTTAATTTTCCCCTTGACATGTAAGGGAGCAACCATTTGATTGTTATGGGGGGGGGGGGGCAGAAAGACTTTGCAAAAAAAAATTTCCGGATCGAAATTTTAGGGAAAAAAATTTCCGGCCAATTTTCCGGATCATGAAATTGCCCCTCACCCCTCTCTTCTGACCTTTCCACTGCCCAGTAAACACTTTTTTGTGTATCATAAACAAAGTATAAAAAATGGAACAAACTTTACGCAATTCGGAGTGCATAAATCAAATTCAAAAGTCATTAGTACCATATAGCCTGTCTCCGTTGAGTATCATTTTAGTAAACAGATTATAGGCACCATATGTCATTCAAGAAATTAAAATGAAGTGATCTGCTGGCAAGAGATGAACTCATTGTGTGTTTGATGTTTAATATGGCCGAAAAATCACGCTGAATTATTTAAACTTTAGGGTAATTTGCAACATTGGAAAATTACAAAAAATGTTATGATCGCTGAGCGATAGAAGTCCCCTACCGGCGGCATATATTTATGTCCTGCAACTCTGCCTATGAATTACTCTTCCATTAAGCATGAGTTTTAATTAAACTTACTGTCTGTGCAGCTCAGTTCTGAGGTTTTATCTGCTTTATCGATTCGAAAAAAAGGTCAAGCGTGACGAAAGTTGAACTTGCTCTGTAACTATCCAAGACTAAGCTGAGTATCAAATTTTACCTGAATATCATTATTTGTTGCAGAAAGAAGTCTGGAAAACTGACAAAAACTGAACTGTGCAAGTCATCAAGGGGCATAACTCCTCGAAAAATAGGTCAAGCGTGACAAAAGTCGAACTTGCCCTGTAACTATCCAAGACTAAGCTGAGTATCAAATTTCACCTGAATATCTCTCTTTGTTGCAGGAAAAAGTCCGGAAAACTGACAAAAATTGAATTTTCCAAGTCATCAAGGGGCATAACTCCTCGAAAAATAGGTTAAGGGTGACAAAAGTCAAACTTGTTCTGTAACTATCCAAGACCAAGCTGTTTATCAAATTTCATCTGAATATCTCCATCCGTTGCAGAAAAAAGTCTGGAAAACTGATATTCGGACAGACGGATAGGCTAACAGACAGACCGAGAGGAAACTAAGAGTCCCCTTCGGCGTTGCCGGTAGGGGACTAAAAAAATAATCCGGCCCGAAGGGCCGGCGAAAAAATGTTCCGGCTCTTAAAAGGCCAAAAAAAATTTCCGGCTGGTAAAAGTCTTCCTGCCCCCCATAAAAATAAAATGGTTGCTCCATAAGTCAACATACAGATATTGAACGAGACACCCCTGCATCCTTCCCTATCAACCGATCGCACTTTGATAGCGAACATTGTAAATCATAAAACCTTGTCTTTTATTTGCGAAAACGACGTGGACGTTTTTGAATACAAAATTAAGCCTGGCTACGCCCCTCTTCATCCTTATTAAATAATGAATAATTGAATTTACTCATCCAAACATGGCATCTTTCTGTAGACGACAATGCAGGTCGTCCTTGAATTGCGTCTGATGTGATGTGTGATCGACTTGCTGCGTCACACATATTCAAAACACGTATATTCCATTATCAAACAACGCCGTCTATCCCCAGTGTTTAAAAAATCTAGATCATCCGATTGTTAGAAAATAAATAAAATGGACATTTTATGAGAAATTAGTCCTCGTATGTTCTTTTAAAAGTCATGTTATAGCCTCCTTTCTTATAGGTCGCATAGTTTGAGTTTTTACGCACTGCATTGAAATATATTCTTAATTTTGTGTCATCAAATTAGATCTAAATTTCTAAAAATAAGGGGTTTCTCCCTCATTGCATAGCTCTGTCCCTAGCAGGGTTTCGGCATAATTTTTTTCGGTTATGTTTAGAATTAATACCTCAGTCACACCTAGCCGGATAAGGCGAACGGACGAGTAACGGATAGCAAAGTTTTCAATCCGTTGGTGTCCGTTCGCAACCGTTACTCATCCGTTATTCGTCCGTTACATCTCCGTTTTATTCGTTACACGTCCGGCGATGACCGTTGGTGACCGTTCTGTCCGTTGGCAAATTTTGAGCATGCTCAAAACTTGTCAACGGACAGAACGGACTAAGGAGTCCGTTACTTATACGTTACATGTCCGTTGGTATCCGTTTTGTCCGTTGCTCGTCCGTTACATCTCCGGTAGGTGTCCGTTTATATCCGTTTGATATCCGTTGATGTCCGGTAGACTTGAGTCACGAAAAGTCATCTACCGGAAACGAAACGGATAAAACGGAGATGTAACGGACAGCTACCGGAGGCCAACGGACGAGTAACGGATGTCTGTTTTGTCCGGTTCATATGCGTTGCACATCCGTTTTATCCGTTGCTTTTCCGTTTCTCGTACGGTGAAGTCCGTTCTACGTCCGTTACTTTTTCCGGTAGATAGCCGGTACTCATACGGTACGCGTCCGTTCAAAACTAGTCGCCAGTGCCTCGGGCAGTGTCAGTGTTGACTTTTTACAAATGGACGACCAACGGACTAAGGATATAGGCAATTTTTTCATCCGTTATACATCCGTTCGCGCTATCCTGTAAGGTGTGACGCGACCATAAGCTCCTTGCGCCTACCCTCCAACGATTTTTGGCAATATTTTTCACTTAAATACGCTTCTGAATACTCCCTTCATAAAATTTGGAGCCACTCATTTTTGGCAAGAGAAAATTAAAAGTTTATATTGTAGATGGCGCTAGGAAAAATTACTTTGGCTATATTCAAATTGTTTGACATTGAGTACTACTGACGAGGTTTCAAAATCCGAAAGACGTGTCTAGTACAATAATATCGGTACTATAGAACATATTATACAATTATGGACTTTTTACGAGGTGAATATGGTGTGATATTTTCTGAATTTGAAAATATTGACCGAGGCGAAAGCCGAGGTCAATATTTTCAAATTCAGAAAATATCACAACATATTCACCGAGTGAAAAGTCCATAATTGTTTTATTATATAGTGGACTCAATCAGTATTTATAAAGGTACCGTTTCGAAATGGCTGACATCGACTTTTCTTTGAAAATGTTTCAAGACGTATTAATATCAGCATTTTCTGTCGCTGAATTATCCTGAACGTAATATAATTCATTCAATGTTTCATATGAAGAATATTTCAGTCAAAATACGTAGATAGGCTCAAAATTCAAGAATTTGAGCTCAGCTTCAGGGTCCATGCTGCTGTTTACGAAATGACGTTAATGACGTCACAGATATAATTTTCGCGCGTTTTTGATATTTCATGGTAAACCGGAAGCAAGAGTTTTCGCGATAGTGATATTTAATGAAATCGCCGCTCACAGGTCAATATAATGTGACAATGACTCGTCACGTGACAGCTCTCGGCCAATGAGAGTGGAAATAGAAACAAACTATATAATAAATTTCAATATTGACTATTTCAACCGCTAGGTTGGTATCGCTGCTGGTGGACTGCAAGTCCCCGAGGATTTCGCTCGCCAAGTTTTTGTGTTTACGCACTGCATTGAAATATATTCTTAATTTTCTGTCATCAAATTAGATCTAAATTTCTAAAAGTAAGGGGTATCTCCCTCATTGCATAGCTCTGTCCTTAGCTGGGTTTCGGCATATTTTTTCTGTCTTGTTTAATTAACTCCTTGCGCCTACCCTCCAACGATTTTTTGGCAATATTTTTCACTTAAATACGCAATAATAATAATCGGCAAGGGAAAGTTAATATTTTATATCGTAGATGGCGCTAGGAAAATTCACTTTGGCTTTATTCAAATTGTTTGACATTAAATACTACTGACGAGGATTCAATATTGTCTAGTACAATAAAATTGGTACTTTAGAACGATTATGTCAGTATTGAAAATATTGATCGACACAGGTCTACCACAGATTATTATACATGATTCTACCCAGATAAACCGGCCGAGTATACATTATCTACCCGGATAAACCGACCAAGTGTACATTATCTATCCAGATAAACCGGCCGAGCATACATTATTTGCAAAATTTTGAGACCCCGAGGGTGGAACCGATGAATCTTTCATAGAATAACTTGAAAGAGTATTTTTCTCTCATATGTAAGGGCCAAAATCAAAACTGAAAGAAAAGGGACGAAATTTGAAAAATGTCAAGTTGATCAAATGGCAAAAATTTTGCGATATTCGAATTGTGACGTCATGATTTCAGCCCGCAAAACAAACAAGCTAGCGGCGACGTCGCAATAAAACATCGATTTTAAGATCGTTTTTCATTGTACTCTTGCGTCATATTTAGAAAAGCGCAACATTCTTATAGAATAAACCATTTTCGGGGGCGCTTGTTTGTTTTGCGGGCTGAAATCATGACGTCACAATAACGTAAACAATCGAAACAATAGCGTCACGTGATATGTGATACAGCTGTCACGTGATATGTGATACAGAAGTAGCTCACATAGCTGTATCTCATGGGCCTTCTCTGTAACACATACGCGGGTATGAGAGAAAAACTGTCCCTGCATAGATCTTCTCCCGCGGATAAAGCGCCCAAGCATAACCAATCCCCTAAGAAATCAGTGCGCTTTTGAATACCTGTTTTGTTTCAAATGCTAGATTGTGTCATATTGTGTATCATACATATTCTGTATAAAGAGGTTATGTAGGTTTCCTTTTTTTTTTTGATATTTTGCTCCTATTTTTTCAACTGAGAAATTAAATGATACGAGGAATGCAAAGCATCTTTTTAATTTAATGCAGCATTTAATAGTTACTACAGACGCTGTAATCAATTTTCATTGGATAAAAATTAACATGAAAAATACAAACTGTATTTTGTGGCATCACAAATTTTATCGCTAGAAAGTTACCCCTCCCTCCCAAAAAATGCTACAAACTTGTAGTTCTCAAAACAACTATGCAAGATATCAAAATACAAAGGGATTTTCTGGTAAATATTCCTTCCCTCCTTTTATAACCATTTACATATTCATCTGTGTTGCTTTGGTCGATGCGTTTTGCGGTCTTGTTTGTGTGTGGTCACCTAACAGTGAGGAGGTTGTTTACACCACAAATGTACGTTTTTCGAGACCTCAAGGTAATCGGAAAAGTGAAAGGGTTGTGCGCACGTAATCCAGGATAATTACACCATTTGTTACTTACGTAACAGATTGCCGTCCTAGGTCAACTAGTCCAGTCAATATACAATTTTACCTCAAACTAATTGCAACACAAGGTCTGTTAGTTTCAATTGTTAAAATAAGACACTGGTAAGGTACTGAAAAAAGTTTACCAAAAATATCCCCGTGGAAAGTGCTTTAATCGTCACGTAAATTGTTCAAATTTCAGAGGGCGTGACTGGTCTCCCGTACTTCCGGAATAGGTCATTGTATATTAATAACTTGCTATCTTATTGTAAAAATTAGAAAATGGAATAAAATTGCTGCATAGCTTAATTAAAACAAGGTAAATATACTTATGTAACAAAAGATGAGTTTACCTGATCGATTTGTATGAATTTATGGAAAACATTTTATCAACGTTTCACCATTTCCGGTTAAATTAAAGTTTCCACGTTCTACCTTTCCCATATTGTTCAATTAAATAAATAATCAAAATCATAAGAATTTCGGTTTAACTCACATGTTTGAATTATTTTTAGTAAATTAAACACATTAGAAATTTTCTTATCGCGAAATGCGGTAGGTTACGGTAAATTATTCTTTTAAGTATGGAGGCCCTTAAGTGTATAAATTCAACATTATATTACTTGTGACTTATTTTATAGATTATAATTGGTTTATTGACTTCTTTTTCGTATTTTCGTAATTGTTTCTATTTTTTACTTATTTGAAAGAGTATGAACCACTTTTAAAAAATAAAAAAGTCAATAAATCAGAAATAATTTAGTAAATGAACATGAAATTTTGTGTGTGTGTGTGTTTTTGATTTGCATCAAAGAGCATCAATTATTTTCACATTTCTTTTTCATTTTGTTATATTTCATTTTGCTTTCAATTGAAACTCGAAATGTATAATGTTTGATATGTTTCATTTTCTCATAATTTGCTTTTTCCCTTTGAGTTCGTTTTCAGCATTCGGGTTTTTTTTTTTCGAGTTTCGAATACTGGGAAACTAATCTATGTATTGAGGTAAGATGGTAAGATATTTTATACATGCTGATCGGATACAAGAACAATATACAGCAATAAAAACATAAAAAAACAAGCAAAAACAAAAACCCTAACAAACAAACAACAACAACAACAAACAAACAACCCCCCCCCCCCAAAAAAAACCCAACAAACATGCAAACCTGATAATCATTAAAATAATTGTTTTTGGTTGGTTTTTTTTTTTTTTTTTTTTTTTTTTTTTTTTTTTTTTCGTTTTTTGTTTTGTTCTACGGCGATTCCTACTCGGTTCCGTCGTAATTCAGTCGATTACTTGTACGATTACATTTAGATGGGATCCCGATAAAAACGTTGACATACACAAATATTTAATAAAACATTTCAAATACATAATATTTAAAGCCATTTTTAAAGTAATTTTCTAAGATAATCCTTATTTACAAAAATAAATAAATAAAATAAAATAAATAAAAAAAATAAATAAATAAATAAAAATCTGTCTCCTCCAATTTTGCAAGTTCACAATCAATGCAAAATTACGTACTTTGATGATGGTACAATAAGATAAAAGTTCTAAGGCAGTATAGCCTCTTTTAATGCATCTAAGCGAGCAGGATTAGGAACTTTTACAGATCCAGTATCTTCTATAGCAAAATATATTTACTCGTGATTACGTATTTTCCGAGTCTTTCTTACATTGAACCATCACTTCTTCCACTTGTTACGACCGATGATGTCGATAAATGAAAGTCCTGATGTCTACTTAACATGCTTAAAGACGATATACTCGTATGGTTGATAATTATTTCATGTCATCTGCTACGTAAAGGTCACTGATCACTGAATCTTTCGTCTGTCTGTCCGTCTGGCAGTCACACTTTCACACGAATAACTGTAATTTAATATGCCTTGTACATTTATCAAACTTTCAGAAATTGTCGAACATGGTAAGATTCAACATTCATTGAAGGCCAAGGCCAATGTCACATATCTTGGCCAAGCATGTTATGCTGTAGGCGACGTTTTTGAACAGTGTATAGTTCATCATATATAAACTATTTGGTTTTTTTTTATTATTATATTTTTCTAGAACAGAAATAACAAAAGGCAGAGGAGGTAACCATTGATACTGTGCAACTGATTGAACAAGAATTTAACATCTAAAACATGACAAAATCCTGGTGATCCATATGCATCGTATTCTAGATACGACATCGTGAAACCATCGAAAAGGCTTCGTTAACACATCGGAAGCATTCCGACGTATGTCATTCGGATATGTTTTATGATAAAAATCGTCCCCAAGTAACCATATACGGGCGTTAAGTACTTCGTACAAAATTGAAAATTGCAAATTCGTTTGTCAATCAGATATCAAATTCGTGACATTGTGAAGCCGGCATATGGTTGAAAAAAACCCATTTAATATCATTTTGATAACCTCTCAACATAAACATGTTATGGAAAGCTTTTTTTATGTTATTTGGTCAAATTATCATACAACTACACATAAAGAATCATTAACAAACAACAACAATTCGACTATTTCTAGTACAAAAAATTGTATAAGCATCTTGATTTTGAACATTGGAGAATCTAATATTGACCCCCCCCCTTTTTTTACACTATGTTGACAACAACCACTGTGACCACGTTTTAAGCCACCTTTGACCGTGAGACAACGTAGACGAACGGGATTGACAAAGGTAACTAGCCGTGATTGCCGGGGCTGACGGGTCAAATGTTAATACTGTCAAAACTTTTGCCACGGCACCCCACGGTGTAGATGACCTACTTTAGAAACCGCAGTAAAACGGTACGCAACGAAACGTGACGGTACGTTACAGACCGCAACAAAACTTGGGAGTGTCCGAAGCGGAACGGGAAGCAAAAGTATGACTCGGCAACTTGCGATCATAATGAAGTTGAGGTACGGTCTGTCACGTTTAGGGCAGATGTGCGTTTTATCCAGGTGAGCCACGATTTCTCACGGCGAGTTAAGGAGTATATTAACCGTTTTGTCACGTTTAATCACAGAACGTCCCGACTTGTTACGGATTATTTCAAGTTCTACTATAGCCTTGCACGGAACGCACGGTCACTTAAAAAGTATAACCAGCCAACCTTTTTGTTTGCAGCTCTTTGTGTCTCCTTTTTCCGGCGGTCACGGCTAATCGTAGTGGGCCTTAACAGAACTTGGAAGGTTCTGTGGCCAACTTGATTGAATCGTTACAAAGCGTACGTGATAGACCTTATCAGAACGTGGCAGGTCGCGAGGAAACGTACAAATGTCCGTAAAAAGCCGCAGGTTGAAATGCAGTGCCGTTTGGTCTTCAGGATTCAGGAGCCGCGGCTCGTCACGGATACCTTGGTAGACCGTGCAAAAAAAACGTAACGAGACCTAACAGAACTTGAATACCAAGATAAAAACTGACAAAAATCCCACGGATTGCTACGTTTTGGACCGCCGTGGTCACCGGGAACATAGTGAGACATTCTTCATTTCTCATGCCTCGTTTACACGGAGAGTTTATTGCGAAATAAACGTAAATTTGTTGCGCGATAAATTTGTTTTGCGTTCACACGGCAAAATTTATTGCGCAATAAATTTTCAATTTGTTTCGCAATAACTTTATTGCGCAACAAATTCTGTCGTGTAAACGCTAAGCGAAACTGTTGCGCAATAATTCTGACGCATGCGCATCATAATGACAAGAGAAAGGGATTGTTATACAGATGAATATAACTGTTCGACGTCTTTATTCCTAAGATTCTGTTGAGAGATTCCGATTTTTCGTATAGATATAAGAAAGCTTTTCAATAAGTCTGGATCCCTTGTAGAGAATGACGTCACAATTGAATGACGTCATGTTCTAAGCTGAAATTACTTATAAATGAATGTTTGTTATATAGGCTACCTCAGTCTCAAAATAGTCTTAAATTTAGGCTTCGTGAAAATTATTCGTACAATATCTGTTGTACATTTTTATTAGTGATTCTTGTGCATTTGCATTGTTATTTTATTGCCGATAGTTTCGGTCTCGTGTGAACGCAAAAAAGCTTATTTCGAAACAAATTTGTTGCGCAATAAAGTTATTGCGAAATAAATTTATTGCGCAACCGTGTGAACGAGGCATCAGTTGTTTAAATAACACAAAATGAGAAATGAAATGCATTTTTCGTAATTTTATCATCAAAATTACTATTTTTTTTTAAAAAGATAGCAGATGTTATGACAATTGTCAACTTACAGTCATTAAATTACAGTGGTGTATGCAGAATAACAGTAGAATCAAATAAATTTAACATTCATTGATATATTATGTGTTTTAGAATTATTTTCCAGTTTTCATCGATTTTTGATCAATATTTTTGAATTTTCCCCCAAAACACGAATTTCCACGGGGTTGATTTTGGTAAACTTTTGATATGTTTTAGATACAACATTGTACTTACTAAATCAGTTGAGAAAGTTTGTGTTGCAATTTTTTGAGGTTGAGGCCATATTTGTGCTATTTTGACTGGACTAACACTGGTTGCCCATTGGTCTCGTTGGTTTTTGTGTTGTCTCTTGTGTTTAATGCTTCTATGCCATATGTCTCTTTTTCGCCTTTTTTCTGTACTCGTCATCTTTGTTTTCGCAGCGGGTGTTTTGGTGTTGGTACAACAACCAGGTCTGGTTGGAGATCCCTTCCCTTCTTAGAATTTTGATACCACAAGAATGAAAACACAAGAAAAGGAAACCACGAATTTGCACATGCTGATTACCATGATTTTTTTCTTTTCTTCTTAAAGGCCGGGTGGGGACTATAAAAGAAGACAGGTAAATTTCCTGTCATTTCCTCGCTGACCGCTGTAGGGTTAACATCTCTAATCGCAATCTGATTGGTCCTATGTTTCCTTTATAACCCTCTCAATTTTTGATTGGCAGCTTCAAATAGGTAAAATTGTGGTATATCTAATTAGCATAATCAAGTATACCTGTCGGTATGTCTTTGATGTCACACACCGCTTGCGTCTCTAGGAATATCAGTGGTCAGTAGACGCCGCGTTTATCACGCCTACCAAACTAAGATCACTCAGGTGTGAATATTAATTACCACTCGGTAAAAAAACCCGGCCTTTAAGAAGTAACAACAACTATTTAATAAACTAAGGTTTGGGTAAAGAAGAACGAACATACGGCGTTAGCTGTTCTATAATTAGCCTTTCTGAGATCTGTTAGATCTACGTACCAAATTTTTGTAAGTTCAAAATCCGAAATAAGTGAAACAAACAGCTATACACAGCCAGTCTGATTGTTAAAGAAACCATTATCGCAGTTTCAAGCAAATTAATTTTGCCATCAATCAAATAATTTACGCGGACGCGCTCCCGTTTGCTATCCAACAATATCTGTAGTTTATTTGAAGAAAACTAAACTCCAGAAAAATAAAGGGGGAAGGTTTGGCCAAGGCCTATTTATATCCCTAGGGGGATAGTCCATGCTGAAACTGTTCAGGGGGATAAAGCGTACAGATAGAATATTGTCTTTATATGGGGCATCATCTAATCTCTACTGGGCCGGTATATAAATTCGGTTTATGATGATAAATGCTAAAACACCTGCCTACAAATGTTTATGGACTTAGTGTCCGCTTTGGATTAAAAGGACACTGAAAGCTTAACGGCTAGTTTTGATGTATTGATTTTGGTCAAGTATTTTTCTGCCCAACCCGATTCCCCCGATCAAAAATCAAATGATCCTAGATATATGATCACAAATGAATTTTCATTTTATATAATGTTTCATGAAATGAGTTGTGTGTTTTATATCCCCGAGCCTTTTTATCACACGATATTACCTAAAAATGTGTATTTCTAACTTGAAACCAAGTTTCTGAGAACTAGTGGCGAACCATGCCGTGACCTAGAAGTAGTCTGCTACGCCATGAGAAGTAGTTTTCTCTCACCCCGGACAGAGATATCTACAGATTTACCCGTTTTGAGATGACTCTGTCTCGCACCCCCGGATGTTTGTCTCGAACCCCCTATTGTGACGTCATAGACGTTTACGTAGATTTAGCAGTGTTCGGCGTCACACGGAGCAACATTTATTGCAAAAAAAGCAATGAATTATGTGAAAATATACGGGTGAGAGAAAAATAATCAATCACCCCTTTGTACAGGGACAGGGTGATCCCACCCTCGTATCAAAGATTTGCAGTCCACGACTCGGCAAGCCTCGTCGTCGACTGCAAATCTTTGATACTCTGGTGGGATTTCCCTTCTGTGCGTAAGAGAAACATTTTTCAATTTTGTTAAGTATCTTAATGCAATATTTAATTCAACAACAACAATTTTTATCATTGATATTGAATCTGCGTCTGAATTTAACAATTGACCGATATTTGAAAGGTCACACTTGTCAACGTTTATGTGATTATGTTCAAAACTTGACTAATCGCATTCAAACAGAGCGATTTGTAACGTGTTTTCATAACATTTGATTATGAAATGGCTCTGTGAAACTGCATAACGGGTGTATCATGTGATGATACTGTATATTATCTCTCATGAAAATCAATGTTTCTTTCGAGATCCAACGTCATAATAATCAAAACTGGCAGATAAATTTCTCTGTTAAGCTACATATCCAGTCTTGTGTTGAAACGTCATTTATTGAAATTAATGCGCAATCTTCAGGCAAAAAGAAGAAATCTTCGTCAGGCAAAGGAATTACCCTTCCATTCCAGTTGATGAATACATCTGTACTTCCCACCCGTCGTCCACTCACCCAGTAACGCGGCGGTGCTGTAAAATTTATTAAAATGAAATGATTTCAGTGCTGTCTTATTTATTTATCTGAGGATATGCTCACGTTATGAATTTCTTAAATTTGTTCACATATATTCTAACATTGAATAAATAAATCCTCTTTTTTATGAATTATAAGCATTAAAGAACACTTTGGTAATTTTGAGATTTATCAAAAAAAGTACAAATTAATATATTCATGCAGATAAAAACTTTATTCTTCTCCATCTATTTTGATCAGGACGTCTTGCCAGCAGTAGACGCTTACTCTGTCCAACCTTCTGATCCCAACTCCATTAGATATTCAAGTTTGTTCTTTTGCAATTTTTTTTATTCTTGTTTTGTTTAGTTTTGCATTTTCCCTAGTTTTGTATAGGCGTTGATTGTCATTTTTTATCATTATAATTTTCATCTCTTTTCCGATTGACTTCGCCCAAATGTGTGTACAATGATGAAATACTCATGCTAGATCATACTTTAGATGAGTTAAAGAAGATCCTGACGATAATCCAAACAGCAATCACAATAAAGCACCAAATTGAGCATCGACGGACCCATAGCAAGCTAGAGGTGGGACCAGGTTACAAATTGTATGTAGTTTATTTGTGATATATATTTGTGAGCCTTTGCAGCTCGACAAGTATGAAAAACCTACAAACAGGAGATGTTTACTCAGTTGCTAGGAGATGTTTATACTCCCAGGACACCTGATCTTATCTCCATCGGGGATTCACTTTGCTTCTTTTCAGAATGTTTAAGTTGATTGTAGTATTTGTTGTGGAAGTATTTTCTGAGTTTATAACACTTTGTCGGTGGTCTTCAGTGTTTGGTGTTTCTTTGTTGTTTTTGTTGTTGTTTTGTAAAGGCAGATTCCAGAAGTAATGATTATGTTTAAAAAGGCTTTGGAATCTATAAAATTACATTTTTGAATTAAAGAAAGGAGGGGATATCCAAAAACACTCGGTTGTAGCGCCAACAGCAAAACCCCAAACCAAACTTCCACCACAAAATACAAAGGAGACACGCACAGAACGAGACGCAAATGGTACAAAAACGCCAAATCAAATAGAAACATCAAACACAAATGACTACATATAAACCAACGAGACCAATAGGCAATAGGTGCCGACGCCCATCTGCCATGTCAGTAGCAGACGGTGTGCTTATCCTTGATTACGTGCGCACAACGCTCCCACTATTCCGATTACCAAGAGGTCTCAGAGAACGTACAATTGTGGTGTAAAACAATCTCCTCACTTTTAGATGACCATACACAAACAGACCGCAAAACGCAGGGGCACAAGCAACACAGATGAATATTCATTCTGCTACATCTTTGGTACATTTTTGGACATAATTTTCATACTATTTTGGCCATTTTACATTGTTTAGACTGAGGATCACTGACGAGGGTTTAGTACCCGAAACGTGCATGTCTGGTCCATGCTGTAAATTTATCAGGTCTTAAATGATGCTATTGAATTTGAAGACGTTTAACATTTTAACTACTTGGTGAGTGTCACTGATGGTGGACCAAGAGTCCCCGAGGGCACATGTAGCCAAGTTCGATCAACTTCGGTTGATCGTCTGTCTCTTCAACGCATTTGAAATTTTCTTTGACAAAATTTCTTGAAATTTCTTAAAAGTGGGTCCTGTAGCATCATATCCCACTCATTCTGCTACGTCTTTTGGTACATTTTTGGACATAATTTTCATACTATTTTGGCCATTTTACATTGTTTATACTGAGGATCACTGACGAGGGTTTAGTACCCGAAACGTGCATGTCTGGTCCATGCTGTAAATTTATTAGTTCTTAAATGATGCTATTGAATTTGAAGACGTTTAACATTTTAACTACTTGGTGAGTGTCACTGCTGGTGGACCAAGAGTCCCCGAGGGCACATGTAGCCAAGTTCGATCAACTTCGGTTGATCGTCTTTCTCTTTAACGCATTTGAAATATTCTGTGACAAAATTTCTTGAAATTTCTAAAAAGTGGGTCCTGTAGCATCATATCCCACCCATTCTGCTACGTCTTTTGGTACATATTTGGACATAATTTTCATACTATTTTGGCCATTTTACATTGTTTATACTGAGGATCACTGACGAGGGTTTAGTACCCGAAACGTGCATGTCTGGTCCATGCTGTAAATTTATCAGGTCTTAAATGATGCTATTGAATTTGAAGACGTATAACATGTAAATGGATATAAAAAGAGGGCGCACGTAATACAGTCCGTGCTCTGCCGGCTGTAGCGAGACCATGTATGTTATCGCCCGAGGAGTCAGAGAGGACAGGTGGTCGGGGCCCTTTCTTCACTATTGCGGTTTGGACAGGGCCCGTTATGGAGTGCAACTCTTAAGAATGCGCTGGTTCAAGACTGTAGATTGGTCAAGTATCAAGCCTAAAGTGTTCATCTAATTTCTTCATTTAATTTATTGAAGGTGACATCACTTTCAATGGTTTTGTGGTATTTACCTTATTCAACAGTTTGACACCGGATTCAATGAGCAACCAATGTCCCCATCTTGTTTTAAATAATACAGCCAAAAATATAAATAAATAAAGATTATCGTTAAGCTTCCTTTTTGGTCATCATTGAATACAAAATAACTTGCATTATTTATGTAACATGATCAATGCAATACTTACTGTAACAATATATTTCTATATACATATGATTATTGTTTCCGTCTGTTTGTCCTATTTTTCTGTTCTCGTTGGGAAATTGTGTTTTATATTCTTTCAAGATCAAGAATGTGTGAGCCTTTTGATTGTGATTATTTGAATCTGTATACGGGTTTTGCGTTTCACTTATTCACTTATGAAAAAGTGTAGGACGTTCGTAGTTTAAAGAGAAGATTTTATATACAAATTTGTTATTCGCCACACCAAGAAAAAGCTCATTTTCGAAAATTGAATAATCTTCCCCCACCCTCTGCGAATCATAAATCTACTAATTCCCTCAGCAGTATCTTTCCTTCGGAGCTTGAAGTCAAAGAAACCACAGAGACAAATAATTCAGCATCCTATTTGGACATAATATTGTCCTACGACACTGATGGTAACATGAACACCTCACTCTATGACAAACATGACGACTTCAATTTCAGCATTACAAACTTTCCTTTTCTGAATAGCAACATCCCTTCATCGCCTGCTTATGGCGTGTTAATATCTCAGTTGATACGCTATGCCAGAGCAAGTACCAAATATACGGATTTTGTTCTGAGAGCTAGGCGTCTTTCAGATAAGCTTCTCAGTCAGGGATATGTATATGACCGACTAACATCGTCACTGAGGAAGTTCTACGGTCGATATGGGGAACTCGTAATACACTATAATGTCCCACTCTCCAGAATGGTGGATGATATACTGTCATAGACCATTTGAACCATCGAACAAAAGATTGTACTCTATGTCTGCCGAAATGGAAGTAAACGGATGTGACAGTTCTATCGAATTGAAGCGGCGGAGATGCTTACTCTTCCTCGACACCTGGTCTCACTCCCATATCGGGAGTTCGATTCTTTTCAGGTGGTGGAGGTTTTGTTTGTTTGCTTTGGTTTCTGTTTTATCCTGATTTTGTATGCCTTCGTATTCTGATTTTCTGAATTATCGATTTTGTGCTGTATACAGGGATATGGTCATTATCCATATTTGTCATAATATACATTACTTTGATCGAAGAAATGAAGTATGTTGAAAATTAACTAATTTCGTAATAGATTTTGATCTTTACCGTAACATTTCCTTAAGTTCATATAAAGATAATTATCATGCAAAGAAAAATTCAAAGAAATAATTAAGTACTAATATCTTACCATACAAAATGCAAAAGAGAAATAAAAAACAGGTGTTTGTGAATTACGAATATCCCCATTGGCATCTTTGTCACTAAAACAGAAAGGAGAATAATATGTACCTGTGACATGGAAATTCTAACGAAAAGGATTGAATAGAACGTTTTCAGAGGTGAAATACATTTTTGAGACACAAAAAAACATCGACAAACACAAAAAAATCCAGGACAATAAACACATATAAAATCCACACTCTATGGCCATATTTACGTTGTTTAGATTAAGGATCTGTCGAGGGTTAGTTGTCTAGTCCATGCTGCAAATTTATCTGTTATGCTGACGTTAAACAATGGTGTGACTTCGCGATATTTAATAAAATCTATCTTGAATGGGATTATACATACTTAGGTACTTTTGCGAGAAGACCATGGAGCTGCCTGTCTTGGACAATTGAAAAGTCATCTGTAACAATATGACCAGCTAGTTTATATAGATATTCAGACGTTGTACATTCTCAAGAAGCAGGACATGATTTAAGTATTTCAGGATCTGATGTAACTTTGGTTTAGTTAAAAACGAAATTTCAGATATGTTTCTTTGGAGCTCGTAAAAAAGTTCCCCGCGAGGGGTTTGACAGTAAGTGTTTTGAATATATATTCCCTGACATTGTCGCCATAGCACTTTCTATATAGACATAACATCAGACAGTGCATGAAGTTTATATATTGTTTTCATTTTCGTGTTTAAACATCGACGGCGGGTGCGGCTAGCCAACAGGGGATGCTTACTCCTCCCGGGCACCTGATCCCACCTCTAGCTTACTAGGGGTCCGTCGATGCTCAATTTGGTGCTCTATTGTGAGTGCTGTTGAGATTATCGTCAGGATCTTATTCAACTCATTTTACTTGTAACAAATAGGAAGAGGTTCTAAATTCTCAAAATATTGAGGAATGGTACTTTGTACGTGATGATCGCAAAAAAAATATTAGAGATGTTTAGAAGATCAAAACCTGGAATTCTTTTAGGGGAGGTGTTTTTCATCAAGTTTGTTCTGTGCGAATGTGATAATGAAATCAATAAATGATATCAATCTGAATCAGTGTTTCTTAAGAATGCATCCTCTGTTTCATCCAAGATAGCTTTTAATTGAACTGCTGGAACTGATGAGAAACATGTAGCAGTTCGTGTCTGCCAACGTTGCGTGCTATTATAAGTAGTTCTCTGAGGATACGATGTACTCTAGCTCCTTTTTCTGACTTTTTGGTTACATCTTTTCCCGTAAGACCTATCTATGCTTTCGTTTAGTGTTTGGGCGGATTGAAAAGACATTGATATGAGTGTAGGCTGAGAAAATGTATCCTTGTCCACAAATTTGATTGTTTAAACCAAGGGGTACGCAGGTTGAAGTTTAGTGATCCAGCCAAATTCAGCTTGTAGTCGGCGATTTTAATTTCAGATTCACTTTGATCTTCGGTTGATCGTCTGTAACGCATTTGAAATTTCCTGTAACAAAATTTCTAGAACGTGAGTCCTGTTGCATCATATCCCACCCATTTTGCTACGTCTTTCGGTACATTTTTGAACCCATTAATTTTCACATATTTTGGTCATATTAACATTGTTTAGACTGAGGATCACTGACGAGGGTTAAGTACCCGAAACGTGCATGTCTTGTCCATGTTGTAAATTTATCTGTTCTTATATTATGCTATTGAATTTGAAGACGTTAACATGGTACACGGAACGCCAAATCGCATAGAAACATCAAACACAAACGACTACAATAAACCAATAGTGATTGTAAAGGAAATTTCTTTCTTTTGTTTTTGTTTTTGTTTTTGGTGACGCGAGTTTCTTATCTGATACGAAAGACTTCGAAAACGAGATTTAAGACCTGACCTGTTTCACCAACACATTGACCGCCACATCCCCCGGCGTGTCATGTAATAGCATAAATTATATCTTGATACGATCAATCGATGTCGTTATCAATCTCGATTTTAAAATGACAAATATGGATCATGACCATATCCCAATACATAGTACAAAATCGATAATTTAGAATATCATAAACCGAAGGCATTCAAAATCAGAATAAAACAAGAAGCAAAGCAAACAAAGAAAAACCTCCTCCATATGAAAAGAAGCGAAAACCCAGTATGGGAATGAGACTCGGTGCCCGGGGCGAGTCAGAATCCCCTGCTTGCTTGCAACACCCGGCACTTCAATTTGGTAGAATTGTCACATCCGGTTACTTCCATTTCGGCAGATACAAGTATATTCGGTGGTTGGATGGTTCAATGGTCTAGGACAGAATATCATCCACCATTCTTGAGAGTGGGACATCAAAGTGTATGACGAGTTCCCAATATCGACCGTGGAACTTCCTCAGTGACGCGGTTAATCGGTCAGAAACCCATTAACACAAGATCTAACAAAACAATACTGAAATTTAAAGCTTGGAAAATAAATTCATATAGAGCTTAAAATTGCTATCAACTTTCAACTTTTTTTCAACGTTTTGTTTCAAGTTCGATTTGAATCATATCAAAATAACCCGTTTACCATTATAAAAATACCCATTTTACTTTATATAAATTAATGAAGTTTTCTCGGAAAATTCCAAAGCTTCTTTTTGTGTGAAAATTTCCTCATCGCACTATTGTCAACAATTATTACATCGATGTAACAAATTGTAACTTTGAGGTTATACATATTTGTAGGTACTTATACACTGTCAGTTCTCCATAGCTCCTATTTCACATTTTCATTTTAAGTACATTTATAATTCGGAAACAAAGATCAAAAATGATAAATGTTCATTAAGAGAGAAATACCTAGCTTCGGCTATCCAAACATCATGTTAGATAGACCGACAAAACCATGACATAAACAATAGATAGATGTAGTGCCATCATTGTGAATGAAATGTTAAGTATATGTAAAATGGACAAGGGAGTAAATATTCTTGAAAGCTATATTCTCTGCTCTCTTTTGTTTTCGTAAACAAAGTTCATTTACTTAAGCATTAGATTCAAAAGAGCATTGATCTTAATTGAGTACGGCATGCATTTATTATCGCTTTATTTCGTACCCGAAAGTCATCCGACATTCTGGCCAACAAGATGGCTTAATAGCCGACCGTTTTGTTTTACCCTATTAGTACAGTTTCCTCTGAGATATCTTTTACTTTTGTATAGGGGTTTAATTCAAAGATAAATGTAAAATATGTTTTACAAATGATACGTTTTCACACAACATTTTTTGGTAAAACATAATTAATAAATTAATAATAATAAATTAATAAATTAATAATAATAAATTAATTAATTAATAATAATAAATTTATTAATTAATAATAATAAATTAAGAAATTGATAATAATAAATGAATTTTGCATACAGTAGACACTACGCCATAAACATCATACCAATGCGACTCAAAGGTTTGCAATCTTGATTAATTTTGAAGACGTTTAACCACGCATTGAGAAACATTATTGAAAAAGGAGAAAGTTCGGTAAGCTGGAAAATTGGCCCTATTTTTCAAGTGGTTAAGATGTTAAACGTCTTCAAATTGGATATCATCATTTAAGAACAGATAAATTGGCAGCAATTACCATGAATTTCGATTATATTCAATATCAAAGATGACAAATGTATGGTTGTTTGAAATACCACGTTGACATTTCTATCTTAAAGCATATTGCACTAAAATATACGGCTACAAAAATACCCACAATTCATAAAATGATGAAAAATGTCTAGAAAGAAGTCATAATTCGGTACATATCAAAGGAAAGAAGTAGGGCGCAAAACGCCAACCAAAATAATTCCTACACTCAAGGATAGCTATGCAATTTATCTTTCTTATACGTAAAATTTATTTTGGTTGAAGGTTCGCGCTCAAGTAAATTCGAAAGAATTTTGCCTAGCATACGGTGGTTTACCTTCATATCCGTTCTTCAAAGGAAATGGCGTCATAACGTGGAATTATTAGAGATAGAGTATTATAATTTTCATGAAGTTATTATTCACGAAAAATACAGAGTCAATTTTAGGGACAAGTGGAACTTATCCTTTCATTAAAAACAAAAGATGAAATGTTCTTTCAGGGACGATCATGTATTTCGCAGAAGAAATCGTAAATCCAAAATTGCCTTCTCCCGCTCAAAGTAACGCATTTTGTTGATAACTTGCGATATGATCATGGAATACTGATATTCGGCAACGAATGTGCCGGTTCTCAGCTGTAAAATACATATTTTTTTTCCAACATTTACAGCATTTTCTTTTCATTGTCAGTTGCAGGAATTTATTCAATTTGTTTTAACCAAACACGATTATAATACTTCTATTTAACGTTTAGAAACACAAGCACACATCAATAAACTTTTTTATTGAAATAAATCTCAAAATGACCATCTCGGAAAATATAGTGTTACACTGATGAGGTTGAATGAAAAAATTCAGTCCTAAAATTTCGAGGGCACTTGTTATGGGTATCCACTTATCACTATAAACTTTTGTTTCATCGTTGTAAGAAATTGAAATATGATGGAATAAGTATGGCTCGACTACCTTAAAATCACTTACTTATCACAGTTGATAATATACCGAAAATTTCTTCTCTTGATTCGTCATCAAACACGCTCAGTAGATGACCTCCTTTATCCTGACAGTATAATTCAGCGTTGTTATGATCGTACTCAGGATTTACAACAACGTCAATACAAGTGTTGGCAATAGAGGCTGACGACCCTGAACATTCTGCAAGAGTATGTTTCAGCAGAAAATAACACATTTCAAAATCATCTTTACGAAATTTGAAATACGCAAAAAAAATTTCAACGGTTCCATTGAAAGATCAATATTTGAACTAAATACATAAGCGAAAAGAACACCCGGTCCATGTACCCTTTAGTATTCTGTTATATAAATGATACTCTATAGTACATGGACTGGACTTCTTTTCGCCTTTAACCGAATCTTTTACCTTTTTTCCATGAGTACATAGGTTGTTTCAGCGACCGACTTTTCCATTTCCTCATATAAAACAACGAACATGTCCCGTTGTCTACATTAAATTCAATAGAAGTGCAAAAGAAGGTTATGCCACAGATTGCTCCACATTGAGACACTGACGCTGCTGCTTGGACTTCCAGAAGACCGACGGACATATCTAAATTTGGATCGATCACATCACGAAGTATTCCGTATGAGACTTTCTCTAAAGTGAATGATAATTGCAAAAGTAAGAAAATTCCAAAAGCACATAAAAGTATCATTTTTCTGATTTTTTTATGAACAAGACCGCTTCCTTGTGCGTTTAAATAGCAAATCATTCAAAAAATTGTAGAAAAAAAAATATAGAAGTAAAAACGACAAGTTATTCCACTTAAACTCATTCGTGTTTAATTACGATTTAATCAACTGCACTGAGGGAAAAATCAAATCTATGCATAGAATCAAACTCCTTAATGGAATTTCTTCATTAGAAACATCAGTTCCATTTCAAGCGAATCCTCCGTTCCGTGAAGAGTGCTCATTCCTTTCATTTTGTGATGAATATATTTCCATCATAAGAATTTAAAATCCTACGCCTCAGACTTTCATTCTTTTATGTGTTTCACTTTTTTTTTAAACAAAGCTGTTATATGTTCGAATCAATATCATGCAACCTAATTAAGAATTAAAATACCGGTAACTCATCACTTCTGAGTGATACATTAAGAGATAGTAAAATGGAATAATTAAACCTTTGTTTTATCCTATTAAGTAATGATGTCAATTGTTATTCGAACATATTCGCCATGGCAACGTTTTATCGCCTGAAAGAGAAGTCTTAATCTTGAACGTATATGCATTTTATGATTTTAGGTGTAAGGATTAAAACTCTTTCCAAATCAATCCAAAGAAAATGAAACGTATTAAACACATACTTCCAGACAATGTCATCCATAAGAAAGAAGAACATCAGTTAATGCATGATATAAAATATAATCTAAGCGCATAATATTGAGGTATTTTCTTAGAAAAAAGGAAGAGAACAGCCTTCTATGTAGAAATTTCTGTCGTTTCTTGCGTAAAACCATTTTGACGTTATTCTTAAAATAAATATGGTAACATCTTTTTCCAACGATCATTTCCAGGAGAGTAAAGGAGAACGAAGTGATCCAACTCTGATAACAAAGAGAAATCACTTTAGCAGAGTGAAATGTTAAAAACCGTTTCCATAAAATATCAATGTAGTCACAAAGTTAGGGGTAATCGTAGCACCTTATCATCCGAATATATATAAAAAAGAAATGAGGTGATCTCTAACAATACTCGGTTGCAACACCCACGGCAAAACTTCAAAACACCCAATGCAAAAACACAGAGCAGACACACACAGAAAGAGACGCAAAACGGACAAGGAACATCTTTGGAATTTCATTCAATTCTTATGGTGGCTTGATTAAGAAAATAAGAAGGAAAAAAGGTAGATTGGACTTTATAAAACAAAGAAAGATTTATGAATTGCCCATTTTACCAAGGATATGTTCTGCCGACAGAGCATGGATTTACATATTCATCTGTGTGTTATTTGGTTCCCAGGTTTTACACTACAATTGTGCATCCTTCGAGCCCTTAGGGTAGTCGGAAAAAGTGGAAGGGCTGTGTGCACGTTATCCGGGTAAATTGCTGTACCTTGTGTCTCTGCTTTGTATGTCTTCTCTGTCTTATCACTTTGATATGTTTTGCTGTTGGTGCTGCAGTCGGATCTTGTTGAGAACATCCCTTCTTTTAGAGTCAGCGATAGATTATGCATGATGCTAAACATCAACACTTTGTTTCCAGCATTTTTTCAACACTGTACACACATCAACCGTGACGAATGGACTTAATGACGGATGATGTGCAATTTTTATCAATAAAGGATGCACACTTTGTCTACCTACTGAAACATTTTCAGGTGTATGGTGTATTTTGGTACCAACAGAAAAGTCTCTCCACAAGGAATACCCCTGTTGAATTTGTAAGCCCTTAATACATACCATTTAAAAATACATTTAAGGAATCCAATTTCTTTACACCAAGCAATTTCATTTTAGTAGTTTTTGTTTGGCCCTGTATCTATTTAAAATCATATATATTGTTTTGCTATTTCGGAAGCGTATAACAATAATACGGAATTGTTCCAACTCTATACCATCTTGAAGAAAATTTCAAACCAATTTTCATGCAATAGAAGCGTATTTCGAATATTAATTTCTCATCAGTGATGCTTCCAGTCAAAGTGCTTTTCATAAATTGCCCAAATTAATTTCACTAGCGCCCTCTAGTTTTATTTTTGGAATCTAGATTTATACATTTACTTTACAGAGAGGGAGATTCAGTAGAATTTCCAAATGAAATCTATGTGCAAAATAGCATTGGAGGGATAGTGCTAAGATGTTAACCTCCTTTAATTTCGATGATATTTTGGATGAAATGACATGTTCCGAAATAGCAATTTAATATAAATGATGTCAAATGGATAAAGGGCTAAAACAAAGCTACTTTCAGAGCTGGAAAGAAGTAATGAATACACTTTAAAAAAAATCGAATCATTGGAAACGAATTTAAATGTTCCACACTGCAACAGGAAACAAGTGTTTATATCAATAATACGGAAGTGTTCCTACTTTATACCTTCTTGAAGAAAATTTTGAACCAATCTATTATGCACTAGACACGTGTCTCGGATATATCCTCATAGCATACAGGCATATCAAGAAACTGAAGAGGGACAAGGAACAAAAAAAATTTATAAAACATAGAAACATAAAGCAGAAAAGACTTCACATAAACCAGAGAGACTAATTGGCAATCGGTGCCGATTTCAGACGGTCATCTGCCACACCAGTAGCAAATGGCGTGGTTATCCGGATTACGAAGAAAACACTGGTACAAGGCTTTAGAATGGTTAAAAGAAATGAGGGGATATCCAACAACACCCGGTTGCAGTACCAACAGCAAGACCCCAAAACACCCACTGCAAATACAATGTACACAAAGCAGACACGCACAGAAAGAGGCGCAAATGGTACAAGGAACATCAAATCACATAGAAAAATCAAATACAAATGACTACACATAAACCAACGAGACCAATGGGCAATCGGTGTCGACTTACGACGGCCACCTGCCACTTCAATAGCAGACGGTGTGGTTATCTGGATTACGTGCGCACAACCCTCCCACTTTTCCGATTACCCAGAGGTCTCGTAGAACGTAGAATTGTGGTGTAAAATAAACTCCTCACTGTAAGATGACCATACAAACAGACGGCATGACGCATGGGCCAAAGAAACACACAGTTGAATATGTAAATGAATATAAAAACATAAGGCGTACGAAATATAGTCTGTGCTCTGTCGGCTTTAGCGAGTTCATGCATGTTATCACCCGAGGAGTCAGACTGAGATTCAGAGAGGACAGTTGGTCGGGGTCCAGGCTTCTCTAAAGAGGTTTGGACACGGCCTTTTATGGAGTCCTGTCACCACAGTCAGTCAGAGTGCAATTCTTAAGAATGTGCTGGTACAAGGCTGTAGATTGGTCCAGGAGCAAGCCAAGTGTCCGTCTGGTGACAGAAGGATCATATCCACGGAATAAAAGTCGTTTGATAATTCTAACTCAATTTCGATGGTAAAAGGCGTTTGATGATTCTTACTCAGTTTCGATGGTAATTAGTCCCCTACCGGCTCGCCGGAGGGGACTTATAGTTTCCACCCTGTTTGTCTGTCTGTCCGTCACACTTCAGTTTTCCAGACTTTTGTCGCTGTCGTTGCATATATTGAACTCATTTTTGGTATGTGCGTTTGTCTCAATGTGATACAGATCAAGTTCGAGTTTGGTTCCGATTGACCTATTTCTACAAGAGTTATGGTACCTGGACTAAGCAAATTTCATGAAATTCTTAGTTTTCCAGACTTTTCTTCCAATGTATTGCAGATATTGAAATAATGTTTTATATGTGATTACATCTTAGTGTTATACAGCTCAAGTTTAAGTCTGGTTCTGACTGACCTATTTCTACAAGAGTTATGGCCCCTGGACTTAGCTAATTTCATGATATTCTCAGTTTTCCGAACTTTTCTCGGCTGTTGTTGTAGATATTGAAATATTTTTTTATATGTGATTACATCTTAGTGTTATACAGATCAAGTTAGAATTTGGTTCCGATTGACATATTTTCACAAGAGTTATGGTCCTTGGACTTAGCAAATTTCATAAAATTCTCAGTTTTCGTTACTTTTCTTCCATGGTATTGCAGATATTGAAATCATTTTTGGTATGTGAATATATCTCAGTGTGACACAAATCAAGTACGTGTTTCAGTTTGATTGACCCATTTTTACAGGAGTTATGGCCACTGGACTTAGCAAATTTTCTGAACTTCTCAGTTTCCAGTCTTTTCATACCTGTTGTTGTAGATATTGAGCTGATTTTTGGTATGCAGATATATTATAGTATGATAAAGAATAAGCTGAAGTTGGGTTTGATTTATTTGTTCTTACAAAAGGTATGGCCTCATAGCAAATTTCATTAAATTTTCCTGTTTTCCAAACCTTTTCCTAATACACATATTGAACTCATTTTGATGTTGGATTCATCTTTTCGTGTAAGTACAGATCAAGGCAGAGTTGAAGAATATGGATTAATGCCGGTAGGGGAAATATATCGCTTGCGATTCATAAATTTATTCTGTCTACCTTTGATCCTTTTTAATTTGTTAATCATGTCAACATAAAATGCAGTTTGCGAAATACCCAAAGTAATATATTCTGTTGCTTGTATGGGTCCGAATCTCAAAAGAAGTTGACAATAATTTTTGTAAATTTTCCAGAAAGTCTTAATTAGTTCATGAAAGCGAAAACCTTGACGTAAATTTTCTTGGTAATTTGTAAATTTCTACTATGAGAACCCAAAACATTAGTACATGCTCTAGCGTACCGGATGAGCAGCCAAATGTTAATACCATTTGACGATAATATAGGAACATCACCGTGAAGGAAATTAACGTTGAATCCAAATCATCTCTTTTGTCATGCACACTCGTATGAGTGTCTCCATTTACAATTTTGATATTTAGGTCCAAAAATGGTGTTTCTGTATTTGTAACGTTTGCCGTGTTAATTCTAGTGGATACATTACATTCTTATATAGTTCAAAACGGGATTGTCGATAGTGAGAATATCATCCAGATACATAAATCGAAGTACTGTTGAAACATTTCATGTCATCATGTTTTCTTCGTTTTTGAATATTTTGAATAAATTCTTTTTTATAAGTGTATAAAAATAAATCTGCAACAAGAGGTGGAGGTGCAATGTTACCCAAAGGGATCTGCTTGTAAAGATTCTCACCGAATGTAACATAGATGTTGTTCATGGGGAAGGACAAGGCATTACACAGGTCACTACAAGTCTCCTTTGATTTAAATGTATACAATTATAAGTTTTCTCCTCTGGGTAAAAAGGTATTGGCGTCCAGAGTTTACTCATTTTACTTATTTTAAGCATTTTTTCCAAAATGATGGAACATTCGGTATTGCTGCTGTTGGACTGTTGGTACCCCATAATATGGTTCGCCTAGTTGTATGCTTCTGCACTGATTGGAAGTACATTTGTAAACTTTCGAATAAAAATTTTGATAGACTATTGTTAAACTAAGGGAATATCTCCCTCATGGTATAGCTTTGTCCTTAGCTTGCTCTTTGTCATACATTTTAGTTGTATTTCGGCCTCGAGCATCACTGATGATACATTGTTTGTTGAAATGCGCTTATGGTGCACTAAATTATTAAGATAGAACATTTATTTCAACATATGATAATTTCTTGACAAATTTTCATAAAAATTTACTGAAAGATAAAAAGACAACGAGGATAATCCAATCACGCCGATGAAAAACATGAAGGACGTGTATGTAAACTCTTTATTTTTAAAAAGAGACAATGACCACGGTCATCTGTAACGAAAGAAAGATAATTGTAAAGTACAATCAATAATGAAAGGAATTGGCAATTTAAGAGAGACAATGACCACGGTCATCTGTAACAAAAGAAAGATGATTGTAAAGTACAATCAATAATGGAAGGAATTGGCAAGATATACTTCTCTAGTATGAATAATCTCCATACAGTCCGTATGCAAATACGAAGATCAATGTAGGTGGCGCCATTAAGTATAACCATTACGGCGCATCACTAATTCGAAATGGTTCAAATATAGACAGATAAGCAAAGGAAGTAGTCGCACTATGATCATTGAAATTGATTTTCCAAAATTTTTCACAAATTTTTAATGATTTTAGTATTTATTTTCTATTACTCAATCCATTCATTGTTTTCTTTTCCGTCTTGTTCTTATTTTTTATATATTTAAGTTATCTGTATTGATATTGTTTTAGGTCATACCTTTGAATGCATCTATTGGAGTGATCGATTCACTTTATTCAAGGCACAATCTCATTGAATTCGACTTTTTAGAAAATGACTCTGTACTATTTATACACGTGATGTGGTTATTTTAAAAAACGAAAGTGAAACAAGAACAATTTGCAGAAATGAGATCGATACTAACATTCCTAGGGTGTAACTCTCAGCTGATCATTGTTTGAACTTGTTTAGCTTAAGGGTGAGTTTAAATTATTTTCAAAATATATTTAACCAATTGATTAAGTAGATTTTGATTAAATCTTTGGTGGAATAATCATGTCTTATATTGATCTATTTGAGGAAGGAAGTGTATTCATTATTTGTTCAGAATGTAAAAATGAATCAACATTGATTGAGACGATGGATATAAAAATATTGCTGTCACAAGATCTCCAGTCATGTCATAAGTACATAAAGGTCACACGAAGCGCATTTTATTCCAGTGGCGGATCTAGGATTTCAGAAAGGGGGGGGGGGGGGCAAGGTTTCAGTTCGAAGAAAATTGTTCACTGAAAAACTGACAAGCAAAAAAAAAAAAAAAAAAAAAAAAACGGTCAAAGACGAAAAACATGAATCTCAAGACTGATGATCTAATCAAGAAGACTATACCTATCATATCATCATAACTGTCTATTCCACGATAAATGGTTTGGATATCGTTCTACCGTATCCTTCTACATTTTAAAAATTAGAAATAACAGGCATATTTCAACAATTCCAGTTGGTTGATACAACTTATAATTACTTGACCGTTAGCAGTGTCTTCATTCCAGCATTATTATTATTAGTCCCCTACCGGCAATGCCGAAGGCGACTCTTAGTTTCCTCTCGGTCTGTCCGTCTGTCTGTCAGTCTGTCCGTCTGTCCGAATATCAGTTTCCCGGACTTTTTTCTGCAACGGATGGAGATATTGAAATGAAATTTGATACAAAGCTTGGTCTTGGATAGTTACAGAGCAAGGTTGACTTTCGTCACGCTTGACCTATTTTTCGAGGAGTTATGCCCCTTGATGTCTTGGAAAATTCAGCTTTTGTCAGTTTTCTGGACTTTTTCCTGTAACAGATGGAGATATTCAGATGAAATTTGATACAAAGCTTGGTCTTGGATAGTTACAGAACAAGATTGACTTTCGTCACCCTTAACCTATTTTTCGAGGAGTTATGTCCCTTGATGACTTGGAAATTTCAATTTTTGTAAGTTTTCCGGACATTTTCCTGCAACAAAGAGAGATATTCAGATGAAATTTGATACTCAGCTTAATCTTGGATAGTTGCAGGGCAAGTTCGACTTTTGTCACGCTTGACATATTTTTCGAGGAGTTATGCCCCTTGATGACTTGCACAATTCAGTTTTTGTCAATTTTCCAGACTTTTTTCTGCAACAAATAGTGATTTTCAGGTAAAATTTGATACTCAGCTTAGTGTTGGATAGTTACAGAGCAAGTTCAACTTTCGTCACGCTTGACCTCTTTTTCGAATCGATAAAGCAGATAAAACTTCAGAACTGAGCTGCACAGACAGTAAGTTTAATTAAAACTCATATTTAATTGAAGAGAAATTCATAGGCAGAGTTGCAGGACATAAATATATGCCCCCGGTAGGGGACTTATATCGCTCAGCGATCATAACATTTTTATAATTATTATTATTATTTATTCAGGCAATAGAATGATTACAATGACACTATGATAATCTAACAGAGACACATTCCGCTTGCATATTAGTGTTGTAAATTGTCAACATAGATAATATCACAGATTGTGTTGAGTAGCAGTCATAAGACAACATAAATATCACAGATGGTAACATATCACACGCAATTGTTGAAAATTACAGTTGGACCAATTATCATAATTATATCACAGATGTTGAAGGATTATGTATTTTACATTACATGTAATTATCACAGATAAAGTGCACATTAAAGCGACTGTTGTCGCTTATTTCCAATGGGGTCCTTTTATGATGTTACAAATTATAATCAATAATTTAAGAATGTTACACTTAATGTACTAATTTATAATGTTCATGTGTTCTTTAAAGTCAGTATAATCATTTTCGTAATATTTATTAAAAATTGCCTGGAATAATCAACATTAAATATGTACACAAGAAGTAGTAACATTAAAAATTATAACATGATTCATACATTGATAAAATCATCACTTTCTCTTTGTCTGGCTATGTCTAAAAGATGAGTTTTTACATTCTCCTTAAAATTTGGATTTGTTCTTGATTTGTTTGATTGGGACTGGCAGTGAATTCCAATTAAGAATGACATTATAATAAAGGTTAGATGTTCCCTGTGATCCCATTTTATAATTCAAATATGTTGCCCCCCCCCCCCCCCCCCTAGTAATGCCCTCATTTCTTTCAAAATGTTGATAAAGATAATTTGATGCATAACTATTTAAAATATTAAAGACATGGTTCAAGCATAACTGCGTGACTCGGTCAGATATGTAAAGCATATTAACTGTATCTAGTATGTTACATGTGATTCTGGTTCTACTGTTACTACAACAAATTATTTGAACCATAACTTCTTTTCATTTTTATCTCCTCCAAGTTCCTTAATTTATTGAAAATTAAAGAACTTATTAGAATACCAGAACGATATTTTTGTTATCGAGATATCTTAAACGATATCAGTATATGGTATCAATGTGTTAAGGTCCTTTCCGCCAATTGGATTTCATGAATAGAAAAACAAATTATGGCTTAATAAAGAAAATTTCAAGAAAAAGTGTTGAAGTTTTTAATTTAAATTCCCTATTTCAATATAAATTGAACATAACATGTCTTTTCAGAAATTCTTAAATTTTAGATTCATCAATCATAAAATTTTTCAACACCACAGAAGTTTTACAAGATAACATATCATTTAAAAGATTCCCCTGTCGACAGAGAAAGATTCAGGGAATTATGGCAAAAATGTAAACAAATTCATTGCAAGAGGCACCACCGAAAATGATTAAAGTCATGCTGCTCAAATTTAAAAAAAAATTGATAACAGAATTTTTTCGAATCGACGTTGATCGAACTTGGCTACATGTGCCCTCTGGGACTCCTGGTCCACCAGCAGTGACACTCACCAAGTGGTACAAATGTTTAACGTCTTCAAATTCAATAGCATCATTTAAGAGCAGATAAATTTTCAGCATGGACAAGCCATGCACGTGTCGGGTACATAACCCTCGTCAGTGATCCTCAATCTAAACAATATGATATTGCCAAAGAGTGTAAAAATATTTTGTACAGAAAATTGCCAAAGACGTAGCAGGGTGGGTGGGATATGATACTACAGGACCCACGTTTTAGAAATTTCAAGAAATTTTGATAACAGTACTTTTCGAATTCGTTGAAGAGACAGACGATCAACCGATGTTGATCGAACTTGGCTACAAGTGCCCTTGGGAACTCCTGGTCCACCAGCAGTGACACTCACAAAGTGGTACAAATGTTTAATGTCTTCAAATTCAATAGCATCATTTAAGAGCAGATAAATTTTCAGCATGGACAAGACATGCACGTTTCGGGTACTCAACCCTCGTCAGTGATCCTCAATCTAAACAATATAATATTGCCAAAGAGTGTGAAAGTTATTATGTACAAAAATTTGCCAAAGACGTAACGGGAAGGATCTGCCGTAAACTTTGAGCTTCACATGAGCATTTTAAGGTGTCAGTCGGACCCCTCGGGTGATAACAAACATGAGCTCGCTACAGCCGGCAGAGCACGGACTGTATTATGTACGCACTCATTTTAGCTCGCCGGGACGAAAAAGTCCGGAGAGCTAATGCCATACCCTCGGCGTCGTTGTCGCTGTCGTTGTCGTCGTCGTCCGTAGACAAAACTTTAACCTGGGATATGTCTCTTGAACTATAAGGGATAGGGCTTTGATATTCCACATGTAGATACCTTGTAACATGACCTTTCATTTAATACCATGACCTTGGACCTAGTGACCCTGACCTTGGACTTTGACCTACTTTTCAAAAACTTTAACCTGGGCTATATCTCTTGAACTATAAGGGATAGGGCTTTGATATTTCACATGTAGATACCTTGTAATATGACCTTCATTTAATACCATGACCTTTGATCTAGTGACCCTGACCTTGGACTTTGACCTACTTTTCAAAAACTTTAACCTGGGCTATATCTCTTGAACTATAAGCATATGATACATGATACGGGATAGGGCTTTGATATTTCACATGTAGATACCTTGTGACGAGACCTCTCATTTTAGACCATGACCTTTGACCTGGTGACCTTGACCTTGGACTTTGACCTTTTTTGCACATCTTTAAGCTGGGCTTTACCTATTCCACTATAAGGGATAGGGCTTTGATATTTCACATGTAGTTACTATGTGATGGGAACTTTCATTTGAGACCATGTCCATTGACCTAAAGACCTTTATCTTGAACTTTGACCTACTTTTGAAAAAAATATATTTATTTCTCATGCATATATTTACTTATATCAAGACCTTTAATTTGAGACAATGACCATTAATGTAGTGATCTTGACCTTAACCATTCACCTACTTTTTTAATTAAAACTACTTAAACTTTGGCTCTATCTTTAGCTCTCTAAGGCATATGACTAAAGTTAGATGCATAGACTCTTCATGATAATGCTTTTTGTATTTTAAAAGTTTTTTTTTTTTTGATTTTTGACAAAAACCTGCTACGGCGAGCTATGTAATCTTTGATTACCCTGTATTTATATCCGTTTACATATTCATCTGTGTTGCTTGGGCCCCTGCGTTTTGCGGTCTTGTTTGTGTGTGGTATTCTACTGGTGAGGAGGTTGTTTTACACCACAATTATACGTTTTTCGAGATCTCTGGGTAATCGGAGAAGTGAGAGGGTTGTACACACGTAATCCAGGATAACTATACCATTTGCTACTTGTGTGGCAAATGGCCATCCAAAGTCGGCACCGGTTGCCCATTGGTCTCGATGGTTTATGTGTGGTCTTTATATGTCGTATGTCTCTTTTTTTGTCTCTTAGTATGCTTGTATTTGTGTTTTCGCATCGGTTGTTTTGGTGTTTTGCTGTTGTTGCTGCAACAGGGCCTGATTGGAGATCCTCTCTCTTCTTCTAAAACCTTCTTTTCTTTAATTAGCCCTGTACAAGTTTTGATGAGAATCATGTTGCAAAAGTGAATAAATACACCTTTTATTTCAGGAAACCAATGTCTATATCAAGAATAAACACCATTTTATTAGGCCATAGCAATATTTTCCAGAAAGGACCATGGAAAAATGATATTTACTACGCGAATTCCTTTCGAGAAACCATCCAGGCAGATCTTCCAAAACATGCCGATTGTTTACATTCAGCGTATAACAATATTCTTGCTTTTCTAAAAAATGCTGAAGCTAGGGGTCATTCGGAAGGTCGTAAGATTTGTGAAAAGATTTTAAAGAAAGATCCTCAAAATATAAATGCAAATTTACAGCTCTATGACATTTCTGGCAGCAAAGAAGAGAAGGAGCGAATTTTAGTCACAGTTGGAGACATCATAAGCTCCGTCTCAAAGGACCATAACATTGGGGTTGCCCTGATTGAACTTGGAACTGCGCTTTCAACTCTCATACCGAAGTATTATGAACACGATACAGAGGACGCATACGATGAAGAAATTGCAACAGTTTTCGATTCTCATTCGGAGATGTTAGAATTCAAGTCAGATGTTACAAACTTAGACATACCATGGCGAAATGAGTTAGACGACAGTGGCATATACAATCACGAGGCAAAAAATGTTTACCGATGGTACAATGCAGTGATTTATCTTAAGGAAGGACTTTACCGTCTGAGAAACAGTCATGTAGTTTCGAGCTCAGAGTTGGAGATATATCGATTTTCGCTAGCTCAGGCTTCGAACAGACTAAGTCATGTTTTACTTTCTTCGGGTGGCGCCGACTACCAACGTGACCATTATTCAAATGCAAGTATGAGATGTTTTTGTGAAGTTGTCAATCAGCTTGGCCACACTAGGTACGGTTTTTATGTAAGCAGGGCCTTCGCATACCTCGGACTTATGATACAAAAGAAAAAGAATTTCGAAGACGCCAGTCTTGCGGCTCCTGAAATTTTCCGACGTTTAGCCGACCTTGAGAGAATTTGGAATGATCCCGAGGAGGCATACAACATTGCTGTTGAACGATTTGAACCTGATATTGTAGTTTGTACTAGATACGGCAAATTTCTAGTTAATGCTAGAAGATACGATGAGGCAATATCAGAGCTTCAGAAGATGACACAGTTGTCTCCTTGTGAGAAATGGTTCCCTAACTATGTCATGATGTCAGCGTATTACTTCAAGTATGTGAAAGAAAGAGACGAATGTCAAAGTCGAGAACAGCCATTATCCACAAACGCGAAGGAGTTTTTGGAAAAGGTTTTGGAGTATGGAAGCATTTGTAAGAAAGGCCAGTCAACTATGGAGGCTCTCTACAACTATGCAAAGGCGCTTTTTTGGGCTGGAACAGAGTTCTCTCCCTCTCGAGATATGATTCTAACAGATGAAGGTAAAGTTAAGGATGCACTAGATGTCATAAAGATGATCTACGAGGAGTATAGAAATCAAGATTTGTCAAAAATATACAAACTGCATGCAGAATGCAGCAAATCTTTGGGCAATCTAGAAGATAGTCTACATTACATGGTATGTTCATTCAATGTTTCAAGAAGAGATCCAGAGAAAGTCCTTCCTTCGTTCAAGTATCTGTGCTTATATGGTCTAGGACTGACACAGTCGTCTGATGTACCAGAATCAACCAAGACATTGGCTTTACGATATGTAAAATTTGCAATTGAAGACGAAGTAAGATTTTGCCACTTTCGTTTCAAGGACCCTGACGCTGCACCATTCAATGATGTCGACGCGACAGTTATTCAAAGCATTTTGGAAGAAAACATATCTGGTCCATTATGTCAAAACATAGGTACCCTCGAGAACCCTCCTTGTAGACGATGGTATTCAATTTATAAAGAAGTTAGAAAGTTATGCGATAAATTCCCCGAAGAAATGAAGCTACTTCTGGAGTATATTCATGAAAAATTCATGTTTGTTGTCGGTACGCAAACAATGAAAGTACTTACCCTGATCTGTCTAGGAAAAGATCATAAGGAATGGACGAGACAGTATAACAGGAGATATCCACGTACAGTAAATATTCATAACCCTGTGGATGTAAGCTTGTTTTTCAAACCCATGTCCATCTTGCGCAAGGGAAACTCAAGACCAGTCTGCACAGACTTGGAGTACGACTTTAGTGTAATTCACTCTCCCCATGAGCAAGATTTTGTAGCATGTCATCTGAGACAGGAGTTAGAAGAGGGTCTAGAAAGATTCAAAGGTATCAAATTGGTGCTCTTTTATTTAAACACGATGATTGTCTCTTCGTCTAACAATTTAAAGGCGAAGAATATTATGAGAATTACGAAAAAACCCTGCCATTATTTCAATCTCCATTCAATTAGAATGGGAAAAAAACTAAAACACACAAACCTCTTTGAATATCTTGATTTTCTTCCAGGTTGTATATTTGAACGAGATGCTCCTCGAGGTCAGGGTGTTGGTGATTTTCTGCAGAATGTCCTTACAAAGAGCAATAGGATCATCATTGTCATATCGTCTTTCTTTTTGACCCATACACTTATAAGACTCCAACGAGTCTTAAAGCGTTTGGAGGAAATGAAGGACCGACTCATTCCCATCAAAGTAGAAGCAGTTGAGGAAGATGATCGTTTGAGATGGTTGTTCGGGGATGTTATTGATGGAGCTAAGTACCCCATCAACTGGTCAATACTCCGATCTCGTATTATGGAGGATTTCACATACTCCAAACCAGGTACAGTCAACTGCAAAGCATAACGATCTCTATATTTTAAAAATTGAAAGATGTCAACGCATAATTTTCAGTAATATTTCTTTGAAAGAGGTTTTTTTTCAACACTTGGACGCCATATTCAATTTTCAATTCTAAAAATATTTCTTTCTTGACTATCTTTGATTCTACAAAGTTTTAATTTTCGCTATACACAGGAAAACCATCTGAGAAACTATGTACATTGAATTGCAATTCGAGGAAGAAGAAAGGATAGAAATATCCTCAATTGTACTTTACATTAAATTTATCCTTACAAGTTCTCCTTTTATAGTACACTATATTTGAAACCACGGGAGCTCTATGCCAACGATCCGCCTCTACTTTCCTTATATATATTATGACTAGAGAGAGATGGGAAGGGGCGGGTGTTATTGAAGGTTGTTGGCATCGAGCTCCTGTGTTTGAAACCTAGTTGTAACCTTGGCTTTAAACTTTGGCCCTTTTTCAAAACAATAAGCTAGATGATACCTTTTAGTCATAGAAGCAATAATGCGTACACTCCATTCTATTTCTTGAGAATTTTCAACTGGTTCAATCAGTTTTGTACTAGTGAACTGGTGAACATGCACTTATACCTAATTTTGACATATTGAACAAAGAAGGGGATCTCCAACAACACCAGGTTGCAGCACCCACAGCAAAACCCCAAAACACCTAATGCAAAAACACAGAGCAGACAAGCACAGAAAGAGACGCAAAAGGGACAAGGGACGTCAACGCACAACACAGAAACATCAAGCACAAAGGACTACACATAAACCAACGAGACCAATGGGCAACCGGTGCCGACTTAGGACGGCCATCTGCCACGGAAATAGCAGAAGGTTGATTGAAAACACAAAGCGTGTTTGTGCTACAATTCATGAATCATATTGAATTACTGTTTTTGATCATCCAAACTCGGTGATACATTCTCTGTGGGCAACACATTATCATCTGAACCGGACATACATTTTGACTTAGAAATATTTACCTCATAATTGCTGTCCCCCGCTTTCGAGAAATCGCCGGACATTAAAATTTGGTGCGTCCGTCCGTCATCCACAAAAAAACATTAACCTTGTTCATAACTTTTGAATGGTAAGAGATAGGGATTTATATTTCACACGTGTATTCCTTGTGACAAGACCTTTCCATGTATACCAAATATTTTGATCTTGTGACCTTGACCTTGAAGTTTGACATACTTTTCAAATGTTTTAACCTTATTATTACTTTTGAATGGTAAGTGATAGGGATTTCATGTTTCACATGTGTATTCTTTGTGTCAATACATTTCCATGTTGGTATCGACATTCTGACCTTGTGACCCAGTCTTATGAGGTTGGCCCACATATTAAAACTTTAACATCGACCATAACTTTTGGATGGTAAATGATAGGTGTTCATATTTCACATGTGCATTCCTCAGTTTTCACAAGACCTTTCCCTTGGTAACAAAAGTTCAGACATTTAGACCGTTTTCCTAAAGTTTAACCTTTTGATATTTTGAATTGTGATAATACATGAGATATATTATGAAAACTGATGAAGGGGAGGGGTCTGTAAGCAAACACTCAATAACAGGATACCACAATTCCTCGAATCCGATTGTTTATTTTGTATCCATGCTATAATGTCTTTGACGCATCTTTGATTTTGGTTTATGCAGACGTAGGATCAGAAGATTCAAGACAGAGGAACAACACGTTACGATCTCGATCAAGACCGATAGGTATTTGTATTATCTTTCACTCTTTCTCGATACGCTTAGATCACCTAAACCGAAAGCCAAAGGGGGCTATTATCATATTCCGTCGTCCGTCTGCCCTTCCGTAATTGCATTTTTTCAGAAGTCAAACTTAACATCATAATTTTCCATAGGTATGACTTTATATTTGGTTATGTTTATGCAGTAACTCCCAAATCAAATTTGTTATAGCGGTGCCACCTACAACACGATCAATTACTATTTCATTTTTATTTTATTATTATTTTCTTTATTATGATTATTTTGTTTTATTTTGTTTTTTATTTTATAATATTTATTTTGTTTTTGGGTTTTTTTTTGGGGGGGGGGGGCATTATGATTGAATTTGAAATTGTCTTGAAATTCACAGAGGTCTCAAATTTTGTTCTTGTCCCTGGCGGGCGCGCTACTACAATTTTTGCAGGTCATACATAAGTCATTGTTTTCATCGCAAAGAGATGCACAGTCTTATTTCTAATGGAGAAATCCGATTCAGTCAGAATATGTTGTGGTAGTTTTCTTATCCCATTTCCATGACCACAGACAAAGCCATTATATTTCACGGGTAAATCCTTTTTACGATTCACTACCTTTGATGCGTAAAGTGTACATCGATTTGCACTAGACTCTGTGGAGACTGCTCATCGGGGTTATGTCGTTCTTGGTATGATGGTGTGGTCTCCGTTTTTTTGTCCACTTTTTCTCATCTCTTGTGAATGTGCTCGCTCTTTTCTTGGGGGAAGGTTGTATTTTTGTACTTTGATTGTTTTAGGGAGATGATTTTGTGATTTGCGTTTAACTTTCATTCACCGACTTTGGCACCTTTATTTTTTTTTAACTTTCAAATACAATAAATTGTGATTTTTCTGTAATAAACTCTACTAAACAAAGGTTTTATACCTATTTTTGTTTCAAAAAGCTTAGAGGTCGACTATTTCATTCTGTATTTTTCTTGGATCACTTACTTGTGATAAATGCTGTACAACTACATGTATCAAATAATCTTTCAAGATAAATTTTTAAAATAAAAATTATACCTTTATTCAGGAAATTATTCAATGATGTTGAGGAGTATGAGGCAACTAAGCGTCAAGGATAACGGAGAAAGTGAACTTCCCTGTTACAAAATGGATGCAAGACCAAGAGGTAGCTCTTTTATGATGATATTCTGTAAATAAGGCTTTAAAGTATTAAGAGAATTTATCTCTGGTATAAAAACGTTATGTTTTACACAGGGAAGGCCCTTATCATTAACAACATACAATTCCACGTACCCTCTTCTACTGAAACAATACTCTACAGCAGGGAGGAGGGAGAACCATCTTCCAATAGAAGGAAACTCAACACCAGAGAGGGTGCACACATTGATGAGAGTAAGTTTTCCGTTTATTTCACTCGAATATAGAATTTCTTTTTGCTGGTACATGATGACTTTTCTTATTGCTGATGAGTGACTGAATATTTGGTGAATGAAATTTTTAGTTTAAATATTTTATTTCCCTCAAAACAAAGGATTCGGGATATGGATAACCCGTCAGTCGGTCTATCCGTCATATATACATCTGTCGGAATTCCAATGGGGACCAATTGTGCACCACTCCTTGCCGACATTTTCATTTACTCGTACGAAGCTGAATTCATTCAATCTTTAATCTCTGAAGGGAAAAGATACTTAGCTTCTGACTTCAATAATGTCGAAGGGTTCCAACTCAACTTCACTTACAGATACATAGACGATGTGTCGCAATCAATAATCCAAAATTCGCGGACTATCTCAGCAGTATCTATCCTTCGGAGCTTGAAGTCAAAGAAACTACACAGACAAATAATTCAGCATCCTATTTGGAAATAATGTTGTCATACGACAATGATGGTCACATGAACACGTCACTCTATGACAAACGTGACGACTTCAATTTCAGAATTACAAACGTTCCTTTTCTGAGTAGCAACATCCCTTCATCGCCTGCTTATGGCGCGTTCATATCTCAGTTGATAAGCTATGCCAGAGCAAGTACCAAATATACGGATTTTGTTCTAAGAGCTAAGCGTCTTTCAGATACGCTTCTCGGTCAGGGATATGTTTGTGACCGACTAACATGGTCACTGAGGAAGTTCTACGGTCGATATGGGGACCTCGTCATACTCTATGATGTCCCGATCTCCAGAATGGTGGATGATATTCTGTCATAGGCCATTTGAGCTATCCAACCAAAGATTGTACTCTATGTCTTCCGAAATGGAAGTAACTGGATGTGACAGTTCTACCGAATTGAAGCGGCGAGTGTTGCATGCAAGCAGGAGATGCTTACTCTTTCTGTGCACCCGGTTTCACTCCCATATCGGGATTTCGCTTCTTTTCATATGGTGGAGGTTTTTGGTTTGTTAGCTTTGGTTCCTGTTTTATCCTGATTTTGTATGCCTTCGGTTTCTGATTTTCTGAATTATGGATTTTGTGCTGTATACAGGGATATGGTCATTATCCATATTTGTCATATGAATTCAAGGAGCATGTGCACGATTTGGTTACTATTTATGAGAAATATAATTCTATTTATATAAATGTTAAACGTCTTCAAATTCCGTAGCATCATTTAAGAGCAGATGAATCTACAGCATGAAGAAACCAGACATGTATGTTTCGCATATTTAACTCTCGTCAATGATCCTCAATCCAAACAATAAAATATGGCCAAAATCCATGGGAATTATGTCCGAAATATACCGAAAGACGTAGCAAGATGGCTGGGATATGATGCTACAGGACATAGGTTTCAGAAATTTCGAAATATTTTGTAAACAGGAATTTTCGAACGACCAACCAAATTTGATCGAACTTGTCTATATGTGCCCTAGGGGACTCCTGGTTCACCAGCAGAAACACTCACCAAGTTGCACAAATGTTAAACGTATTGAAATGTATTAGCATCAATTAAGAGCAGATTAATTAACAGCATGGACCAGACAAGTAAGTTTCGGATATTTAACCCTCGTCGGTGATCACGTAGTTTGACATGATGGTTATCCATCAGCTACTTGTTTAACAAGTGTTATCGCATGGTTCGCAAAAACTAATTCTTGCATATACAGTATACTGTCGAGACGTTGCTTTAATCTCCTTTACAAAGTGTAATGTGTACAAGCGAACGCTCGCTTGTTTTGTAAACATTGTCTAATAAATATAATAGCTGGTAAATAAATAAAACAAGGGGGATCAAGGTAGACGAAATCTCCATCGATAACGTATTAGAATCACCTATCGACTTTTATACTGTGGAAATGATCCTGGTGTCACCAGAAGGACACTCAGCATAGTACTTGACCAATCTACAGTCTTGTACCTGCATATTCTTTAGAATTGCACTAAAAAAGAATGAGATGACGGACCCTCTCCAAATCTCGTCATGAGAGACAGGTCCCGATCAATTGTCCTGTCTGAATGTTACCTTGTAGGACTGCTCGGATTGCATGCATGCGCTCGCGCCAGACGGAAGAGCACGAACTGTATTTCGCTGTTTATGCTTTTAATCTCTATTTACATATTCATCTGTGTGTAACTTGAGTCCCTGTGTCTTGCTGCCTTGTTCGCGTCGTCATCTTACAATAAGCTGGTTATTATACAACAGTCATCTGCCACTTTAGTAGGAAATGGGTAGTATCCGGATGACGCAGCCCAACCCTTCTTCTTGTTTGGTAACCAAAGTCTTGCGGACTCATTTTTATATGCATACGAAGCTGAATTCATCCAGACCTTGCTCTCGACTGGGCAAAAGCACCCCGCATCTCAGTTCAATTTTACCTTCAGATACATGGATGACGTGTTGTCCATCAATAATCCGAACTTTAAGGATCATCTACATGAAATCTATCCTCATGAACCAGAGATCAAGGAAACAACAGAGAGTATCAGATCCGCTTCGTACTTGGATATACTTCTATCTTTCGACGCAAACGGCCAATTGAACACCTCACTGTATGACAAGCGTGACGATTTAAGCTTCCGCATATCTAACTTCCCTTTCATGAGTAGCAACATTCCGTCTTCTCCTGCTTATGGCGTTTTTGCTTCTCAGCTGATACGGTACGCCAGGGCATGTTCCAAATATGAATATTTTATCATTAGAGCCAGACCGCTTGCAATAAAACTACTCGTTCGGGGTTATATTACACAACGGCTGAAATCATCATTGAGGAAGTTCTTCGGTCGCTACGGGGGTATAATAAAAGCATATCAGATCCCCCTTCCCAGAATGATCAGTAACATTCTGCATTGTGATTGAATGGGTGTCACCATCACCAAACAAGATATGTACATCAAGACAATCACCGACTTTGATATGTTTCCATGGAGCTGTTGCGACGGATGTTGCATGCAATCAGGAGACGCTGACTCTCCCCGAGCACCTGGTCTCACTTCGGAATGTTGTTCATTCCGGGGTTGGCAGCCGTTCCGATGGGAATTCTCACGATTTGGCCTTGCCTTCTCGACTTCGAGACTGAAGATAGATGTTAGATACTTCTTTGATATTTACACTAGTGTGCATTTTTCAAAACATCTAGGTAACCAAACAAGTAGAAGGGTTCGTTTCGTCATCCGGATCACTACCCTATTTGCTACTTATGTGGATGATGACTGCTCTAACTTGTCGAAGATTGTCTATTGGTCTCCTGTGTTTATTGTCCCCCGCTTTCGCGAAAGCGCGGGGACATTAAAACCGGTTCGTCCGTCTGTCCGTCCGTCTGTCCGTCTGTCCGTCAGTCACAAAAACTTTAACCTTCTGCATAACTTTCGAAAGGTAAGTGATAGGGCTTTGATATTTCACATGTGTATTTCTTGTGACAAGACCTTTCCATGGATACCAAAATTTTTGACCTTGTGACCTTGACCTTGGACTTTGACCTACTTATTAAAAACTTTAACCTTGACCATAACTTTTGAATGGAAAGTGATAGGGCTTTGATATTTCACATGTGTATTCCTTGTGACAAGACCTTTCCATGGATACTAAAATTTTTGACCTTGTGACCTTGACCTTGGACTTTGACCTACTTATTAAAAACTTTAACCTTGACCATAACTTTTGAATGGAAAGTGATAGGGCTTTGATATTTTACATGTGTATTCCTTGTGGCAAGACCTTTCCATGGATACCAAAATTTTTGACCTTGTGACCTTGGACTTTGACCTACTTTTCATAAAACTATAACCTTGACCATAACTTTTGAATGGAAAGTGATAGGGCTTTGATATTTCGCATGTGTATTTCTTGTGACAAGACCTTTCCATGGATACCAAACTTTTTGACCTTGTGACCTTGACCTTGGACTTTGACCTACTTATTAAAAACTTTAACCTTGACCATAACTTTTGAATGGAAAGTGATAGGGCTTTGATATTTCACATGTGTATTCCTTGTGACAAGACCTTTCTATGGATACCAACATTTTTGACCTTGTGACCTTGACCTTGGACTTTGACCTACTTTTCAAAAAACTATAACCTTGACCATAACTTTTGAATGGAAAGTGATAGGGCTTTGATATTTCACATGTGTATTCCTTGTGACAAGACCTTTCCATGGATACCAAAATTTTTGACCTTGTGACCTTGACCTTGGACTTTGACCTACTTATTAAAAACTTCAACCTTGACCATAACTTTTGAATGGAAAGTGATAGGGCTTTGATATTTCACATGTGTATTCCTTGTGACAAGACCTTTCCATGGATACCAAAATTTTTGACCTTGTGACCTTGACCTTTGAGTTCGACCTACTTTTCAAAAAACTATAACCTTGTCCATAACTTTTTAATGGGAAATGATAGGGCTTTCACATTTCACATGTGTATTCCTTGTGATGAGACCTTTCTGTTGGTAACAACAACCTGACCTTGTGACCTTGTCCATGGAGATTGACCCACATTTAAAAACTTCAACCTCGACCATAAGTTTTTGATTTTAATTTAAATCATAGGTCTCAAATATTTCACATGTGCATACCTTTTTATAAGCCCTGTCCCTTGGAAACAAAACAAAAGTTTGTACCTTTTGACCTTTTCTTGGAGTTAATCTTTCATATTTAGAATGTTGATAATATATGAGATATATTATTAAAACTTAAGAATGGGGGGATGTCTGTAAGCATTTCTTTAAAGACAAACACCCAAAAGCGGGGGACCACAATTCCTTGAATTTGATTTTTGCTCTGATTTCGTTTTTGATGTTCTGTGTTCCTCGTCCGAGTTGCGTCTTTTGTTGTGCTTACAATGACATAGAAGTTTTCCAACTCTTTACATTCCTGAGGAAAATTTCAAACCAATTCTAATGCACCAGACACGTGTTTCGGATAGTAAATCTACATCAGTGAAGCTTCCAGCCAAAGTTATTTTACAAAACAATTTTTAACCATGAGTTTTGGTACAAACATGCAGATGGGTATATTAAAATTAAGCCCTGTAAGATTGAAGTGGTCGATATTCTAAAAGAGCACCAATTTTCACCAAACGATTGCTCAGTTTCTAAGTGCGGCACGAAGAACTGCAAAACTTGTAACATCCTAATACAAAAATGTAACAGACACTTCATTCTCAAGTAATCTCACAAAACAAACATTTAACACGCATAGTTTTGAAAACCTTAACTGCATGACATCTAATGTTGTGTACGGAATGGAGTGCTCACTTTGTGGATTGATTTATGTGGGTGAAACCAAAGGTAAGTTCCGAACCAGAATGTCAGGACACCGGTCAAAAATAAATAATAAAGGAAGTCAACTCCTTTATCGACATTTTGACCAGGCCGATCATTCGGTTTTATCTATGAGAGTCAGAATCCTGGAGAAAATATGTCACCCCACAAACAATCCCAATTTGAGCACACCTTTCCGTCGCAACAGAGAAGAGTTCTGGATAAAAAATCTTAACACTGCAGCGCCCTATGGGTGCAACGATAACATCAGCACTATAGGAAACATAACAAGTCCCGGTTGTCAATCGGTAAATGTGACTAGCTTATTCAACAGACAACAAAGAAGACCTCGAAGTCATGGCATTCGAAAATATAATAGGCCTGAGATACATAGTTTCTCCTTCGATGACTTGGTTCCATTTTTGAATGAGCCTCTAGGCCTGCATTATATTCGTACCAAATTATACTCTGTTCCTTTACGGAAGTTGCACGAAATCTACGATTATACGAAGGACCTCACATATACCGATACACGTTCCCCAGAATACAGACTACAAGGAGTCATATTGGACATTTCTACTTTTCGTTTATTTCAAGCAGTTAGATCAGATAAATCAGAGGAGAAAACAAACCGCCCTTTCATTAAAGTAAGATTTGCAAACAAAGGTATTGATAACTTGAATCTTGGTCAAATTTTGAATCACAAAACTGTCACAGAAAAAATCCCACCATATTTCAAAAGATAAGAAACTCCTTGTATTTCCTATAGCTACACACCAACAGTTGCATCCAAAATTTACAATTACAAACGATTCCTGCAGTGTATTGATTTAAGTAATCCCTCACTACATCCACTTCCCTGCGAATGTTCTTCATCGGATTTCAACTACTCTCCTTGTGGACACGTTATTACTGGTGACCTTAGTATAGTCAAGAACGACAAGTTGAGAGAATTGTTAAGAAAGGGTCCCAAATACAGAGAAAGTATGTCCTTTACATGGAACCAAAATGTCAAAATTATCATGGACTCTTGTGAGGAATATGCAAGACGTTGGGCAAAGAAAGAGGATGTACAGCTCGACACCCTTTCCGAGTGGATAAAATCCATCAGAGGGTTACTTTTATCTAGAATTAACCGATTAAAATCAACTGTGAACACCAGATTCAAGTCTATATTTAAAGATCCTGGTGTTATCACAGAGCTTACCTATCTCCAAGAACATTATGTGATCACACCAGCGGACAAAGCCTCAAATAATTACACATTTACATGTACTTGCAAAAAGTACTATTTCGACAGTCTAGTTAAAGAGTTGGGTTTAAATTCGACACCTGGAAATCCCACTTACACCCCAACAAACCTTTCTGCCTCTGAAATAATTGATAACCACAAATCAGCTCTTGCTTCATTTGGCTTCAACATGAACAATTTAGATTTAAATTTGCCATACTTGTACTGCATACCTAAAATGCATAAGAATCCGTACAAACAACGTTTCATCGCTGGTTCCTCAAAATGTTCTACCAAATCTGTATCGATCTTACTCACCAAAGTTTTATCTGAAATCAAATCTGGGCTTCAAAAATATAGTTCGACAGTATATTCTCGCAGTGGTATCAACCAGATGTGGATTTTAAAGAATTCGAAGGAACTTTTAGAACATCTAAAATCCACTCATTTTAGAAGAGTCCATTCGATCAAAGCCTTTGATTTTTCGACACTTTACACTACAATTCCACATTCTAAATTGAAAGAAAGACTCGCAAAAATTATAAGTAATGCGTTTACAAGTAAGAACGGTAATCGCAAATACAAATTTATTGTTGTTAACTATGACAAAACCTACTTTGTAAAAGAAAAGTCCGATTCTGAAAATAAGTACACTGAAACAGATATTATTCAGATGTTAAACTTTCTGATCGACAACATTTTTGTGGTGTTTGGAGGAAAGGTCTTCCAGCAAATTGTCGGAATTCCAATGGGGACCAATTATGCCCCACTCCTTGCCGACATTTTTCTTTACTCGTACGAAGCTGAATTCATTCAATCTCTGGTCTCTGAAGGGAAAAGATACTTAGCTTCTGAATTCAACTTCACTTACAGATACATAGACGATGTGTTGTCCATCAATAATCCAAAATTCTCGGATTACCTGAGCAGTATCTATCCTTCAGAGCTTGAAGTCAAAGAAACTACAGAGACAAATAATTCAGCATCCTATTTGGACATAATGTTGTCCTACGACACTGATGGTCACATGAACACCTCTATGACAAACGTGACGACTTCAATTTCAGCATTACAAACTTTCCTTTTCTGAGTAGCAACATCCCTTCATCGCCTGCTTATGGCGTGTTCATATCTCAGTTGATTCGCTATGCCAGAGCAAGTACCAAATATACGGATTTTGTTCTGAGAGCTAGGCGTCTTTCAGATAAACTTCTCAGTCAGGGATATGTTTGTGACCGACTAACATCGTCACTGAGGAAGTTCTACGGTCGATACGGGGAACTCGTCATTCACTATGATGTCCCACTCTCCAGAATGGTGGGTGATATTCTGTCATAGACCATTTGAACCATCCAACCAAAGATTGTACATATGTCTTCCGAAATGGAAGTTACCGCATGTGACAGTTCTACCGAATTGAAGAGGCGGGTGTTGCATGCAAGCAGGAGATGCTTACTCTTCCTGGGCACCTGGTCTCACTCCCATATCGGGAGTTCGCTTCTTTTCATATGGTGGAGGTTTTTGTTTGTTTGCTTTGGTTCCTGTTTTGTCCTGATTTTGTATGCCTTCGGTTTCTGATTTTTGAATTATCGATTTTGTGCTGTATACAGGGATATGGTCATTATCCATATTTGTCATTTACTTTATATTACACTGCAATGCACTCTCTCTACACAGGATTAAACCGGGTACCTGGCACATAATACTGAATTGTAATGTGAATGAAAAGCATTTATACGGTAGCTTTGCTTGAATACCCCCAAGGGAGTTAAGAATGCACTGGACTGTACAGGTCTCATAAGGGAGGTACGTAATTGTAGAAGTCGCGTGATGTTCATGCGATACGAGACTATAAACCTCTACCTTTTCTTTAACTTTTGGTTGCGTACTCTATATCATCACATAGGGGTGTTTCAGTGTTTTACCGTCGAGGCTGCAAGCCCTCAACCGAGCCTCTCCTTTCGTGAATGGGCAAATGAGAATTTCACGAAATGCACTTATTGTAAAATTCTTTCCCTCAAAGTTAATTTTCCCTTGTGTTCGGTCATACTCTCTTGCAGTAAATCCAAAAGAATTGGAATTTGTTTTTGCATGGAAGATCCCTCGATGAACCAGAAATAGCTTGATCAATGAACATTGAAATTGGAGTGTTTCTGACTTGAGGGTAATGTTCCTAAATTACCGTCATACGGTATTTAGTTTAAACAATATTCATTTCTATACATAATGAAGCTACAATAATATTACAGTCATGATGAATAAGGATGGAAATAAAGCTGTAAAGCTTATATTTATAATTAATTCTTCTCCTTCATCTTATAAACGTAAGTCGTGTTAGTCATTTATAATTAGCAAAACAAGAAAATAGGTAGAAAGAATAAGAGAGAGAAATAAGATAGGGTCATTCTTTATGGTAACATAAGTACTGTCGACATAGCACTTTCTATATAGACATAACGTCAGACAGTACATGAAGTTTATATATTTTTTTTTCATTTTCGTGCTTAACCATCGATGGCGGGTGCGGCTAGCCAACAGGGGATGCTCACTCCTCCCGGGCACCTGGTCCCACCTCTAGCTTGCTAGGGGTCCGTCGATGCTTAATTTTGTGCTCTATTGTGAGTGCTGTTGAGATTGTTGTCAGGATCTTCTTTAACTCATTTGTGTCCACTTCTGCCCTTTGCCGTGTGGAGCTCGTAAAAAAGTTCCCCGCGAGGGGTTTGACAGTAAGTGTTTTGAATGTATTTCCCTGACATTGTCACCATAGCACTTTCTATATAGACATAACGTCAGACAGTACATGAAGTTTATATATTTTTTTCATTTTCGTGCTTAACCATCGACGGCGGGTGCGGCTAGCCAACAGGGGATGATCACTCCTCCCGGACACCTGGTCAACTCTAGCTTGCTAGGGGTCCGTCGATGCTTAATTTTGTGCTCTATTGTGAGTGCTGTTGAGATTGCCGTCAGGATCTTCTTTAACTCATTTAAACGATAGGCAAAATGGAGACAATATGCAAGATGTATGTTTGCTTATATGATCTTTCTGTCACCAGACAGACACTTGGCTTGGTACTGGACCAATCTACAGCCTTGTACCAGCGCATTCTTAAGAATTGCACTCTGACTGACTGTGACAACATGACTCCATGACGGGCCCTGTCCAAACCTATTTAGAGAAGACAAGGCGCCGACCACCTGTCCTCTCTGAATTTCAGTCGGACTCCTCAGGTTATCACATGCATGATCGAGCTCGATACAGCCGGCAGAGCACGGAATGTGTTTGGTATGCCTTCTGTTTTTATATCCATTTACAAATCCATCTGTGTGTTTCTTGGGTCCCTGTGTCATGTCGTCTGTTTGTATGTTAATCTCACAGTGAGGAGGTTATTTTACATCACAATTGAACATTCTTCAATACCTCTTGAAAATCGGAAAAGTGGGAAGGTTTTGCAAACGTTATCCGGATAACTACACCGTCTGCTACTAACGTGACAGATGACCGTCCAAAGTCGGCAGCGGTTGCCCATTGGTCTGGTTGGTTAATGTGTAGTCATTTTTGTGTTTGATGTTTCTTTGTTGTGCGTTGATGTTCTTAGTCCCTTTTTTGTGTCTCTGTGCGTGTGTTTGCTATGTATTTTTGCCCAGGGTGTTCTGGAGTTTTTCTGTGGGTGCTGCAACCTAGTGTTATTGGAGACCCCCTCCTTTACTTTGCAACAAACAAAATATATGTATTCAAATATTATATCAATTAATCACCATCAATAATAATGGATTAGTCATAATATATGAGATCAGAACATACTAAATCGATTGTAATTTTGTATGAGCAAAGTGAAATTTGATAAAACTTTAATAGCTTACGTCGATCATATGGTTATGAATCAAAACGTTTACTTTCTCTTATATATTCTTGTACAGATTTAAAGATGAGAGTATTTTCATCGTTGTTTAACGAAGGATCGCCATATATAATAATGTCTTAAAAGTCATAAGTCTGCGATACTTGTCAAGTTGATAAAGGGTGCCTGTACGAACGTTGGAAAAATTCGAGCAGTCAAGAAGATAGTGACGAACTGTCTCAATCTTTTATTCCAATTCCTCAAAGTCTCCTTGATAATAACCTGCAAGGGGTCCCAGTAAATAAAAAGAAGAAGGCTTGCCTAGAGAAAAATGCAGGGAATAATCAAAGTCAAAATTATGTGTATACCAAAGTATTTTGATTTCAGAAAACCTAAAGCGTTTATGGATTTCATTGCACTTCAAAACAGAAGTATTCCAAAACTTGAATAAGGAAGACATGCACAGAGTACTGAAGTCCCTTGCTGAAGAATCCCATGAGGAATATGATTGCTTGGTAGTTTGTCTGTTGTCACATGGTGATCTAGGGAAAGTTTACGGTGCCGATTCTGAATTGTTGGACATACACGAAGTTCAGTCTTACTTCTATGCAGATCAATGTCCAAGTCTGGCTGGAAAACCAAAACTTTTCTTCATTCAAGCTTGTCAAGGGCTCAAGAAACAAACAGGTGAGAATTTATCTCTTATTTGAAAAGTACTTCTATGTTTGAAAGTCAAACGCAAAAGTGAAAATACGAAATCATATTATAAAAGATCACAAACAAAAGGCTTACAAATGATTGAAAAAAAAATCAGAACTTTCTCAAGAGAAAAGAATAAACACCAAAGAAGTACCTAAAAAGTCATTCAGTCTCAAAGTTGAGAAGGCAAGGAAAACCATAAGAATTTTCATTGGAACAGTTCCAAACCTCGGAAAGAATAACATTCCGAAGTGAGACCAGATGCACGGAGAGAGTCAGCGTCTCCTGATTGCATACAACACCCGTCGCAACAGTTCTATGAAAACTTGTCAAATTCGGTGATTGACTCGATGTACATATTGAATCATTGAAACATATATCGGGTTAATAGGTCTTGATGACAGCCATTTAATCGCAATCCATAATATAACTGATCACTCTGGAAAGGGGGATTTGATATGCTTTTATTAGCAATTGTCATAGCGCGCCGTCCATCGCCCGTCCGTCCGGCGTAAACTTTTAACATTTTCGAAATCTCCTCTGCAACCGCTGCACAGAATTTCACGAAACTTCACAGGAAGCAAGAACTCAATGCCCTCTACCAAGTTTGTGTTTTTCGAGCCGATCGGAAATTCGAGATGGCCGCCACAGGTTGCAGGTTGTAAATCCTCATCAGTGGTACTTATTAGATGCCGAAGTGATTTTCTGACTGCCAAATGTATAACAGTAGCGCCCTCTGGTTTTGCTTCGAATTCAAATTTGTGCATTTGCTTTGCAGAGAGTGAACGGCTCCAAATATTGTGTAGGGTCGTTACAGTAGCATAGATAAATGAAGTCTATGACCAAAAAAAAAACTCTTTTAATTTCGATTATATTTTTGGATGAAATGACGAGTTTCCGAAATAGCAAAATAGTGTATATAATAATGATGCCAAATTGAACCAAAATGGAGGCTTGAAGCTTATATTAATTTCTCTCGCTGTATTATTTAGAAAGTAAGGGGGTTTCGCTCATGGCTCGGGTATCAACAAGACTTTAGAATAAAAAAAATTACCAAAAATCATTGTTATATGGTGTTCCAACTCTATACCTTCCGAAGAAAATTTCAAAGTAAAAGACCCCACCACAAGAAATTAGATGTACATAATGATTAAAATGCAATTCCATCGATCCTAAATCCTGCCAAACATAATGATTACATGTGAAATCTGCTTTTACAAATATAAATACAGCGAACTCTGACCACCATATCCACAAATAATGAAAAAACAATGTTTCCCCAACGAAATCAGAACTCAATAACTACGAACTAACCATGACTCAACAATACATCTCACTCACGTAGAAAGTACATCACATTGCACAAATGAAGCGAAAATATCGATCACTGAATTTTAAAAAATCTCCAAAACGTATACAGCTTTTGTAGAGGGAATTATGGAAATTCCTTTGTCCCTCATCTAATACTTTGTGGAGCTGCTGCACAGAAATTTATAAATCCTTACGAAATGGAAATAGTTCGAATCACGTTGCCGCATATTTAGTTTCTCATTATTAATGCACAACTTGAAATTTCATCCAACATTATGAGTCTCAAATCAAAGACTTCATCTAGACGTCACATTCATTGGAGCTACTGTGTAGATTAAAGGAGGAGCCAATTGCTCATCTTGCACCTCCTAGGACTTTTGGAATTTACTTTGTTGCATTCAAGAAAAGGGAATTGTGTTTAATACAACAAGAGGCCCAAGGGGGCACATCGCTCATCCGATTTGCAAAAAAAAAATGATAGTGGACAATTTGGGAGAGGACATGGAGTACTTGCTTTCAGTGAGGTTTCGTTAAATTCTGTGTAGCAGTTTCAGTGGAGATGTCGAAAATTTGTCATCCAATCAGAGCCACATGCGGCCATATTTGTTGACCGATCGGCACGAAAAACACAAACTTCCTAAAGGACCTTGAGTACTTGCTTCTTGTAAGGTTCCATGAAATTCTGTGCAGCAACTGCAGATGATATGTCGAAAATGTGTCAGTCTATCAGAGCCCTCGGCGGCCATATTTGTTGACCGATCGGCACGAAAAACACAAACTTGGTAGAGGACCTTAAGTACTTGCTTCCTGTAAGGCTTCATAAAATTCCGTGCAGCGGTTGCAGAGAAGATATCGAAAATGTGTCATTCAATCAGAGCCCTCGGCGACCATATTTGTTAAACTATCGGCACGAAAAACACAAACTTGGTAGAGGACCTTGAGTACTTGCTTCCTATTAGGTTTCATGAAATTCTGTGCAGCGTTTTCAGGGGAGATGTCGAAAATGTGTTAGCCAATCAGACCCTATGGCCGCCATCTTGGATTTCCGATTGGGTAGAAAAACACAAACTTGGTAGAGGACATTTAGTACTTGCTTCCTGTTAGGTTAAGTGAAAATGTGTGCAGTGGTTTCAGAGGAGATGCCGAAAATGTGTCAGCCAATCAGAGCCTGTGGTGGCCCTTTTGGAATTCCAATCAGGCCGAAAAACACAAACATGGTAAAGGACATTGAGTACTTGCTTCCTGTAAGATTTGGTGAAATTCTATACAGCGATTTCAGAGGAGAAGTTGAAAATGTTAGAAAGTTAACGACAGACGACTGACGGACGACGGACGCTGCGCTATGAAAAAAGCTTACTTGAGCTTCGCTCAGGTGAGCTAAAAATGATGTTCGCGTTTTCATGTTGCATGTTATCTAGAAAGGTTCATAAAGATCTCGAAGCACATGTACAAAGCATCTCGACAGTATCCGACCAATATTTCATCTAAAGAAGCTAGGAGTTCAAGTTCAGTGGTCAAGTTCAATACGGTGGTCAAGTTCGCCTCCTTGCAAGAAATTCTATCAGGATTCCGGACGTGTATGACTTGTTATTCTATCGTTGGTGGTAGACTACCTGTAGTTGTCTTAATTTTAATACAGGGTTGAATGTAGAAACTGATGGGGGTATTCTGGAGGGATGGGAGGCAGACGGACCTGCCAAGAAAGAGACCATCATACATAATAGAGCAGATTTTCTGTCGGGATTCTCTACAACTCCAGGAGACATGTCGGTCAGACTACCGAACAAAGGCAGCATCTATGTATCCATATTGTGCCGTCTGATGAAAGAATATGCAAAGAAAGGGTATATGAGCAAATATACATTTTTGTATATATTGAAATACCGGTATCTCTAAATGTGAATCTAAATCTCTTAATGCATGTTTATCATCTTTTTTCATTTCTACAATTGCTAAAATGTGAAAATCAAAATGGGTTTGTTTTTTATAGAAGATATTATACATTTCTGCACAAAAGTAATGTAATAAAATGCTTCAACTTTCGATGAATAGAGTTTACTAGTAGATGTTATCTAGGGCGTAAAGCTTACTTGTGACGTTTTATCTTTTTTCTAGGTACCAGATCACACAATATTAGAGAAATGTTCTACCGAGTGTAGTTCGTGTTGGTAACCTTCGTCTTTTTCGTTTCAGGCAAGACCTCCTGAGTATACTTACAGTGGTGAATCAGCAAGTTAGCGACATGAATGTCAAAAATGATTCCGGTGATCCAGTACATATAAAACAAGTACCTCATCCCTGTTCCACACTCACCAAACGAGTAGTTTTCCGTTAGGGTCACATGAATCATTTAGCCCGTGTTGTACTTGGGTGGAGAGAATGCAATGCATACATACCAAAGGCAAGGACGTAACATAGTCTGTTTATAATTTTAGTCCTTGCCAAAGGTATCGATTGTTTTTCAATGACTGGCGACAATAAAGATTCGAACCCAGGCAATTTGTATGAAATTAACCGCGCTTACCATTGAGAAGCCTCGGTTCCCTCAATATATGCTACGGACTTTCAAGATCTAAATGTATTGCAATCACCACATGACCTTAAATCTGATAGGCAATAAATTGTTTATCACGTTTTTTAAAGAATGAATCAAAAGGGCCAAAGAACAAGCTTGCAAACACGTTGTTTTCGGTGATTGTTTCTGTTATCTCAAATTGTTTGTTAGTGTGGTTATTCTGTCTGTTCGTCTGTTGCAGTTGTGTTGCCTTGTACATGCTTTGCTGTGGTCGTTGTAGCATATTCTAAGTAATGTTTGTGATCTTTTGCTTTTTTGAACCCTGTCTCTTCTTTTAAAGGAAAAGAAGGCTTACTTTTGACTTTTGTGTCGCCTGCGAACCATAGCTACACTTAGGGATCACTTGGCCTGTCTGTCTGTCACACTTGGATGTCACACCCTATATAAAAGTGATTCCTAAGTGTCGCTATGTTTCGCAGGTGACACATGCATTCCTTGGAATGATTTTTGATTTTTAACACGATTCAAGAGTGACACGAAACAGATATTTTCTTTTGGTGTCGAGTCTTATCATCCCTGCATGTTTGATTAAAGTATGATTTAATCGAAGACATAGCGATATATCTGAAAGGATGACTACTATAAAGACAGACAGATGGATGCCAGACAAACAAATACCAATATCTTGCCTTTTCTGACACAGGCATCGTAAAATAAAAATTCTAATTGTGAAAATAAATTGAAACGTGCTATTTGAAGAAAATATCTCCATAATGCACAGTCATTATACAAATTGTTCTATTCATATGCTTTTGCACTATGAAATGATTATTTTAGCACATTGTACCAAATCTTTTATAATCAAAGATATTGCACATCTTGCGTCAACTTTTTAAAAAATTGGCTTCCTTCACTAAAAAAACGTCCTTTTAAGAATGGATAAATTGCATGAATATACTTCACTCTAGAGGACAGTTTTTTATGTTCCTCTTCGGCCATTATGTCAATTTGTTATTGTTTTTATCCATAGATTGTTGCACATATACATGAAATAGCTATGGAATCCTGCTCATAGATTGGTTTGTTGTTTGCTTTGTTTTACCCAAAACAATCATTTTTTTATGCCGAGATACTGTAAGTGTACAAATTTTGGCAGAATTCAACTTTTAGCAGGAATATGAAGATTTTTTTTGCATAATCCAAAATTAGTCTTATCGTCTACTACATGTACTTTTACATAGTTTTGAAAGTGCACTGTTAAAAGCATTATGTCCACTAAATATGAATCTCATTCAAATGTGTACAAATACTGTGTATTCTTTATATAAGGAGAAAAACTGGTTACAAATCTGAGCTATTCTGTGATATAAATACAGTATAAAAGTTTGGAAATAAAACGAAACTCAAAATGTATTTGATTTCTTTTTTTTTCCTCCATAAAACAAAATAGTATTCAAATGAATATAACAGGAAATTGCTGAAGACAACAGACTGGATTACACATTGAATATTTTTCCAAGTAAGTGAAAAAGTCATCTTTGTATGAATATACAAGACCTGTACCAGTAAATCTGGGGAAGATACAGTCGTCAGGGTGCAGTTAGGCCCAATGTAAAGTGTATGCTCATCAGCTGGAAATATTATTTGCAACAAAAACAAAACCACCCATCAAAAGCTTTGGTTGTAGCACTTGTCATCATTGCTCTTCCATACAAGTAGCACAATTACAAGAAAATAAGATCCACCAAACGGTATCAAACTTATTCATCAAGCAAAGAAGAAAATTTCATGATTTTCCAATCATTCTGAAATGGGTTGCATGGATTGTAATGTACTTTTCTAAATGGTGTCAGCAGGGGATATATGACAGGCAACATTCCTCAGCTAATTGGACAAGACATAGTCATTGTTACACTCCATGTATTTTGAATAAATTATAATTTGCAGTACTAAAAGTTCCTACAAATGTAACTGAATAAAAAAATTACTTGGCTCAATATTTAAGACATTATTTATTTCATTCACATAAATTAAAGTATATTTATCTGAGAACAAAACAAAAGAAGAAATACCTCCTTCCTGACAATAGTACCTCTTTCAGATATATATTATAACAATGACAATACCATTCTTTGTTATCACAGATAATCACTGACCAAAGTCATAAATTAACATGATGTACATGAAATAAAACTCTGTATGAGTATGTGAAGCACTGACGTCCTGGTCAGCAGCTAGTTTATCAAGGATAAATGGCAAAAATGGTAAGCTCTTTCTAAGAAGAAGATAAGGATCAAAGCCACATGTCAAATTTGGTATCAATACGGGGATTTCAATAAAAGGTGGTACCCAGATAATCATTGATGCTTCAAACGACAAAATCGCTGATTCAACTTGCTTCAATCCTATATTACTCATATTAAGTCTTCAAAAGATCTGCCTCAAATCTTAATGGAAAATATACTGACACAAGAAAGACATACGAGAAATATGAAAGCACACTTGACAGCCTTCCAACATGTCAAATGATTGGTTTTCAAAACTACATGTACATCAAAATATCACAGACACAGGTCACAGGCTTAAATCAAGTTGGTACCTAGAATCTCGAGAAATATACATGAGAAATATAAATGAATTATTCATTACCATAGAAAAAATTGTCGCCAAGTTATCTAAAGGTAAGTCAAACTCCAACTCCTGGTTTTGATACAAAAATTAACTCCCTGTCAATAGGAATAAACATTAAATACAAATGTATGACTATATCACCATTCAAAACTTATAAATAAAGTTAAAGTTTTTAACAAAAATCATGACAAACAGACAGGACAAAAACTAACCCCCTAAATCTCAAAGAATGAATGCATAAAAAGAATAATCATGACTTATCTTGGAGAGGAGATTATCAATCCCATGAAGACAAATGAAAACAAAATGGTTTAAGACAGATGACTGTCACACTGAAGTTTTGTATAAAAATCACAGAGATTGCCATTTTCAGAAAATATTTTTGTAGATGACATGGGACTTTTGAGTCTGACAGATATGAATACATAGAGATATTTTAATAGCGCAGTGTCTGGTCAACTTCCATCAAATATTTCCTTCATATCACACGATAAATTCTCAAGTCCACGTAACGTTTTAAATGTTCCTGAATAAAAAGCTAAATCCGACATCACCAACCTGAAAAGAAAATCAAGTAAGTATTTGTTTAAGTATTTGTTCTAATTTACATGTTTACCAAAATTTGACTATACATTTGTACTTGTTTCATAGTTTGTTTTATTTACTTGTCAGAAACCATTGCTTCTAATCAAAATTGTAAAAAAATCCTTAAAAATTAAGAATTGTACTTTTTTCATGCATTTTGAGAAATGGATAAAATAAACATCTTTGCACATTTGTTCATTTGAGAGATTTTATCATGTTAATTGAAGAGGGTTTAAATGATTGAAATTTACACAAAGGAGGAATGATAAAGGCTACATAGAGCAGCAAGATAACATCTAAAAATTTCAAAAGCTACAAGATGGCATACTTACCCATGTTGTGGCCCACCATTTCTACTGACATCTAATTTAATGCACTGTTCCCGAATAAATACTTTAAATGACTGATTTATCCTTGAAAATATATCCTGCGAATAAGAAGAGTAATATAATGAGGAAAATAAAATTTGAGTATATTTTGTCTATCTGACAGATTTTTAAAGCAATATGACAAGTACATGTCAGTACCTTCACTGGTGCATTTGGAGTAATATTTGAAAAAGAACTGAAACAAGAGCATTCGAATTGCTGACTTTAAATTTAAACTGAGACATTTATGTATAAGTAGCACTCAAGTATATATCTTCTGATTAACACAGTACAAATCACTGCTACATGTACATGTACATGTTTGTATAGAAAAGTTTTACCTCAGGGGGAATAGGTCACTTTATCCTTTGGCTCAAATAATCTAAAAGCAGTGTTTTGTCATAATACAAATACATCAATGAACAGAAAACTTACCTTGACTTGATCTAGTGGCAGTATATCAACTAGAGCTTCATGCATTTTAGCTAGTTGTTTACATATTGCCCTAAAACATGCTGATGGCATTGGTGCTTTCACCTCCCACTGGAACATAAGATTGTAAAAACATAAATTATTTGCCACTTTATTCACAAAGTAATTGGGTTTTTTTTCGAACACCATTTTCAAACTTTTTAAAACAATTTTCCGGACATTTGTACATAAAATACAAGTAGCAAAAAAAGTTATTATACATTATTTCATACCTTAACAAGTTGTGATGATACCACACCTTCCATCACTGTCACTAATTTATTGCTAATCTCATTGATATGGTCAGAATAGTCCTGAAATACACGTAAACAATCAAAAGATCCAATTTACGATAAAGATCTTGCTGATGTCACATCAATTTAAAATCAGTGTTAAAACAATTTTTGTGATTTTCAGCCTGTCTTGATGGTTTTGGTGTCATAAATGAAGGTTGTTATGTTAAACTCTGATGATAGAATCCACATTTCTACTAAGATATTTGATAAGAGACAGGCATACGGACACAGTGCATGCCATGTTTTAGAGTGGTATGATGTCATACCATTGTTTTGAGTGGAAACAGTATCATACAAAGAGACAAAAGTGATCCGAGCAAACCTTGTTGTGATAGGGTCTATACCAGGTTAGAAAGGCTTGACTATCACAAAATTTAGAATTTACATGTAGCTTCAGCACAGAGAGTTTTGATCACATCTTACCCTCTATATTCAGTAACATAACGCTGTTTCATAAATTTATTTTGTTAACGACAAGTTATATAACACTTAGGAGCATTGTCATTGGACAAATAGCTCAAGATCAATTATGACATCACAAAACAAACAATTTGGACATAATTTTTAACAATTATGGTTTCGCCTATGTGAATGAAAGAATCTCAAATTATGTCTCTATTTCATACTGTATTTATGACACTGCATGCAAGATTTTAATCACCTGATCAAGGCTCTGGGATGTTAAATCAAAACTCATTCCACAAATACCCTTTGAAATAAACAAAACTGCAGTTCTCTATACATTAACAAAGGTAATAAAGGGGTAGGGCCACGAAGCCCGATATTGGCCCTAATTTTGAACATTGTACTTCATAGAACTTTTAACTGTGATTTGACATTTTGGAACGCTCTCTACTGAATCACGAATCCATCTGTTGTAAACATTGCGATTATTAGTAGCTTTTGGCCCTTTGAAAACACCCAAATTGGTCATATTCCGCAAAATTGATGCAAAAAGTACATATTTCTATAAAATTAGCAATGGCCGCATGCATTTATTAGGATGAAAAAATAATATGTGAAAGATTATCATTATATCCTTTTCTCATAACCTTTTTATCTCAGTTAACGCATACTGCCACATTGAATTCTTCCACAAAAGACAAAATTCCAAGCAATTTTCGACATATTTTATCAATAACGTCAAAATGACGTCACTTCATGACATCATCACTTCATGACGTCATTACAGTTAAATGGCACTATGTTTGGTGATATTTTTCTTTTCATTAAAAGCAGTAAACATTTGTGTATTTTCATGAGAGATATCAAGTATTCCCCATGAAATTTATTTCCAAAAAAAAATCGAGGGCCGATTTAGGGGTCTCGTGGCCCTACCCCTTTCTAAATATCTTATTTCATTAATCTAAAAGTATATCTGTGTAAGAAAGGATGTCTTTTGAGTATGACATTTCGATGTTACTTTCATATTGCATCTTATTCATAAAAGAAATATGTAACTAACCTTTTGGACTTGATCAAAATGTTTCAGCATGGTTTTATTTTTAGCAATCAGACGGTCCTCAAAGTGAGTTCTGACTTTGGGCATGTAGTGAACTACCAGCTGTAAGCACCTTGAAGCTAACGCTGAAATAAAGTATGTCTAATCAGCTTTGTATACACAATGTACATGTTAGTGAATAAGTCACATCTACTTGTACATATATCTTTATAACCAATGAGCTTTTATTTCTGTACAGCACCAAGATTTCCTTCACAAAATAATATACATGTACAAGTTATAGGAGATAATATACTGGTTATAAGTTTAAATTTGCCCTGTATTTGATTACTAAGACTGATGTCCTAATTTAATTGCATGTACAAATGAATCTAAGTGTATTTACCCAGATATAGACAAAATGTAATAGCAAAGAAAATGTCAGCAAATCTTTGCTAATATACAACCATTGGAGAAATATGGCTTTACCTAAATTTCTAGTTGATATGGTTTTTAAACCTACAAGCTGCAGTGCACCTGCACCTAGCACTAATTGACAAGTTCTAGAATTGAAAATCTGAAAAAAGAAAGAAGAAAAGACATTTAAATCAAAGATACATCATATATACATGTACATAATTGAAGATTGTTTGTGCATGAACCTATGATAACCTGCTTTACATAAAAGTCAAACTCATTGCAGATTATGTGTGTCTATAGTGCACGAACATAGCGACAAACAAACAAACAAATAGACATGACACACACGCTCTTTGATAATGGAGCATAAAAATATGATATCCTCATTATATATAACCTATCATGACGCATTATGTAATACATGTAGTTTCATATAACATGCATAATGTATGTAACAAACCTTCAGGAGATCTACAAGTCTAGTTAGGAGATCAGGAGCAGCTGATGGTATATCATCCACACATTGACAGTACTCTACCATCATCTTCAGTAACATCAACACAGTACTGTAAAACATGGAAAAAATCTTATAATTCCTCATATGATTAAGACGAATAAAGAAACATGACTGGTCTTGAGTAGGCGTGTGGGCGGGAGACAAATCTTCATGTCTGCCTCCAGACGTCTTGTCTCATGGTTATCCCCCCCAACTCTGAACTCAATATTTTCTAAGTTCAGTAAGGTTTAATTCAATTACAATTTAGTCAAAAGCCAAACTGCTTACAGTTGTATGACACAAATTTAAAATTACTCCATGACGTAAAAAAATATAGATTTAAGTGGTTAAATTGTATACAATCACAATTACTTTAGCATTTTTCTTTCTTTTGAAGATTAGATAAATGTAAATCTAAGTTAGATATGCAAATCTAACTACAAATGAACAATGATCACATTAAATATATTATTTTACGTACCCAACAACCGCAAAGTTTTCTTTATCAACTTTAATCGTGTCACCTGGTTTCCTATCTGAAATAAGATATATAAAGACTAACAATATAATAAATATTGCATTTCCTCTGGTATAGGTAGCAGTTAAGTCTCAAGCCATTGAATTCTAACATATATTTAATATCATTGCTATTTACGATTTAGAATTTACATAGTATTAAGGTCCCCCTCTATTGTTTTAACACCTACTTTGTCCCATGCTTTCTCATCTTCCTACATGTACCTCTTATCACTGAGATACAAAATTCCCTGATATATTAATCAAAAATCCTTAGAATGAACCAGACACTGTTAAATGAGATGGATTATTCAACCAAAAAATGATTACAGATAAACTTACCAGAGTCTGGAATTCTCTCTGGAATGACTAGATTGCCTGAAATGAAGAGAAACTTATGTAGGGATAATCAACAGGTTAAGGCTTTTCTTTTTAATCATACAATTCTTTATTTTATGGAATGAAAAAGAGATATACTGAAAATCTGGGACATTCAAAGACATATAACACTAAATGACCGAGGTAAAATTATAAAATGCTCAATAACCAAGGTCAAATCCCATAGCTCGTACGAACCAACAAACCACATGCCTATATTTTTTTTCACTACCATGGGATTCTTGAATTGTACACACTGTTCTAATAAAATATTTTAGTTTTAAGAAAATTATACCATAATATGTCTTAACACATTTTCCCGATAGTTCTTGTTCTTTTTTACCTGTTTTAGAAACATGGTCCACTAGATCCTGGAATTCTGTAGGCACATCTGCCTGCTTCCATCTCTCATTATCCAAAATTAAACTGAAAAATTAACAACTAAATAGTGTTTAAAAGATGTACAGAACATACATACCAAGTCAAAGTTTTCTTACTATGCAAAAGAGATGTGATATTTGTCATTGTAAGAAAGATAAAACACTGCTAAAGACGGTATGGCCGGATTGCAAAGTAAGTTTTTGTCACCAACTGGGTCAAGGTCACTAAGTCAAATATTACAGCATACATTGAGAGGTCTTGTCAGAGGCAACCTTCATGTATTATATAAAGTTTCTACTGTATACAGTTCCTTAAATTTTGCTTAAACCAGGAACTTTAACCAAAGTCTTTAACTAGGTCAAAGTCCAAGGTCAAGGTCACTAGGTCCAATGTTATGGCATAAATTGAAAGGTCTTGTCATGGGCAACCTAAATGTATAATAAAAGGTTTCTACTGCATACACTTCCTTAGATTTTGCTTAAACCAAGAACTTTAACCAAAATCTTTAACTAGGTCAAAGTTCAAGGTCAAGGTCACTGGGTCAAATGTTACGGCATAAATTGAAAGGTCTCATCATGGGCAACCTAAATGTATAATATAAAGTTTCTACTGCGTACATTTCCTTAGATTTTGCTTTAACCAGAAACTTTAACCAAAATCTTTAACTAGGTCAAAGTTCAAGGTCAAAGTCACTAGGTCCAATGTTACAGCATAAATTGAAAGGTCTCATCATGGGCAACCTAAATGTATAATATAAAGTTTCTACTGCGTACAGTTCCTTAAATTTTGCTTAAACCAGGAACTTTAACTAAAGTCTTTAACTAGGTCAAAGTCCAAGGTCAAGGTCACTAGGTCCAATGTTATGGCATAAATTGAAAGGTCTTGTCATGGGCAACCTAAATGTATAATAAAAGGTTTCTACTGCATACACTTCCTTAGATTTTGCTTAAACCAAGAACTTTAACCAAAATCTTTAACTAGGTCAAAGTTCAAGGTCAAGGTCACTGGGTCAAATGTTACGGCATAAATTGAAAGGTCTCATCATGGGCAACATAAATGTATAATATAAAGTTTCTACTGCGTACAGTTCCTTAGATTTTGCTTTAACCAGAAACTTTAACCAAAATCTTTAACTAGGTCAAAGTCCAAGGTCCAATGTTACGGCATAAATTGAAAGGTCTCATCATGGGCAACCTAAATGTATAATATAAAGTTTCTACTGCGTACAGTTCCTTAGATTTTGCTTTAACCAGAAACTTTAATCAAAATCTTTAACTAGGTCAAAGTCCAAGGTCAAAGTCACTAGGTCCAATGTTACGGCATAAATTGAAAGGTCTCATCATGGGCAACCTAAATGTATAATATAAGGTTTCTACTGCATACAGTTCCTTAGATTTTGCTTAAACCAGAAACTTTAACCAAAATCTTTAACTAGGTCAAAGTCCAAGGTCAAGGTCACTAGGTCCAATGTTGCGGCATAAATTGAAAGGTCTCATCATGGGCAACCTAAATGTATAATATAAGGTTTCTACTGCATACAGTTCCTTAGATTTTGCTTAAACCAGAAACTTTAACCAAAATCTTTAACTAGGTCAAACTCCAAGGTCAAGGTCACTAGGTCCAATGTTATGGCATAAATTGAAAGGTCTTGTCATGGGAAACCTATATGTATAATATAAGGTTTCTACTGTATACAGTTCCTTAGATTTTGCTTAAACCAGGAACTTTAACCAAAATCTTTAACTAGGTCAAATTCCAAGGTCAAGGTCACTAGGTCAAATGTTACAGCATAAATTGAAAGATCTCGTCATGGGCAACATACATGTATAATATAAAGTTTCTACTGCATACAGTTCCATAGATTTTGCTTAAACCAGGAACTTCAACCAAAATCTTTAACTTGGTCAAAGTCCAAGGTCAAGGTCACTAGGTCATGGGCAACCTTCATGTATAATATAAAGTTTCTACTGCATATAGTTCCTTAGATTTTGCTTCAACCAGAAACTTTAACCAAAATGTTGACAGCAGATGGACAGACGGACGGACGGACAGACGGACATCGTCAATCTATAGACCGGAATTGCTTTGCAATCCGGCCAAAAATCAAAACACATGTATTGTGCCTATTTAACGTCAAACACGACATAATTGATGGGCACTTCTTCAAAGTTTATTGTAGATACATGTACACATGAAACACATAAAGGTACCTTAGTTTTGTTCTTCTTTCATCATGAAACCTGCTAACAAACTTAGTTGCCTGCAAGTATACAAAGAAACATCTTATTCATCTACTTCAAGCCAAATGTATTTTGGCATTCAACAATCTTGATAATTTTTTCCATTACTTTTTACATGTAATGTAAGTACCTCAGTGAGATACAAGTAAATGTAGATAAATTGTAAAAGTATATATAAGTACATGAACGTAATTACTATTACTTTATTTATCTTTTTGTTCTCACTTCCATTCTTGAAATTAGAAATTACTACACCATATTTCATATCAGACTAAAATGACAAATAGATTTAAATTGACCTTATTACCTGAGATTGTAGACTACATCTAAGAGAGGTGCTCCGCCTTCCACATAGACTCTCACAATCATTTACAAAGTTCTCTACTTCTCTAGACAGCGACACAAACTCAGAGGAAGACAATCTCTCCAGGAAACCATCCTAAATACACACAAATAAAATCACCAATAAAATATACCATGTACAAGCTACATGTACATGTATGTGTCATGGTGCTCTGTTTAACCAAACAAAAAATTCATCTTTTCATTTTTTCACACTATGCACTGGTACATGTATATATGAAACTTGAATAAGACTGACCTTTGACCTTGCCACAATGACCTTGACACATCTATCATGGGCGTGGTCACATGCAGCACACATCATTTCATTCAGACTTCCCTGTACACCGACAAAGTCAGCCTCTGATATCATCATGTCAGCAGCATCTTCACTCCTGTTGTAAAAATAAATCATAGAACTACATGAAAGCAGGTGAGAAAGAGAAACATAAAGTAATACAATTAGTATTTATCTAATAAATAATAAAAGAAAATTTCAATTCAGATAAACATTAAAGATAGATATGCTCTCAAATATGTTTTTTAAGCTTTCTAAATCATGGATGTTGGAAATAAGAAATGAATTTGAATAAGTGTTACGCTTTTTTCGAATCCATTTATTTTCATCATATGCATTGTTTATTCTTTATGCTTATATTTGAATAAAATATGTTTAAACTAAATCATGCAGCTTATCCACCTTCTTCAAACCTCTATATCACCCTCAAATCTGAATGAGATTGAAGTGGAAAACAGACTCACACTGATACATGACCATAAAGATGAGTATTGAGAAGACTCCTTCAGTATGGGTTTGTAAGAGTGTCTAGGGGAGGGTAGGGAGCTGGGTACCTGGGTTTTACCTGCTGCTATCCGTATATTTACATGAGATTAATAGGTTCTATCACGATCTAATAAGTGAGACAAAAAAATTTACACGAGTGACGGAAATTTCATCTTTTCCCAAGTGGAGCGTAACGGAATGAGGGAAAAGATGAAAAATTTCTGTTACGACTGTAAATTTTTATGTCTCACTCAGTAGAAAGTGATGGAATCTATTTCTTCTTTCATGAAACATAAGAAACAAGAGCCCCAGGGGGCACAACGCTCACCTGATACCCATGCACGCTCTAATTGACATACTGACATCGAATACTGATAGTGCCAGTACCAAGATTTTAGCCCACAACCTTTCTAAAAAGATTTTTGCTGGATGCAGAGAAGTTTTTTTTTTTTTCCAGACAACCTTTAAAAGTACAAAAAAGAAAAAATAGTCACATTTCAAAACAATAACTTTTTTACTGATTTGAAAAGACGGATAAAGTGGTCCAACATCATATGCCCAGCTAGTATAGTTCAATTATGCAACATCAAAAATAAAATCATATTGTAACATTCCACATTAATGTGCAGCAGAAAAAGAATAAAACAATGAAATGATTTCATAAATGAAGTTTATTTAAAATTGAACACAAAACCTTTCATTATTGATAGCTAGCATGCCAGAAATTATAAAGCCTGTGTTTGTGAAACGAGAATGCCCCCGGCGGCATCTTTGTTAGTATAAACGCCATTTTCTGTTAGTATGTGAGAGGTCAGGGTTAGCGTAATATTGGTATCAATGGAAAGATCTTGTCACAAGGAATAGTACAATATGAAAGCCCTATCACTAACCATTCAAAAGTTATGCCCAATGTTAAAGTTTTTGAGAAGTACGTGAAAGGTCAAGGTTATGGTCATGAGGTCAAAAATTTTGGTATCAATGGAAAGGTATTGTCACAAGGAATACACATGTGAAATATGAAACCTCTATCACCAGCTTCCATTCAAAAGTTATGCCCAATGTTAAAGTTTTACGGAAAACAGACAGACAAACAGACAGACGGACAGGCCAAAAACTATATGCTCCAAAATCTTTTATTCCAGGGGCATAAAAAACAAAGATTTTTCGGTTTTGCCTTTATTCACTGAAATCTATGAATTATGCTTTTGAATAGTATTGATTTCATCTCAAATACATGAAACGTACAGTTAAAATCATTTTGATCCAATATTTATCAATTCAAGTGAGTTGTGCAGAAATTGGGCCAGTTTGTTTTCCAAAAAAGCAGTGTATGTTGTATCAAACCTCATGACCCAGTGAAGCCACTTGAACAAATAATTTTCAGTAAATATGCTGAAATGCGGCGCTTCTTGCCTATGCATATTTCAACAGGCGAGAAGGAGCGTTGCATTTCAGCATACGCTGTTCAACAACTCAAGTGGTTTCTCTAGGTTTCGCAGTTTGAAACAAATTAAAAGGCCCATGAAATTGTTAAGCTTGTCCAACTGGCAGACCTACGACATCGTTATTTACTGTTAACTAATTGTTTTACCTCATCATAGGTCTGTTACACGGACAAGTTGTTAGCAGAGAGAGTTCATGAAATGTATCGGTTGCATCAGATTTGTCGACAAAAAGTTATTTGGTCCGATAAAAACTCATCATGTATCTATTATTTGAACAGATAAAATTCCCAAATGTCTTAACACAGGAACCTGTCGTTTTATGAGAGAAAATGTTTTATTATTCACAACCTCAGGCCTCTGTGTTCCTCTTAGAAATATTATACATACAAGATGACGAACACAGTGGCTTAAGGTTGTGAATAATAATTTATTTTCTCTAATAAAATAACAGCTTTCTGTGGTCCAACATTTCATTGGAAGATTTCAGGAAGTCTGAACTGAATTATTTATTTTCAAGAATTTCAGATATTAAATGTCCTATGCATTCTCAAAATCCAGAGGAAGAGATTACTCATTAGACGTTTCTTCAAGAAATCAGTCGTAAATTACTTCATCTAAGAGAGTCTAAGACAGAGGAAATTCGAGCAAACTTTATATATGATAACAAGTACATGCAAGTGTTCCAAGTACATGAATGATAACCATTACGAAAGTGTTCTAAGTATAAAAATCTTTTCCGTTTGCACTGTATCTCCTGAAATGTATCGCAGTACTAAAGGTATCACATTACTACATGGGTAATCCCCTTCGGGTACAGGATACAGATATGCATATCTAGGTCATTATCTAGGTCATTGTCCAGGTCATTATCTAGGTCATTGTCCTGTCAAATAGTTCCGATTATTTTCTTATTATTTTCAACAATTGGTGGAAAATACACACAATGTTTATCTTGAATTAAACAAAATGTTTTTCATAAAAAAACAGATGTCTCCCCCCCTCCCTCTAACTTACTTTGACCTTAGGCCAAAATGCAAAATGATGTGAAACCTTTGAGTCATGGGCAACATCATACTAAAACATGAAAGTGATTCATTACATTGTTTGAGGTAAAGCCCAAACATGATTGGCATATACAATTTCATTATAAGCATTATTTAAAGAAATTGACTTTGGTCACATGACCTTGGATATAGGTGATCTGAAACCTACACTTACTGACGAAGGTTAAGTACCCGAAACATGCATGTCTGGTCCATGCTGCAAACTTATCTACTTTTAAATGATGCTATTGAATTTGAAGACGTTTAACATTGTATGGATCATGAGCAACAAAACACTGAATTAGTGATTGGATACACGGTTCAAAATAAAAAGCCTAAACATTATTAGCATAGACAATTTCAGCCTGGACATGCTTAGCATATACAATTTCATTACCAAAGTAAGAAGCTACCTTAACCATGTAACCTTGGGACAATGTGATAAGAAACATTCAGTCCTTAGAAACAACATACATGTACTAAAATATGAAAACAATTGTAAGAAGGGTTCAGGAGATATAGCCCAGACAATATTAGTATGTACAATTTCATTAAAAAGAACTAAATGATCTTGACCTTGGGCACATGACCTTGGGTCAAGATGATAAGAAACCCTCCAATCCTGAGCAACAGCATTCTATAGTATAAGAGTGATCCAGTATACGATTCCACAGATAAAGCCCAGACTCAATAGCATTTACAATTTCATTAAAAAATGTAATACTTGACCTTAGTCATATGACCTCGGATCAAGGAGGTGTGAAACCTTTGGGTCATCAGCACCATCACACTAAAATATAACGTGATCCGATCACGGTTCAAAAGATTAAGCCTGGACATAATACATGATCCAGCAAATGATTCAAGAGATATAGCTCGTACAGGAATGTATGCATAATTTCATTAAAAATGCACTAAGTGACCTTGACCTTGGTCACATGACCTTGGGTCATGGTGATGCGAAACCTTTGGGTCATAAGCAACAACATACTAAAATATGAAAGTGATCCGGCAAACGGTTCAAGGGATATAGCACGGACTGGAATGTATGTACAGTTTCATCAAAAATGGACTAAGTGACCTTGACCTTGGTCACATGACCTTGGGTCAAGGTGATGTGAAACCTTCGGGTCATAAGCAACAACATACTAAAATATGAAAGTGATCCGGCAAATGGTTCAAGAGATATAGTCCGGACAGGAATGTATGCATAATTTCATTAAAAATGCACTAAGTGACCTTGACCTTGGTCACATGACCTTGGGTCAAGGTGATGTGAAACCTTCGGGTCATAAGCAACAACATACTAAAATATGAAAGTGATCCGGCAAACGGTTCAAGAGATATAGCCCGGACAGGAATGTATGCATAATTTCATTAAAAATGCACTAAGTGACCTTGACCTTAGACACATGACCTTGGGTCAAGGTGATGTGAAACCTTCGGGTCATAAGCAACAACATACTAAAATATGAAAGTGATCCGGCAATTGGTTCAAGAGATATAGCCCGGACAGGAATGTATGCATAATTTCATTAAAAATGCACTAAGTGACCTTGGTCACATGACCTTGGGTCAAGGTGATGTGAAACTTTCGGGTCATAAGCAACAACATACTAAAATATGAAAGTGATCGGGCAAATGATTCAAGAGATATAGCTCGTACAGGAATGTATGCATAATTTCATTAAAAATGCACTAAGTGACCTTGACCTTGGTCACATGACCTTGGGTCATGGTGATGCGAAACCTTTGGGTCATAAGCAACAACATACTAAAATATGAAAGTTATCCGGCAAACGGTTCAAGGGATATAGCACGGACTGGAATGTATGTACAGTTTCATTAAAAATGCACCAAGTGACCTTGACCTTGGTCACATGACCTTGGGTCAAGGTGATGTGAAACCTTCGGGTCATAAGCAACAACATACTAAAATATGAAAGTGATCCGGCAAATGGTTCAAGAGATATAGCCCGGACAGGAATGTATGCATAATTTCATTAAAAATGCAATGATCGCTGTGCGATATAAGTCCCCTACCGGCAGCATAAATTTATGACTTGCATCTCTGTTCATCAGTTCATCTTCTGCAACAACTGCAGCCAAGAAAAGTCTGAGAAACTGAATTCACAAAATTTGCTAAGTCCAAGGGCCATAACTCTTGTGAAAATTAGTCAATCTAAATTAAACTCAAATCTGCATCACACTATAATATTGTATTCACATACAAAAAATCAGCTCATGATCTGCAATAACAGGCATGAAAAAGTCCGGGAAACTAAAAATTTCATGAAATTTGCTAAGTCCAAGGGCCATAACTCTTGTAAAAATAGGCCAATGGAAACCAAACTCAAACTTGGTCTGTATCACACTGAGATGTATTCATTTACCAAAAATCAGTGCATTATTTGCAATAGAACCAAAGAAAGTCCAGAAACTGAAATTATCATAAAATTTGCTAAGTCCAAGGGCCATAACTCTTGTAAAAATAGGTGAATCTAAAGCAAACTCAAACTTGATCTGTATCCCATTGAGATATATCCACATACCAAAAATGAGTTCAATATATGCAACAACAGCGGAAAAAAGTCAGGAAAACTGAAATTTTCATAAAATTTGCTAAGTCCAAGGGCCATAACTCTTGTAAAATTAGGTCAATCGAAAGCAAACTCATACTTGATCTGTATCACATTGAGATATATCCACATACCAAAAATGAGTTCAATATATGCAACAACAGCGGAAAAAAGTCCGGAAAACTGAAATTTTCATAAAATTTGCTAAGTCCAAGGGCCATAACTCTTGTAAAATTAGGTCAATCGAAAGCATACTCAAACTTGATCAGTATCACATTGAGATATATCCACATACCAAAAATGAGTTCAATATATGCAACAACAGCGGAAAAAAGTCCGGAAAACTGAAATTTTCATAAAATTTGCTAAGTCCAAGGGCCATAACTCTTGTAAAATTAGGTCAATCGAAAGCAAACTCAAACTTGATCTGTATCACATTGAGATATATCCACATACCAAAAATGAGTTCAATATATGCAACAACAGCGGAAAAAAGTCCGGAAAACTGAAATTTTCATAAAATTTGCTAAGTTCAAGGGCCATAACTCGTGTAAAATTAGGTGAAACGAAAGCAAACTCAAACTTGATCTGTATCACATTGAGATATATCCACATACAAAAATTAGTTCAATATATGCAACAACAGCGAAAAAAAGTCCGGAAAACTGAAAATGGGACAGACGGACAGACGGACAGACAGACAGACAGACAGACAGACAGACAGACAGACGGACGGACAGACAGACAGACCGAGAGGAAACTAAGAGTCCCCTTCGGCGTTGCCGGTAGGGGACTAAAAATGCACTAAGTGACCTTGACCTTGGTCACATGACCTTGGGTCAAGGTGATGTGAAACCTTCGGGTCATAAGCAACAACATACTAAAATATGAAAGTGATCCGGCAAACGGTTCAAGAGATATAGCCCGGACAGGAATGTATGCATAATTTCATTAAAAATGCACTAAGTGACCTTGACCTTGGACACATGACCTTGGGTCAAGGTGATGTGAAACCTTCGGGTCATAAGGAACAACATACAAAAATATGAAAGTGATCCGGCAATTGGTTCAAGAGATATAGCCCGGACAGGAATGTATGCATAATTTTATTAAAAATGCACTAAGTGACCATGACCTTGGTCACATGACCTTGGGTCAAGGTGATGTAAAAATATGAAAGTGATCGGGCAATTGGTTCAAGAGATATAGCCCGGACAGGAATGTATGCATAATTTCATTAAAAATGCACTAAGTGACCTTGACCTTGGTCACATGACCTTGGGTCAAGGTGATGTGAAACCTTCGGGTCATAAGCAACAACATACTAAAATATGAAACTGATCGGGCAAACGGTTCAGGAGATATAGCCCGGACACGATGTGTGACAGACGGACAGACAGACAGACAGACAGACAGACAGACAGACAGACAGACAGACGGACGACGAAGGCAAAACCAATATGTCTCCTCCCCGTTGGGGGGGAGACATAATTGTCTTCCCGTGATTGTTTACTAGATAGATGAAATAAAATTTTGAATATAGTTTAAAGTGTGTGAGACATCTACATGTGTGGAAGAATACGTGTGAAAATGGGTCCTCAGATCCAGATCATAAAATTCGAATAATTCCGGTCCGGAACCAGGTGCATGGCTTTGAAAAAATATTAAAAAAGTTGTGTACTTTTAATCTTTACGGCATTTTTTTCTATGTAATTCAAATAAAATTTCTAAACATTCAAAAGTAGTGTCAATGTGTTTAAGCCGGTGCGAATTGAGAATTTTTCTCCTATTTTTGGTAAGAAAGTACTTGAAAAATAACTGGGATCTGGATCCTACACGGCAAAAAATGGCTTGTTCCCGACTTTAAAAATAAAATTCTAAACAAGTATAAAGAATTTAAATAATTGAATCATATCACATAAAAGGTCAATCAATAAGACATTGGAGCATGTTTTACTTGTTGAATTATCAGCTGTAACTATGGATGAAAGGTCGATCTAAAAATGGAAAACATACATTATACCTATGTACAATCTTAAAAAATATTCCTTAAAAATCCAAAAGTGGATATCTTGACAAAATTCTTTCACTTTTAGGGTACCATGCATGAGTACCTCATACCTACAAATTGTCATGACAATCTGAAGAGTGGTTATAGAAAAGAAGCAGAAAATGTATGAAAATCACCCCCCCCCCCCTTCCTTTTTACATAAGAAAAAAATTCATAAAAAATCAAAAAAATAAAATTTAAGCATAAAATACATATCAAAGCATTAAGTAAGTTAAATATGATAAATATGTAGTAAATGAGTGTGTAAAATCATACACTTATTGAGTTATTCAAAGAAATAGTGCAAAAATGTGCATTTCTGACTAAGTGCGAAAAGACGTCAAAAACGCGTCAAAAATTTGACTTCAAAGTGGAATCAAAAATAAGAACACTTCTTAAGACATCTCTCTAGATCATCCTGATGCTTTCGGTTTGTCGATACATGCTTCAGTTCTGAAGAAGAAGTTTGTCAAAGGAGGGTACCCCCCGAGACCTACTTTTGGCTGTGGTGGCGCCACCTGTTGACAGATCCGGACGAAAAACAACAACACTTGTAGGGGACCATGAGTACTTCATACCTACCAAGTTTCATCAAAATCCCTTCAGCCGTTCTGGAGAAGAAGTTTAAAATGTGAAAAGTTTACGACGACGGACGACGACGACGGACGACAGACGCAACACTATGACAATAGCTCACTTGAGCCTATGGCTCAGGTGAGCTAAAAAGGGAATTCAAACAACGTTTCATGCCATCTAACACCATGTTTTCTGACGACGTTACTGTGACGTCCAATAAGATTCTCTTTTATCATTGGTCAACTGGAGCCTTTGAGACAACTTATGTGTCTCACATAGGCTGTCTCACAGGATACAAGCAAAACTGGAGAAGAATAAAACTTGACTTACACCGATACATGTAGATGAGAAACCTCCTCCAGTATGGATTTATCAGAGTGTGTGTAGGGGAGGGTAGGGGGCTGGGTACCTGGGTTTTACCTGTTATCCCCATATTTATATGAGATTAAATCTGGACTTACATTGATACATGTAGATGAGAAGCCTCCTCCAGTATGGGTTTGTCAGAGTGTGTAGGGGAGGGTAGGGGGCTGGGTACCTGGGTTTTACCTGCTATCCCCATATTTATATGAGATTAAAACTGGACTTACACTGATACATGTAGATGAGAAGCCTCCTCCAGTATGGGTTTGTCAGAGTGTGTAGGGGAGGGTAGGGGGCTGGGTACCTGGGTTTTTCCTGCTGCGATCCCAATCACATCACTTATCACACCATGGAATGTCTGAAAAATAGAGGACACTCTTTATCCCATCAATACTCATGAAATATATGCAAATTAGTTAAAGAAGATCCTGACGATAATCTCAACAGCACTCACAATAGAGCACCAAATTGAGCATCGACGGACCCCCAGCAAGCTAGAGGTGGGACCAGGTGCCCGGGAGGAGTAAGCATCCCCTATTGGCTAGCCGCACCCGCCGTCGATGTTCACGCAAGTACCAAAATTTAAGATACATGTACTTGTAGAGTTGCAATGTACATGTAAGTAGCCAGGATTAATTTAGAATCCGGATATTGGCCTTAAGATTAAATCCAGATTTACAATCAAGTTTTCCTTGATTAATCTAGACTACTACATGAATAAAGGCATTGAGGGTGTATCTACATACATGTACTGTATACATGTATGATAAGACATAAAGGTTTAATCCATACATACAATGAAAGTACAAAGGCTTAATCTATACTAACAATTACATGTATTTAATTATCACATGTATTCTGTTTGGTTCATATTTATATGTATTTCAATAATCTGCATAATTCTACAATGTTTATACATCATATTCGGAGAGGATATTCTGATCTACATTTCTGCTATTGTATAGAGTTTTTATAACCTATGATTTTCCTTACCTTTACCCTGTTGAGTTGCACCAGTAAATTGGAGAAGATTTTGACTAGGAGATCCATCCACTGATTATAATTTAATAGTCTCATTTGGTCCCCAAGACTTCAAATACACAAAGAAGTATACATAAGTTAAATATGATAAGCATACATCTACATGTAAACATATTGTAGTTCTCAGGAATGGCTCGATTTACGTTTTACTCAGCTATACATCTGTATCTATTAAATCATTAACAAAATATTTTTTTACATGTAAAAAAAACTTAAAATTTACATGTAAATATATATGTACACTTTATACATGTAAATACATGTATATTTAGGAATTTCATCCTTTAAACTAAAATCATTACATTTTGTTTCTGATTGTATATCTATAATAGCTTATATTAGAGAACATAATACTAGGAATTATCTTTAAACTTTTATTCATAAACATAGGTGGTGAAAATTCTTATACATTTTTTTTGTTTACATGTACCTAGCAACATTCTCCTCAGAATCTAAGGTTTCTGCTTCAGACACCGCTTCTACTACAGTCTGTAACACAAAATATCACAATACTGTACTTTTAGTTTTACTTTCAAATTTCAAGGATTCTTTTTTTCAGAAACACTCTATAACTGCCATAATGATAATAAATCTCTACATCAAACAATTCAGTTTACACAAAAGATCTTCCATGTTTTACAACAATACTGTCGCAAACTCATATGAAGATGATTTGAGATACATAAACATCACATACAAACCTGTTTAACTGTAGCTCTGATTGCCGTGAATGCCTCTTCCCTGTAAACGTCCACAAAATTAAAGCGGCTCTTTCGTATCATACCAAACACAAGTGACACCATCTTCTCCTGTATACAAGATAGAAATCTATTATATTCTTCGTAGTATAGATATACATGTATTACAAATAATGTATGTCACATTTGATACTGCCATAACAGAGCAATGTCCATGATACCTTGATTTAGGGGCATTTTGAAGTCAAGTATTCATCCTGTAAAATACTTGTTACATCTGTTAAAGATTTGATATGGTATGTACATGTATGTAAAATCTACCTACTTTAATATGATTTTGTATTTAAAATCTTAAAAACTTTGAAGCCTGTGTAAAATCTGTCCAACTTTAACATGCATCTAAAATACATCAAATTTTGATACGCATGTAAAATCTGCAAATACATGAGTAAGATTATAATTTTGAGTGAGAAAAAGTCCCTGTAACATTCTGACCTCTTCAGCGATGGGTTCCACATCTGTGATTGGTCTGTTAAGATCTGTAGAGATACACTTAACAAAGTCATCTTGTAACATTGTATCTATCAGCTTCTCAAGCTCTGCAAGCTGGGAACCAAGATGTCTGAAAAGTGAAATAATTCCTATAAGTAAAACAGCTCAGTCTGAAGGGCTTACCAAAAATTTAGATCTATCGCTCATTCATAAGCTAAGAGTAAAATAAATCATTTATTAGCACTCTTTGTCATGTTGAATACTTGCAATACACGTACATGTATTCTACTTAAAACAATTCAAATAAAATAACAACAATACTAAGTCCCCTTATGGAACCATGACCATACTTTAACATTAAACATCTAACTATCATATCAAATACAAAGTCATTTATCAAATTTTGGTGCAAAATCTCAATTTTATCACTGTAATCTCCTTTACAGTATTAAGTTCAGAGAATTGAGACGGAATGTCAGACAGGCACAATAAGAGGAAAGTCTCTGTGGCTTTCATCAATTTATCAAAGCACAAACATTAATGGTATAATTACATATAAAAGAAGTGGAATGATAAATGTACGACAGTGGTTTCTAAAAGTATGAAGACACCTTAGTAAATATTCTAAGAAATCACTATTATTTATTATAAGTGTAATAAATGTCTAACCTAAAGCTATGAACGCCGGCTAGTTCTTGTGATAAGACCTCCTGGGTGGTGGATATAAGATCGAGAGCTCCCACAAACTCATTGGTGGAGAGAAGTAACTGTATCGTAGGCTGGGTCTGATGTACAGTAGCCATCATCTTCAGCTGATCAGACATTAACAGAAAAAAAGTTAAAATGTACCGTATAACAAAATCATAATTTGAATTCTAATACACATGTATAAAGAATGAATAGTGAAACTGTCAAAGAAATGTACACATACATACATGTGCATATGTATACAAATGTTACTTCTTTGTCAAAACCTCTGTATCATATGTTGTGTTATGATCAGCTCTTATAGGCAAACCATTACATGTATTTCATACTCTAGGAAACAGGTGTACTTGATGTATTAACGATACAAATTTGATTTCTTTCTTCCAATATTAGGTATTAAGATAGTCTTTTCAAAGATGCTAAAAGTAACAGTCAGAGAGGAATTTCTGAATAGATTTTTATCACACAATCAAACCTTTCATTATATTTCATTCTTTGGACTGAATGTTTTATGAAAATGTCTGACATGAAAGAATTTTAAAAATATCTCTGTTTTAATATGTTTATGTACTTCAGATTGGATTTTCACAAACTTGCATAACATGATTGATACACAATGTTTACAGTACCTTATTGTGCAGGCTAACATAATTAGCTCTTGTCTGGGAAAGTTTCAGAATCTTTAATGATCCTTGAGTCATTTGTTCATCTATAGCATGTACTTTATCTCTGCAATAAAAGAGAACATCTTGAATTTTAAATGGAAATTTAAATAGTAAGTGAAATTCTAACTTTTCATTTTAACTAAAATAAGCTCAAAATGCATCGAAGATGCAAAATGCCGAGTTGCAAAACTGGAATGTAAGTATGAATATGCAGACTAACATGAAATGTGTATGGTTTGTAACAACATTTTGTGGTCCTAAATGAAAATTTCTGGATCAAGAAATGGTCTTCTCTTTATTCTATATCAGCGTGTAATATATTTTCAAGGATACAGATTTTCAATCTCATCATACAGAATACTTTATGTCCTAATTTTTCTTGTTTACATGGTACCATTTGTAAACTCATGCTATTATGTACGAACATTTGCGATGATAAAATCATCGGTACTTGTTGGAAATGGCGAAATGTTGTGAAAATTTTAACCGAAAGTTGTCTATTAGGGTGCAGGAACCTTAAGCAAAAGAGAACTACTATAAAACGCAAATATCTGGGAAAGCGCAAGAAATTTATTTCTACTTAAATCACGGGAAACATTTCTGGCAAGTTTCATGATTATAGGTGCAATACAGGCTCAAATATGGTTGGGAAAACATTTTCAATCATCTGAGTCCTGTGACCTTGATCTTTGACCTTTTGACCCAAAAATTAATGGCAAGTTTCATGATTTTAGGTGCAATACAGGCTCAAAAATGGTCTGGAAACCATTTTCAATTACCTAAGTCCTGTGACCTTGATCTTTGACCCTTTGACCCCTAAATCAAAAGTGGTCATTTTCTATTCACTGGAAACACTTCTGGCAAGTTACATGATTATAGGTGCAATACAGGCTCAAATTCAGTCGGGAAACCATTTTTAATCATCTTAGTCCTGTGACCTTGACCTTTGACCTTTTAACCCCAAAATTGATAGTGGTCATCCTTGATCCATGGGAAACATTTCTGGCAAGCTTCATGATTATAATTGCAATACAGGCTGAAATATGGTCCGGAAACCACTTTCAATCATCGGAGTCCTGTGACCTTGACCTTTGACCTTTTGACCCCAAAATCAATAGGGGTCATTCTTGATTCATGGGAATCATTATTGGCAAGTCTCATGACTTTAGGTGCAATACAGGCTAAAATATGGCCAGGAAACCATTTTCAATCATCAGAGTCCTGTGACCTTGACCTTTGGACCCCAAAATCAAAAGTGGTCATTTTCTATTCACAGAAAACATTTCTGGCAAGTTACATGATTATAGGTGCAATACAGGCTGAAATATGGTCCGAAAACCAATTTCAATCAACAGAGTCCTGTGACCTTGACCTTTGACCTTTTGACCCCAAAATCAATAGGCCTCATTCTTGATTCAAGGGAAACATTTCTGGCAAGTTTCATGATTATAGGTGCAATACAGGCTGAAATATGGTCCGGAAACCATTTTCAATCATCTGAGTCCTGTGACCTTGACCTTTGACCTTTTGACCCCAAAATCAATAGGCCTCATCCTTGATTCAAGGGAAACATTTCTGGCAAGTTTCATGATTATAGGTGCAATACAGGCTGAAATATGGTCCGGAAACCATTTTCAATCATCTGAGTCCTGTGACCTTGACCTTTGACCTTTTGACCCCAAAATCCTTGACTAATGGTGAGTAAGTGTATGAAGTTTCATTGTTATAGCCTCTTTCGTAGTTGACTTATAGTCCGGAAACCAATTGTTGACGACCTCCCGCCCGCCCAACCGCCCGCCCAGATGCCCGCCCGCCTGCCCGTCTCACATCAAATTAAGAGCCGAGTTTTGCAACTCGGCTAATAAACTTGTACTAAAGAAAAAGAAAGATAACCTAAGTTGCTTGATGGCTTGGCATGTTTTTAACATCTGTTCCTGTAATACATCATGAGATGACACAGCTTGGAAGAAAGCGTCAGATTTGGTTGATATCTGCTTGGCAATATGTACTTCAACAATGTCCAAGTAATGACTTAGCTGAAAATATAGTGAATATATTACAGAGATCATGTTGGTCATTAAGACTTACAAAGCAACCTGAAACATACAATTACATGTAGTGCAAAATTTTACACTTTTGTAAAATGAAGCTCTTTTATGAAACTTTAAAGGAAAAATATATAGCTAAGATTAAAATTACTTTCAACATAACCTCACTGAAAATCATGAACTCTAAACTTTTTTGTCAAACATACACATAACACATCATTGTATTGACATATTTCACGCCATTAAAGAAATAATGGCCATGTAAAGTTCTTTAATCATTACATATACTTCCTGCTCTGTCACCTCTAATAACTGTAAAAAAATATCTCATAAGTTCCCCTACTCATGTACAGTGAAAAAAGGAGACAAACCTTTTCTTGTAGAAGTTTGGATGACTTTGGTGATGATGGCTGATCAGATTTCTTTTTGGAGTCTTCGACTTGAGACCACGGGAAAACAGCGTTAAATGTGTCTGTATTCTCCAGGTCAAAATTTGGCAGCATGAATAACTAAGAAAATAACAAGTACATGCAGTACAATTCATTATCAATTCATTACTTAGTTGAATAAAGGGGTAGGGCCACGAGACCCCTAAATCGGCCCTTGATTTTTCTCTTATAATAAATTTCATGAGGAATACTTGATATCTCTCATGAAAATACACGAATGTTTACCGCTTTTCATGAAAAGAATTATATCACCAAACAATATGCCATTTAACTGTAATGACGTCATGAAGTGACGTCATTTTGACGTTATTGACAAAATATGGCGAAAATTGCTGGGAATTTTGTCTTTTTTCGTAGAATTCAATGTGGCCGCATGCATTAACTGAGATAAAACTTTAGATTTTCCATCATAGTTAATGCATGCGGCCATTGCTAATTTTAATAGAAATATTGAGTTTTTGCATCAATTTCACCGAATATTACCTATTTTGGTGTTTTCAAAGGGCTAAAAGGTGTTGATAAAAGCAATGTTTACAAAAAGTAGATTCGTGATTCAGAAGAGAACGTTTCAAAATGTCAAATAACACTTAAAAATTCTATGAAGTACACTGTTCAAAATTTATCAAAATTAGGGCCAATATCGGGCTTCGTGGCCCTACCCCTTTAAAATGCATCTCTCAATGTTGATTATCTGATGTACATGTTTCTTTATACATACATGTACATTATCAAAAATCAAAGTGATTTGAAGGTGAATTTTATTTTTTATGAACATGATGCACACATGTACATGTATATACATATATGAACTACAAACCTACTATAGACCTACCTTTGGCAATTGTTGTAGCTCTGCTCTGTTTTTCTCTGCACATAGAAAACAAATACCAAAGAATCAATGTCATGTGAAGTAAAAAAAAATCAAACGATGAAATTAAAGCTATAGAGAAAATTGTTTTTGATATATCTATCTATTGACATACCTAGCTGTTGTAAGAAGGTTTCCCCACCAGGAGATTCTTGTTCAATCTTCTGTGTATAACGCACATACTTTCTGTATCTCTACAATAAAGCAAACAGAAACCCTTGTATCCCTATGATATACTAACAAAACATAGTGTAATCAAAGATTACAAAGCTCACCTCATGGCAGCATTCTATCATGGCAGCAAACAGAAAAGATTGCAGTTCTGAATTTGAAAACCTGTCCTACTGTGAACCAACAAAAATGATACCACACAAAAACAAAATAGAAAAGGAAAGTAGAGTATTTCATTTATTGACCCAAATTTTGCATGAATGGGTGTACTCTATTGATACCCAAATCTCCCTATCATATGCACTAAAGTGGAAAATATAGATCATGACCTACATTTGAATGAAGATTTGTGATCTACTCATGTTGCACGAACTGTGCAAGTTTGGCCTTCCTAGCATTTAAAATAGAGAAATAAAACTTCTTAACATTGGTATCAAAATCTTCCTAACATGTGCACTCAAGCGACAAACCTAGGTCATGACCTACATTTGAAAGTAGATTTGTGATATACTCTTATAGACAGATCATCTGTGCAAGTTTGAACTTCCTAGCACTTACAATGAAGAAATAAAACTTCTTAACATTGATACCTAAATCTCCCTAACATGTGCATTCAAGCAGAAAATATAGGTCATGACCTACATTTGAACATAGATTTGTGATCTACTCTTAAAGATATATCATCTTTGCAAGTTTGGACTTCCTAGCACTTATTATAGAGAAATAAAACTTCTTAACATTGATATCCAAATTTTCCTAACATGTGCAGTCAAGCGGAAAATATAGGTCATGACCTACATTTGAACGTAGATTTGTGATTTACTCTTACAGATACATCATCTGTGCAAGTTTGAACTTCCTAGCACTTATAATAGAGAAATAAAACTTCTTAACATTGATACCCAAATCTTCCTTTTATTGCAGTCAAGCGGAAAATATAGGTCATGACCTACATTTGAATGTAGATTCGTGATCTACTCTCAAAGACGCATCATCTGTGCAAGTTTGAACTTCCTAGCACTTATAATAGAGAAATAAAACTTCTTAACATACTAGTGCGGACGCGGACGCCGACGACAGGGTGATAGCATAAGCTCCCTCTCACTTCGTGAGGTGAGCTAAAAATCATTGAATGTACAATAACATTTTCTAGTTCACAATTCGTAATCAACATGCAATAAAGCTAAAATGTATGAAAATGTAGCAAGCCATTTGTTTGACACTAATAAATGACTTTGACACAGTGTCATCTTCGTGATCTTGACTTAACATGCTATGGATGTTGAACTTGAATCCTATTATGACTGACACTGGACAGAATGATCTCTACATTCAAACGCATTTACATGTATATGCAACTCTGTTTAAGAAGTTTAAGGAAAATCTATGATTATTTGCAAGAATGCTTTTAAACATTACCACTATATGACTGATGTTGTTAAAAGAGTTCCATCATATCAGCAGAAATAAGATTTTTCATTTTACCTATGCAGCAAAGTCCTAACAGTGCTCACTTACCTTAGATATCCTATGTTTATACTTGTCCTACCAGTGCTCACTTACCTTAGATATCCTATGTTTGTACTTGTCCTACCAGTTATCACTTATCTTAGAAATCATACGTTTGTACTTGTCCTACCAGTGCTCACTTACCTTAGAAATCCTATGTTTGTACTTGTCCTACCAGTGCTTACTTACCTTAGAAATCCTATGTTTGTACTTGTCCTACCAGTGCTCACTTACCTTAGATATCCTATGTTTGTACTTGTCCTACCAGTGCTCACTTACCTTAGATATCCTATGTTTGTACTTGTCCTACCAGTTATCACTTACCTTAGATATCCTATGTTTGTACTTGTCCTACCAGTTATCACTTACCTTAGATATCCTATGTTTGTACTTGTCCTACCAGTTATCACTTACCTTAGATATCCTATGTTTGTACTTGTCCTACCATTGCTCACTTACCTTAGATATCCTATGTTTGTACTTGTCCTACCAGTTATCACTTACCTTAGAAATCCTATGTTTGTACTTGTCCTACCAGTTATCACTTACCTTAGAAATCCTATGTTTGTACTTGTCCTACCAGGGCTCACTTACCTTAGATATCCTATGTTTGTACTTGTCCTACCAGTGCTCACTTACCTTAGATATCCTATGTTTGTACTTGTCCTACCAGTGCTCACTTACCTTAGATATCCTATGTTTGTACTTGTCCTACCAGTGCTCACTTACCTTAGATATCCTATGTTTGTACTTGTCCTACCAGTGCTCACTCACCTTAGATATCCTATGTTTGTACTTGTCCTACCAGTTATCACTTACCTTAGATATCCTATGTTTGTACTTGTCAAAGTATCTACGATCTATATCAGGAAGATACGGTGATTCGGGTATGTACATTTTCTCATAAAATTCTTGACCCCATGTCTTGGTAAAGAAATCTGTTTCCCTCTTGACTCTGAGTGGATCATTCAGAGCAGCTGGTAGATTGACTTTAGCATCGTATACCGTCCATTTATGTTGATCTTGCACTACTGATGGGACTGAATTTGTTGGTGTCAAAGATTTCTCAACAGATGGTTTCCTTGTATCTGGAAAAATCAAAGAGAGGATCATTCATCTGAAATATTGAGTGTTGATCATATTCATCACTGATACAGGCAATTTGGGAGTTCAGAATTGACTTGTCAGTTCCCGGATTAATCCTAATTGTTTTACTTACTTAAGATGGAAAATAAAGTCTGTTTTCTTCTAAAAAGGAAACTATCAATATTTCAATAATAATAAGATAATCACAGGCCTTGGTTTCATGAATCATAGCATCAAAAAGTTTTAAATACATGTATAGAACAAATGCAATAGTAGATAATTCAACTTACAATGTAATATGTTTACTTAACGCTGACAGGGCCTAAAATAATAAAATTTGAGACAAACAAAATTGGATTTGAATACTAATGGAGATCATAATAAAACCTGTGTTTGTGAAACACAAATGCCCCCGGTGGCATATTTGTTAGTAAAAACACCATTTTCTGTTGAGTACGTGAAAGGTCAAAGTCAAGGTGACAAAGTCAAAACTTTTGCTATCAATGAAAAGGTCTTGTCACAAGGAATACACATGTGAAATATGAAAGCCCTATCACTTATCATTCAAAAGTTATGCCCAATGTTAAAGTTTTCGATAAGTAGGTCAAAGGTCAAGGTCATGAGGTCAATTTTGGTATCAATGGAAAGGTCATGTCACAAGGAATACACATGTGTAATATGAAAGCCCTATCACTTACCATTCAAAAGTTACGCCCAATGTTAAAGTTTTTGAAAAGTAGGTCAAAGGTCAAGGTCAAGGTTAAGAGGTCAACAATTTTGGTATCAATGGAAAGGTCAAGTCACAAGGAATACACATGCGAAATATGAAAGCTCTACCATTTGCCATTCAAAAGTTATGCCCAATGTTAAAGTTTTTGAAAAGTAAGTCAAAGGTCAAGATCAAGGTCATAAGGTCAAAAATTTTGTATCAATGGAAAGGTCATGTCACAAGGAATACTCATGCGAAATATGAAAGCCCTATCACTTACCATTCAAAATTTATGCCCAATGTTAAAGTTTTTGTACAGGAGTTCAAAGGTCAAGGTCAAGGTCATGAGGTCAAAACTTTTGGTATCAATAGGAAGGTCATGTCACAAGGAATACACATGTGAAATATGAAAGCCCTATCACTTACCATTCAAAAGTTATGCCCAATGTTAAAGTTTTTCGGAAAAACAGACAAACAGACCCAAAGGCCAAAAACTATATGCCCCCAAATCTGTGATTCCGGGAACATAAGAATACACCGCTAAAGAGGGTATGGCCGGATTGCAAAGTAAGTTTTTGTCACTGAATGGGTCAAGGTCACTAGCTCAAATATTACGACATTAATTGAAAGGTCGTGTCAGAGGCAACCTACCTATATGATATTATGTTTCTACAGTGTATATAGTTTCTGAGATTTTGCTTAAACCAGAAACTTTACCAAAATCTTTAACTAGGTAAAAGTCCAAGGTCAAGGTCACTAGGTCAAATGTTACCACATAAACTGAAAGGTCTTGTCATGGGCAACCTAAATTTATATCATAAAGTTTCTACTGCATACAATTCCTCAGATTTTGCTTCAACCAGAAACTTTAACCAAAATCTTTAACTAGGTCAAAGTCCAAGGTCATGGTCACTAGGCCAAATGTTACTGCATAAATTGAAAGGTCTTATCATGGGCAACCTTCATGTATTATACCATTATTGACTTTTGATGAGGTATACTCGTGACTATACAGACTTGGTCAGATATTGGTTGACCGAGGTCGAAGACAGAGGTTAACCAATGCCTGACCAGGTCTTTATAGTCACGAGTAGACCGAAATCAAAAGTCAATAACTGCTTTATTAAATTATCAGGATTTTATTAACATCTGCATTGTAATAATACGTGAAGTCAAAGATCTAATCCTACAAAAATCAACGCACGCGCTGGTAACGCACTTGCTAATCCCAAATAGACCGCTTTTGAGCGTTAGCGGTCAACTCACTCTGAGGTACACGCTATCAAACAGTGTCTCCGCCAATTAGAAATAAGCAAAATCAGCAATAATTCTTGATCATTTAATAAAATATAAAGTTTCTACTGCATACAGTTACTTAGATTTTGCTTCAACCAGAAACTTTAACCAAAATGCTGAAGACAGACGGACGTACTGACATCGTCAATCTATATACCGAAATTGCTTTGCAATCCAGCCAAAAAGCATCAACTCCAGGTAGGTTTATGCAATAATATAATGTTAGACAAAATACTTTAAAAATGGGGCATTTTTAGCGTTAGGTCATAACATTGAGCCTATGATCAGCATCACAGGAAAAATTAGCATGGGAAATGGCCCATCTAAAACTTGTTTGTCTATAAATTTTGATTGCGTGCACTGACTGACTATCGTGTAACTTCTACCGAAATTAATGACTAAGTGAGACCTATTGAATGGTACCTGTTTTGTTCAAATTTTTGAACGATAAAGTAGTCAAAATCGTGTTTATCCAGTTTCCATAGTGAGCCATGCGGACAGTATAGTAAACAATCAGGCAAGAATCTCTCAAAAAAGAGGTCTACCCTAATCTTTACACAAAATCCATTTGAGATGCATTTGACATTGGTCATGCATCAAAAACAATTTCAATCAAGAATTACAAAGTGACTTAGTAGATTTTACCTGAAAATTTTCTTGCTAAATTGACATGATCTCTGGCAATGTGATTCTCGTAATCCATGTCACTGACCCCTTCTAATGGAAGGGATGGGCAGATATTGTTTGCTCCATAACGACAGACATATGATCCTCCTTCTTTGGAGCAATGAAAATCTCTCAGATGTCGCTGGAATTCATTAGGAGATTTGAAAATTGTTTCACAAAGCAAGCACTTTTTCCATGGATTTTGGGTGTAATTTCCACCATATGCAGAGGCCATGCTGGTTTTTATGTCACTTCAATCATTAACCTCTGACATCATTTTCAAATTCAGTATACAGCAAGTTGTCATCCACCATTACCGGTCGCAAGGAAAGCTAAAATCGATAAAATCTTTGAAATGACAACCTTCGCCGACAGCAGTCGCCATACTTTTACCCAAAACGTACTTCCGGTGATTCAATTTTTAAAAACCTGTACCGAATTTTTTATTCCGAATTTGATAATTAATCTAAAATGACTTTTAAAGTATGGCTAAACCACGATCAAAATCGCCTTTCCAATAAATAAAATGTGAAAATTCACAAAACGAACAATATTTCCTAACATAAAGGTGTGAATATAACTGCTGCACATGGGACCCCCACACCAAATCACACATACACCAAATTGAAATGATACAGCGTAGGGCAGCTATAGGTACACCACAAATAAATTCCACAACACAAGCTCAGTAAATGACATGCTTACAACTTTAAACTGGCCAACACTTCAACAACGTCGTCTGCGAACCCGGCTCATCTTCTTCTACAAAGTAATTCACAATATAATTATTGTTGCAATTTACCCAGCCCACCTCCTTATACCACAAGACACTCGCACAAGTCACTCAAATCCATCAGGCTTCAAACACATTTACACTCATAAACACATCTACAAATACTCCTTCTTTCCACATACACAATGGAACAAATTACCTCCAGACATTACATCTGCACCATCACTTGAAGCATTCAAAGAACAGGCAAGCATACCTGTTCTTTTGAACATATTCTTCTAGACAGCCAAGCAATTGTAAATAGTTTTAAATTTTTTTTTTGAATTATTGTCATTTTAAATCAAAATTCTAAATTTTTCCACAACTCCCTGTTGCGCAGCGCATAAGTTCAGTCACATAATGGTCAAATTTAAGTTGACTGAGTGCTTAAAACCTGATGAAGAAGAAGAAGACTTAGAATGGAACTCTCAACTTCATTGGCTGCTATCACAGACAAAAGACAACAAGTGCAAACTTACAACAGTTCCTTTTTGTATTAGGCCTACCTTAATTTTCCAAATTCTTTCTTGCTGTTAAGAATTCATTAGAAGTTCACTCCTCTTTAAAATTTGAAATGGTATACAGCCTTCATAATTTTTTGGGTTTTTTTTATTCCTCAGAATCTCATTTCATATTCTGTATAATTGTTAGAACAAGAATGGGAGTACTTACTATCAATTACTGAGAAACAATACCAAGAGCAATTTACAAATAGTGAAAAGAACTTATCAAGTGACCACAGAAAGCAATTCAATTTTGCAACTTAATTTCACTTGCTGTTTTTTTTTTTTTTTCTTTTTTCTTTTTTTTTTTTGACAGGAACCATTTTAATGTGATAGGCATTTCTGCAAGTCTGTGTGGTTTATGTATGACATAATGATAAAGTTAAAGGTATTGTAATACATGCATTGTGACTAGCAGACTTGATCCCCACATTTCCTTTTTTTCATACAAGTCACATAGAATCCATATTCTCTATGTCGGTGGATGTCACACAAAGGTTAAAGTAGAGATAAGATCAGAGAAGTTCCGAAAATAGTTGGGGGATAAACTCGGCGTTTGTCATAGAGCATAGTGTATGGAAATGGCTTTCTATCTAGAACCTAACATTTATATCAAGGACAAAACTATTAGAATTCATTGAAGGAACCATTGATGAATTAGCTCTTAGCTCCTCAAACCCCAATATAAAAGGAGATATGAAGAAGGAGCAAACAAAATCATGGGTTTTTCATAGGGCAGTGAAAAATCTAGAGACACATAATCCCCCTGTAAACATGGCGGAAATTTGGTCACGTGACCAGTCCAACATCAAAAATTGCAATATGTTAAATCTTCAGCTTGGACAACAGTGGTAACAAGTCCACAAGGACAGCAACTTATTTGATTATATGCATGCTTGGTGACAATAGGTTTCAAGATGACATCAGGGGCTCAATTTTGATACTCAAAGCAAATAAGCTGGTACTTGCTTAAATCAAAAGTCTTTTGGCATTTTTGGCTATGCAAACATTTGATATTAACACCAAATCTCATTACAAAAGATCAAATAATACAATCTTTCTATGCCCAGGATGACCTTGAACAGGATGATTCATCATCTGCCAGTGAGAAATGCAAGCATAAAGTTAGATTACACTATGTTTCTACTGTGTCCAGAATTACATTTTTATTTCAGCCATCTGTCTTGTCTGTAATCATATATAAATTCCTGTGGTTTTATATTCAAGAACTTTCTTTTCAAAAGAGGTCATAGGTCCTTGCAGTTACAAAAAACAAAAAAACAAAAACAAATACAAAAAGAAGGCTCATGTTAAGATTTTATTGGTGCCATGATATGACATGCTACACTCTCATTCAGTGATTAACAATGAAACAATTAACAGAAATACTTATCCTCTGTAACATAAGAACACCCATGAAAGAAATGATATATGCATCTGCTTTCTCCTTTGCTTGTGTAATATTGTATTGATGAAAAATAGTAGTAAACTTTGTATACTTGTATAAATTTTATAATTTTGAAGACACCAGTACTGCAGAATTATACATGTACCTCACTCATGTAATTAGTACACACCAAACACACATTAATTCTCACTCACTTCAATATAAATACATTTAGCAACATACAAACACATTTACACCATAACACTGTATAAACCATCACAAATTCATTTAATAGATTTTACATATACTCTAAAACTCCATAAAAAAGAACCTACAAGAGAAATATTTTACTCATTAGAGTGACTGAGTATACATGACCACCTCTAAAGAAATACAAATTAATCAAAATATTTTATCATATACATTGTAAATAATTATTTATTTTTCATGTTTTGTGAAGTAACAGGTACTTTCTTTAGTAATGTATTATACAGGTTCTATTACTATTCCATTATGTCCATTATAATGAATTGCAGACTGAATACTTCCAATACTACAATGCATGTACAAAGAAATTTATCACTAACAAAATCATGCACACAGAACTTTTTTTTGAGGACCCAATATTCCTTTACAAAACAATACACAAGTATGCTTAATACTGAAATGACAGTACTGCATTAAGTGCTGATCGTCTAAGAATTGCAAAAGTGAAACTGCAAGCATTACAATTTTCAACAGAAAACATTGCAAAATAATGTAAATTTTGTTTTTCACTTCTATTGTGAAATTTTATATATTTAAATACATGTATATAACATTTTTGACTGACATAAGAAGATAAGATGTTTAGGCCGGCAGGAGGCCGCATTAAAAAAATCAAACTGCTATTCTTATCGAACATACAGAAAGTTCATTCTTTGTTTTTGTTCCATAATTCTATCATTAAATTGTGTTGTTTACTTTTAAGGTTTCTGAAATATGCAGCTTAACATATACTGTACACATATACACATCATAAACATGTATAAAAGCATAAAAATCTACAGTAAAAATCATTTTGGCGGTGAGTCCATCACTTTTTATATTTTATATATAAATATGTTCATCAATAAATAAAAAGCTCTGACAATTACTTATTGCATGGTACAGAGAAGAAAATCTGATACATCCGTCTCATACAAACAAAGCTACTCATAAATAAGAGGGGCATGCAAGTATTCGATAATTCACCGATTGAAGGACTAGATAATATTGGAGTCTTTGCCTATACACATTCAACTGCAACAAAATGAGAGGAGGAAGATGATGCATGGGTAACCATTCATACATGTGAACATAAATAGTGTAACAATCTTGATTGCAAACAAATATAAAATATGAAATGATGATGCTAATGCATGAAACTATGAAGACTTAAAGTTATAACAGCCAGATACCAGCTGTGTATTTTTCTGTTTGAGTAATGCCGAACATTAGATGTTCATTTTGTATATACTTCTATAATAAGCTGTCATCAATCAGAGAACCTACTGGCTTTAATGACCAATCTTACAGACTGTTCATATGAAAGCACACCTCCTGAGCGTAATGATAAACCTACTGAGAGCTTGATGTCTGTACAGGGACAGATAATAATTGCACCAGATTACGGAGACTCTTGGATCTACAGTATTAGCACATGCTCACACGAGCCATATTACCGATATAGCACCGATCCTCATGTATTGGCTACACCTCTCTTTCTCATTCCTTTCTGAAGGTGAGGCTACTTTCTGCACATCCTAAAACTTCCTATTCGAGACAAATTTGTCCTATGTTATTGTCATAATGCCACAATCCATCCATTATCAGCGAGGAAGCTCATTATTTTTCGGCGATGTGTTTTGTCCAGACCACTGGGGTAGCGGATCTTTACTGGCAAGCCTTGGCGTCTCTGCAAGTAGTCCTGTAAAATAGTCATGATGAGATGTCGTAAAGATTAACAATATGATACGTTTAATTTTTTCTTTTTTTGGTATTGCTTGATTGTCTCAGTGTTTTTTTTTCAGAATCTAAAGCAAGCAACAATATCATCAGCTACTCATTACTTTAAACACCAGATATTCATTATTTAACATTTCTATCTTTAGAATATTTCATGCTTCTGCACTCCTTCACTTAATATGCAAGAGCTCTTTTTTGCACAAAAAGAAAAGTTGTTATGAACATTTCTTTAACATTATTGTGAAATGTATCTTCAATTATTCAAAACCGAACTTTTTCTTTGAGAATTTTTGCACATAACTTTTTTTTTTAAATTACAAAAGAAATGAATTTTACCTTTATAATACATGTCTTAATAGTCATGTAGTTGGCAGGACTCATTCCTATAGAATTGCACAGCTGCAAGAATGAAATAATTCGAAATATACCTCAATCATGTATATGTACATCAGTAATTAAAGATGAGAGGAAATATATCTGTTAGAAAAAGAAATAAGTTTCCCTGCCAGGAAATAGCGGTATGAAGTCATCACAAAGTCACATGATAAAAAATTTGAAAGTACTATCAGAAGGGACTCGCATGCAAAATATGAGGACCACTTATATTTAGCTAAGGTTAATGTTGACTATTTTTTCACATGTTGCAAGTCAAATAATCAATAAAAAACATGTGTTTGTGAAACATGAATGCCCCGTTGGCATTTTTGATAGTAAACAGCTGTAATGAAAAGTGTATTTCATACTCCAAGGTCTATGTCTTTGGTATCAATGGAGAGGTCCTGTCACAAGGAATACACATGTGAACTATGAAAGCCCTATCACTTACCATTCAAAAGTTATGGCCAAGGTTAAAGTTTTTCAAAAGAAGGTCAAGGTCACAAGGTCAAAAACTTTGGTATCTATGGAAAGGTCTTGTCACAAGGAATAAACATGTGAAATGTGACAGCCCTTTCACTTACCATTCAAAAGTTATGACCAAGGTTAAAGTTTTTGTGGACAAACAGACATGCCCCCGAAAAAGTTTGGTACAAACAGATAGATTCTGTCATGACAGTACTAACTCTTACATGAAGTTTTGGCCAATGATGCAGTTTTTCAAATGCTGATCACATATTGTGATTATGGTTACATGATTAAATAAGTACTGTAATCCCTACTTGCAAGGAATATGCATGCAAATTAGAATCCTTCCTACATTTGTACAGCCTGAGAGGTTTGGAAATATTTAAGATTTGCACTTGTAGATCAGAAACAGATGATAATCTTGAAATATACATAAACTAGACTTCCAAATCTTTCTCTCTTCTTTTTTCAGAGAATCATTCAACATGTTCTATCTCTTCTCCTCATTGTAAATCTCAAAGAATTTCTATACATGTAATTACTCACCCTTCTTTCCCTGTCAGATAACATATCAAAACCAGGGAGCATGGACATCTCCTTAGGAATGTTCTCCTCATCTTCATCTTTTGATTCTGATCAGAGAAATACATGTATATGTAAGTTATCACATTTATATACATTCCCCTGAGTAAAGATTATACTGATAATGCATTCTCATAACTAAATGGTACAATAAACCTAAATATCACAATGCATATGAGAAATTGAAAGCATTTTGAATAGGATTTGAAGAGGCAAACTATTAAACAAAAGCATTGGTACCAAAAATATCATAAATGGTCTCTTATTACACTAAATTTGCATAAAAGAAACAAAACAAAAGATCTTAAATATATAGAAATTTTTTATCTTTTGTGACATATAAACACAAACATTCTGAAAATGACCACATGAATCGTTTAAGCAATACATGTACCTATTTGCTATAAGTACAAATGTCATATTCAATTTCAATGTGAAGTTCAACAACGAGTGTAGGCCAAGTATCTGTGAAACCAGTTGGGGAAAATCCAGAAATACACGGTAAATATGGAGTACACAGCCAATTGTGCCTCACATGAAATTCGTATGAAATGAGCATCATGTAAATTTCACATGAAAGTTCATGTGAATTTCATATAAATTTTACATGAAATTCATGTGAAAAAAAATTCACATGAATTTCACATAAATTTACATCACATGAATTTTACATGAATTTTACTTTGTGACCTTCATACAAAATTGACTTTATATGCAATTCATGTCAGAAACTTCACATGAATTTCATGTGAAAAATTTCATGTAAATTTCATGTTCGTGCTCATTTCACATAAATTTCATGTGAACTTTTACGTAAATTTCATGTTAATTTCATATGAATTTCATGTGAGGCACAATTGGCTGTGTAACACCAAAAACGAACATACTCAACAAACTAAAGCATCATAGCAAGACATGACAATTGTTTGTAAAAGGGGCCCCAAGAAAAGTCTGGAAACAAATAACTCCTTTGAACTCAAATGCAGGCAAATAACTCATGCATAAGTACACGTAAATACATGTATAACAATATCAGTCTTGACCAAAATTTTACAAATTGATTCTCCTCATGAAGTTTCTCCTCAATACTTGTGTGAAGATTACTGAGAAAAGTCTGAAAGCAGAGATTCAATGACAACAAGTTGAACGAGATCAATAACTAAATGCATTGAGGAAATCGTAGAATCTGTAACAGGAAATAATCTACATGTACATAGAGGAGGGTTGACAACAACCTAAGCAATACCTAAACAGATGACAGGTCTCTTGATCGGCCTGATTTGGGGCCAATATTCGGCCCCATTCTTAATGCTAAATCAATCTTTTTTCCCAATTCATTAACCAATTAAAAATTCTACATTTTAAATGAAAAGGCTTAAAAATCCATTTATATTTTTCCCAACTTTTGACAAAATGTCGTTATCTTTCCCAATTTCAAAGGCCCTGGCCCCAGTCCCAAGAATTGGTGTGAGAGCCCAGGATGAGACTGCTCAAAGAAAAGATATTTTTGCCTGCTGTATGTTTGTCACTTGACCTGAAGGTGACCTTGACACTTAGGTGTCGAGTCTCATAATTCTAGATTGCCCCTGCAAGTTTTATGTAAGTGCAATGAATATTTGATAATAGCCATGTGAAAGTGACCAAAAAGACAGATACCCAATAACAGGCATAAAAATTACAAAAACAAGTTTGCAAGACAATTCTGTGTCACACTCAGGAGTGGAAACATAAACTCTCCTTTAGCTTCACAAGAGGGACACTGAAACATTACTAAAGCAACATTTAGCCTTTAGGTTGGGTTACGAAAAAAATACCTTAAATGGGCATGATTGAAATTGGTAACATTGAAATATCACAGTAATGAGCAGAGAAAGAGATAGGCTGACAAAAAACTAAATTCACACAAATACACGTACAGTAGTATACCCAGAACCATTTGATATAAGGAGATAAAAAGAACTTCAGTTTAATTCTTACCGTCGTCGTCTATAAGTATATCTAATTTTTCTCTGCAAAAAATAAATTTTGAAAAATTAGTATACCAAATCAAGCAAATAATATATTCTAAAAATATTACTATCAAACGATCTGAAGCAAATTCCTCCTAGTCTCGTTTTACCTTTCTACTTAATATATTCTATTCTAAAAAATTCTCTCTTGACCAGTCTTATTTACACACATGTATGTACTTGATATTTTCATTTTCTGAATACTGTGACAAAACAATTTATGGAAGAAGGGATAACTTACTCTATTACGCCGCTTGCCTTTTTTGACACCATTGACCCTCTCTTTGCTGGGGAGGAGCTGCCCTAAGTGAAATCAATCCATACTTATAATTAATCAATAAAGACACATTGATAAAAGATTATGCTAATTCACTTTTACATCAGAATTGCAATGTCTACTCTAATTATTTGGGCAATAAAACTCTACCACAAAATATTTCATCACATTTCTTACAAGAGACTTAACAATGCTTTGTCTGCATTGTAAATTTGCATTATTGACTGGTTACCCTTTACTTTAATATTAGATGAAAACAGCCAACAGACCTATCTAGCCATGCTGATATTCAAATTTCAAGAGCTTTAATGGTACATGTACAGCTGACACTTGTTATCTCAAACTCGGTTATCTCGAAATTCCGTTTATCTCGAAGTCGAGCGGCGGTCCCATCTTTTTTCCTTCATATTCTAACCAATTTGACTTCGGATAACTTGAAATCAGTTATCTCGAAATTTCGCTTATCTCGAAGTAATTTCGAAGTCCCAAGTCATTTTCTTCGTGTATTTTATACTCGTTAAGTCGAAGTCCTAATGTTTGTATAAACAAACCAATTAAGGTACCAAACAATAGTGAAATCGCATGGTAAACAAACAATTATAGGTACCGGTAACGCAGGTTGACTGATTCGCCGTTGTTTGATCGACCGTGAGATCAAAATTAAATAAGGGGGATAACAGTTAATTAGATAATATCATTGTGGAACATTCATTAAAATTCCATTGTTTGTTATGTTGAAATTCTTATGAGAAGCGACGGCTAAAAAAAATCCCAAAAACCAAACCAATACATCCCCCCCCCCCCCCCCCCCAAAAAAAAAAAAATTGCAAGATTTATCGTAATTGAAATAAAGCAATTTGAGCAACAATGATTATACTGATGATCTACAAAATAATCCATACATAAAATTTCATACACTCTGAGGAAGATGATTAAACTTGATTGCATGCAAGTACATTTAAGTAAAGAATGAAGACATGTATACGACTTTAAAATCTAGCAGACGAAAAAATTAAGTAGCGTACGAACAAATGTCTTCATTGTACTTTGATGACACAATGATCTAAAACTCTTGAAGGTAAACGGCTTATGACAGATTGATAAGACAACCAAACTTGTAAAATTTCAGTATTAAGAATACGTTTATGGCACTTCTAGAATCTATTTTACGTTGTGAAGTAAACATTACATTGTCAGCACGAGTAGCCTTTTAAGCTCCGATATCTATTGTATAAATTACAATAGCAAAACGATTCTTTCAGCCTTATAGGTGGTACAATACATTCGAAAATATAACGTAAATTCGACTGATGTTTATCTGATGTTTATCTCGAACTCCGCTTATGTCGAAGTATTTTCAGTGGGCCCATCGACTTCGAGATAACGAGTGTCAGCTGTACATCTATTGAACAACTTCGATACATAGAGAAAATTCTTAAACACTACTTTATACTTTATTTCTCACCATTTTCTTTTTCTGTTCCTTTTTCTTTTCTCTTCTAAAGCCTTCATCTTCAAATTTTTCTACATCTGAAAGCAAATGAGATTTCAAAACATATCCTACACATGTAAATGCATATACAGTCAACCATGTATAATTTGCCCACTCATGAAGGTAACAGAATAGAAACATACATGTACATGTATGTGAATAAAAAACTTCATTTCAAAATTTATTTTATTGATCCCTCTTAGAAAGTCTACGGTAAATAAAGAATATAGAAAGGTACAGAATCTACGGCAAATCTTAGGTTTTTCACATGTAGGTAAAGAATACAGTGAGGGTCGCTTGATGAGAAAATATGAACACACATGCCAAATATGAGACCCTTACGGTGAAGAAGTTATGGCCAATGTGAGAGTCCTTAGACAAAGTGAATCGGCAAGTAATTACAAATGTACCATTGCAATTATGAAAGTATACATGCCAATTCTAAAAAGTTCTATTGTAAGATTTTTGTACACCATTCATGCCTGTATATCAATTATAATTGCTAACATCAATTTTCCTTATAAATCCTTAAATTACATTATGTAATTGACACGTACCTTCCATTTTTGTAATACCATTATTTCTGTAGTGTAATAATTCTTTTATCCTTGCTCGAAGTTCTCTCTCCTCTGTAACAATAGTAACAAAAAATACATGTAATAGAAGTAACCAGACTGTATGATAAATTGTAAGTGACACAGATTGCTTGTACATATAAAATTTAGTTTGATCATTATTAAATATCATACAATACGACATTATTTCATCTCATTTACATACATACATTTCTCGTAATAATGCACAACTTAATCCCTTTAATTTCAAAAGAGAAATGTTACATTTGAAAGCCAGATTACAGAGATCTCATACATGTACTTTGGTACTATTTTTTCAATAGTCACAAATGAAACATTTTAAACAGAGCAAAACCCTTTAGTAAATTATGACACAGCAATTCAAAAGTTTGCTGAGCTAATCAATGTCTGTAGTCTAGGTTGTAAAATAAAGAATTTGAACAATGGCATCTGAGAACTTGAAAATGGACTATTATGACAATTAACAATACACAATTTTTATGTACAAAGAAATCCTACTTTGTGTGCATTCTAGGAACTTCTCGTGTTCAGCCGCTATGCTAAACTGTGCGAATACTTTCATTTTCTCCTGAAATTCTCTGAAAAATAGATGTACACTTTAACAAAGGTTTCATAGACAGCTCAGAGCTAAAAAGAAAGTAGACAGTGAGCACTTATTTCATGTACATTCATCTATGATTTACTAAGTACATGTTTACTACATGTACATGTATCAAGAAGACTACCTCTCATCCTTGGTTCCTTTTTTCCGACCCGGTGTTTGTGACTTCTGCTTGGCCAATGAAGTAGCTGCCTGTATAAGATTATATTCCCTCGCTAGTCTTTTCCTTCTCTCCCTTTCTTTTAATCTTGTCCTGTATTTTTCCACCTGAGTGAGTTTTACAGCTGAAAGAAAGAGAGCAAGATTTACAAGTATGTAGAAACATAAGGAGCATGCATACCTTTCTTCTTATCTACAACAATGTATAATTACCCTGCAGTTACATGTAATATTTGCCATTCTTTCATTTCTGATTTTTCTTGGAACATTATATCATGTGCGTGATTTTACCTTTTACAGAAAATCTTACTTTGCAATACAATTGCTTCTACAAAGCGCAAGTACATGTACGTGTACATTGACTGAGAGAAGATTTTCATGAGATACATGTACATGTAGTTCATAAGGCCACACATCTGAGTCTTAATAGTATTTTCTAATGAAAAGTGGCAGCTGAATGGTGAAAAACTGCAAAGATAGCCCATCTAATGATTGAATTTTTTTTCAAACTCAATATCTAAAACATCTGTATGTAGTGATAGGGTGTGTTCTGAATTTAATGAAATACAATACATTCAGTGAAAGAATTTCCAATTAAACAAAATGTTTTTCATAAAAAAACAGATGTCTCCCCCCTCCCTCTAAGTTACTTTGACCTTAGGCCAAAATGCAAAATGATGTGAAACCTTTGAGTCATGGGCAACATCATACTAAAACATGAAAGTGATTCATTACATTGTTTGAGGTAAAGGCCAAACATGATTGGCATATACAATTTCATTATAAGCATATTTAAAGAAATTGACTTTGGTCACATGACCTTGGATTTAGGTGATCTGAAACCTACACTCACTGACGAGGGTTAAGTACCCGAAACATGCATGTCTGGTCCATGCCGCAAACTTATCTGCTTTTAAAGATATAGCACAGACTCAATAGCATTTACAATTTCATTAAAAAATGTAATACTTGACCTTAGTCATATGACCTTTGATCAAGGAGGTGTGAAACCTTTGGGTCATCAGTACCATCATACTAAAATATGACATGATCCGATCACGGTTCAAAAGATTAAGCCTGGACATAATACATTTAACAAATACAATTTCATTTAAAATATACTAATTGACCTTGACTTTGGTCACATGACCTTGAGTCAACGTGATGTGAAACCTTTACGTGATAAGCAAAAACATACTAAAATATGAAAGTGATCCGGCAAACGGTTCAAGAGATATAGCCCGGACAGGAATGTATGCATAATTTCATTAAAAATGCACTAAGTGACCTTGACCTTGGTCATATGACCTTGGGTCAAGGTGATGTGAAACCTTCGGGTCATAAGCAACAACATACTAAAATATGAAAGTGATCCGACAAACGGTTCAAGAGATATAGCCCGGACAGGAATGTATGCATAATTTCATTAAAAATGCACTAAGTGACCTTGACCTTGGTCACATGACCTTGGGTCAAGGTGATGTGAAACCTTCGGGTCATAAGCAACAACATACTAAAATATGAAAGTGATCCGGCAAACGGTTCAAGAGATATAGTCCGGACAGGAATGTATGCATAATTTCATTAAAAATGCAATAGGTGACCTTGACCTTGGTCACATGACCTTGGATCAAGGTGATGTGAAACCTTCGGGTCATAAGCAACAACATACTAAAATATGAAAGTGATCCGGCAAACGGTTCAAGAGATATAGTCCGGACAGGAATGTATGCATAATTTCATTAAAAATGCAATAGGTGACCTTGACCTTGGTCACATGACCTTGGATCAAGGTGATGTGAAACCTTCGGGTCATAAGCAACAACATACTAAAATATGAAAGTGATCCGGCAAACGGTTCAAGAGATATAGCCAGGACAGGAATGTATGCATAATTTCATTAAAAATGCACTAAGTGACCTTGACCTTGGTCACATGACCTTGGGTCAAGGTGATGTAAAACCTTCGGATCATAAGCAACAACATACTAAAATATGAAAGTGATCGGGCAAACGGTTCAGGAGATATAGCCCGGACACGATGTGTGACAGACTGACAGACGAACAGACAGAGTCACAGACGGACGACGAAGGCAAAACCAATATGTCTCCTCCCCGTTGGGAGGGAGACATAATAACTAAAGCTAACTGATGTTAAAATCCATCTTCCTTATTCAATTTTTTCTGATAAAATTTCCTGTTCAGCTCCCTTGAAAGTTTTAACCAGTCAAATATAGCTTCACAAATCCCCTCCTTCCTTTCATACTGTTGGGTGTTACTTTAATTACCTATGTCAATATCTTCATCATCGTAGTTATTGGCTAAGCTACTTATCACAGTTTCTGCATCATTGTCATGCTCCTAAAATGTAAAAATAAGGAAAAATGTTACGTTTTTCCATACTTGCCAGATGTCCTGGCGGGACAAAAATGTCCCGAAAAATCACGCCCAAAAAATCTGTCCCGCCGTGACACGAAAATTCCCGTAAAATCAAAATTTGTCCCGAAATGTCCCGTATCTCAATGCTAAGTCATTTTTTCTTTTATCGTTCAAAGAGAGTCATGTTATTGTTGGCTAAACAGCTGATTAATGGATCTAACATATGGTATACCTGAGATTATAGGCATGAAAACATGTTTTGATGGTGATTACTGTTTAATTGGCTTACATGTTTATATTTCATATGATTATCGTAGGCCGATTGGTTGTTCCTCAGACACCGCCCCACACTATAATTTTATGCCGACAAGATGTCTCATGTATGATTGCTAGTTAAATCTTAAAGTATCAATTTATTCAAAGGAAATAACGTTATCCTATTAGACATTTCAGTAATCACAGGGCGTCCAGTATTTTAAAAAGCCTACCGTTACAAGTAATTTTCCTAAAGGTGTGCGATAGAATGCTTACGTCCTGACTTTATTTGCACATTGTAAATTATTTTTTAAAGACTCAGCCATGTGCAAGAGAAACATAAGCTAAAATAAACGGAGTACATTACAAACGACTGAGAAGTGCTTCAATTTCTTTCTATTTTTAATGCTGTAGGATATCGATTCCACTCTTCAGGAGATAAACGTTACGACTTACATGTAATGATAACCAATTTATTGAACCCACCATAAAAAAAAAACGACAAGTCTTTATCGTGTGCATACACGGGGATTAAGGGACTAGATTGGGTACATGACTTGTTATAAGTAAAAAAAAGGTCCTGGAATGTGTCCCAGAATTTTTAAATTTTTGTCCCAGAATTTTGTCATTTGTCCCTGAAAATGTTCATCAATTTCCCAGAATGGCTGGCATGTATGTTTTTCATATGTTAACAAAGAAGATTGAAGCTGTGAAAAAAGGTTCTGGATATACATGTATGAATGTGGAAGGATCTTATGAAAGGTTAAATTGAACTTGGAAAATGTAATTGTAACAAGTACATGTACATTTCTTTGTACATTGTACATGCATTTTTACAGAAGATTCACTTCTGACAGTCATCAATTTTGATAGTGCTTTCAAAACTTTAAACAAGTAATTTCTATAATAATCTAAAAACTTGTGACAAAGTATTACATGTAAAGGATAAGGTCTTACCCTTTCAAAATCATCTCTGAATGGCATATAGCCCAATTCATGTTGTTCTTGGATAGAGAGCTCTATGGGGTTGACAGGTGTTGTAATACTAGGGGATAAAGGACCTGAAACACAATCAAGTACAGTATGTTTACCTAAATACCTACAACAAGTAAACAACTCATCATTTATATTACACAGAGACTGATACATGTGTACATGTTTTGTAAGAATGTACATAGAGTATTCTCACATCATTTATGATACAATTTGTTTGCTTTTCACATCCCTAACCCTTGGCGAGAGGATTAAAATCACAGAAGTCTTATATACATACATGTACATGTAAATACTGCATGAAATAGAACATCATTTGAAATTGTTTTTATCACAGGTATAAGACTACTAATTGACTTCTTACCTCCATGAGGGCAGGTATGGTCCTGTATAATGTTCTTAGCATCAGGAAATATTGTTTCTGAAAAAAAAAGTTAAGATGTCTGAATTGAACACTTAAAACCGTTTGATTTTATTCATAATCCAATGAATATTCAAGTATAAAATTACAGAAAAATAGCTGAAGAAAACAAAAACATAAAGCATATGTAATTGCTGCACTAATGCATAAATATTACCAGTATATTTATGACAATCGGCACATTTTACTTATTCCATGATACAATAATTTCATTATCATATCAAGTACATGTAACACTCAATTTCATTTAAAGGTTTTATTTAAATACATGTAGTTAATTTCAATGTTCATCACTTCATCATGTATGTGTATAGTTCATGATTTGTACCTCCTCAATCTATCTCACCTTTTCCTATACTGCCTTGAACATAAAAAGTGATGTAATGGTCTTGACACTCTGAAAAAGAAATTGGTGAAATACTTTAGAGAAATGTAGATGCGTACTGCAGAAAAATGAATTGTCTGAGGTTCATATGTCACCACCAGAAGCTTGACTAACCAGTGCATCAAGACGTACAGACAGAAGAACAAACAAGAGCCCCAGGGGGCACAACGCTCACCTGATACCCATGCACGCTCTAATTGACATACTGACATTGAATACTGATAGTGCCAGTACCAGGATTTTAGCCCACAACCTTTCTAACAAGATTTTTGCCGGATGCAGACAAGTTTTTTTTTCAGACAACCTTTAAAAGTACAAACAAGAGAAAATAATCACATTTCAAAACAACAACTTTTTTACTGATTTGAAAAGATGGATTATGCGATCCAAAGTCATATGCCCAGCTAGTATAGTTCGATTATGCAACATCAAAAATAAAATCATTTTGTAAAATTCCACATTAATGTGCAACAGAAACAGAATAAAACAATGAAATGATTTCATAAATTAAGTTTATTTAAAATTGAACACCAAACCTTTCATTATTAATAGCTAGTATGCCAGAAAATAATAAAGCCTGTGTTTGTGAAACACGAATGCCCCGCGGTGACATCTTTGTTGGTATAAACACCATTTTCTGTTAAGTATGTGAGAGGTCAGGGTCAGAGTAATGTTGGTATCAATGGAAAGATCTTGTCACAAAGAATACACATGTACAATATGAAAGCCCTATCACTAACCATTCAAAAGTTATGCCCAATGTTTTTTTTTCAGACAACCTTTAAAAGTACAAACAAGAGAAAATAGTCACATTTCAAAACAACAACTTTTTTACTGATTTGAAAAGATGGATTATGCAATCCAAAGTCATATGCCCAGCTAGTATAGTTCGATTATGCAACATCAAAAATAAAATCATTTTGTAAAATTCCACATTAATGTGCAACAGAAACAGAATAAAACAATGAAATGATTTCATAAATTAAGTTTATTTAAAATTGAACACCAAACCTTTCATTATTAATAGCTAGTATGCCAGAAAATAATAAAGCCTGTGTTTGTGAAACACGAATGCCCCGCGGTGGCATCTTTGTTGGTATAAACACCATTTTCTGTTAAGTATGTGAGAGGTCAGGGTCAGAGTAATGTTGGTATCAATGGAAAGATCTTGTCACAAAGAATACACATGTACAATATGAAAGCCCTATCACTAACCATTCAAAAGTTATGCCCAATGTTAAAGTTTTTGAAAAGTAGGTCAAAGGTCAAGGTCACGAGGTCAAAAATTTTGGTATCAATGGAAAGGTATTGTCACAAGGAATACACATGTGAAATATGAAAGCTCTATCACCTTCCATTCAAAAGTTATGCCCAATGTAAAGTTTTTCGGACAAACAGACAGACGGATAGGCCAAAAACTATATGCCCCCGTATCTTTGATTCCGGAAGCATAAAAAACAAAGACTTTTCGGTTTTGCCTTTATTCATATTAAATTATACAGAAATCTATGAATGAGAGCTTTTGAATAGTATTGATTTCATCTTAATACATGTAACGTACAGTCAAAATCGTGTTAATCCAATTAACACAGACAAGTTGTTAGCGGACAATATTAATTCAAGTGAGTTGTGCAGAAATTGAGCCAATTTATTTTCCAAACAGCAGTGTACGGTGTATCAAACCTCATGACCCAGTTAAGCCACTTGGACAAATTATTTTTGGTAAATATGCTGAAATGCGGCGTTTGGAAATCAGGGATTTTTCAAGTCTGTTTTTGGGTCCGATTATCGGACCCATTCCCAATGCCAAAATGACCTGTATTTTCCCAATTTATGGTTGAAATTTCCCAATTTGAACCTCCTAATTTTTTTGAAGTGTTCTTCAATAAAGAGCAAAATAATGACAACTGAAATACATTGCAGAAATACGACATTAAGGATCGATGTGTAAACTGGTCAGAAATCTTGTATCCGGTATAGGTTTACGTTTTAATCATCAAATCGTATCTCCAGTATTGGGAACCCATGACCATGTCGTCTTACAACAGCAAATTTGATACCAAAAAATGACAAAAGGGAGTACATCTTCTTTGTAGAGGAGAGATATGTTCTTCAAAATAAAATTGTGGATAGTGACTATGAAAGAAACAACAGAAAGTAGTTCATGTTCAGTAAACAGAATAGGGCGACTCGGACAGTGGGAATGTCCCCCGTCAAACACTGACTTTGAATCTGAATCCTGATTGATCATGATCATTAAAGTAGCCCCTCTGACTCTGAACAGATGCCTGTTCCTGATCCTAGAAGATAATCATTATGTCCTTTGAAGTACAATCTAAAGTATAGATGGTTTTAATAGTACTCTGTTTATTTTATTGAAGACACTTTGAATAAGAAGGAGTTATATCTCTGTGTAAGGATTTATTCCATTAAGAATCAAATTAAACTGTTGGAAATTCCCAATTCCATTGAAATGCCGCGATTTTTCCCAATTTTACCGGACCCTGGACCCAAAGTGAAATACCCTGAAAAATCCCTGGGAAATGTATTTTTAGCATATTGAATCAATAGTCGTGATAAATTAACTTCGAACTTGATCTTGTTTTTTATGCAATCTACAGATAGGTTTGAAAATACGCAAAATTCGGAACATTTTCGATGAGGACGCAGAGTTCCTGTAAAAAAAGTGAAATTTGCGAAAAAAGGACATGCATGACCCCCCCCCCCCCCCCCTTTTTCTTTACATTTTTATGCGTGCCAAAGATTCACAATCAAAAAAGACCAATTTTACAGACTTCCGGGCATTTCAAGTCAGTCAAAATTTTTAGTGTGAACCTTTTTATTTCCTGTAGATACCCCTACTAAAGGGGCAAGGAGGTATTGAACCAATCAAATCTGTAACAGAAGATATATGGCGACTATGTTTACCATAGATACAGAAATAAGACAGAGAAAATAAGCATTAAATAGGGAAATTGTTCTGAAATATGCATGTATGCAAAAAAAGCAATCCAAGGAATGCTTGTGTCGCCTGCGTAGCGGATTTTTTTTTTATTGAAATTAGGTCAAATATCAAGGGCAAGGTCACTAGGTTAAAAATTATGGAATGTTTAGAAAGGTCTTTTCATAAGGAATACAAACATGAAATATCAAAGCCCTATCACTTACCACTCAAAAGATATAGCAAATCATAGATTTATTGAAAAGTAGGTCAAATATATAGGGCAAGTGCACGAGGTAACCAGACTTGTCAGAATGACAACATAGCTCGCCGGTGGCAACCATATGTAAATTGCAACAACAACAATAAAAAAGGTCTTATCACAAGGAATGCACATGTGAAATATCAAAGCCCTATCACTAACCATTCAAAAAATATGGCCAAGGTTAAAGTTTTTCAAAAGTAGGTCAATCATCTCCAAGGTCAAGGTCACAAGGTCAAAAATTTTGGTATCCATGGAAACGTCTTGTCACAAGGAATACACATGTGAAATATCAAAGCCCTATCACTTACCATTCCAAAAATATGGCCAAGGTTAAAGTTTTTCAAAAGTAGGTCAATCATCTCCAAGGTCAAGGTCACAAGGTCAAAAATTTTGGTATCCATGGAAACGTCTTGTCACAAGGAATACACATGTGAAATATCAAAGCCCTATCACTTACCATTCCAAAAATATGACCAAGGTTAAAGTTTTTCAAAAGTAGGTCAATCTCCAAGGTCGAGGTCACAAGGTCAAAAATTTTGGTATCCATGGAAACGTCTTGTCACAAGGAATACACATGTGAAATATCAAAGCCCTATCACTTACCATTCCAAAAATATGGCCAAGGTTAAAGTTTTTCAAAAGTAGGTCAATCTCCAAGGTCGAGGTCACAAGGTCAAAAATTTTGGTATCCATGGAAAGGTCTTGTCACAAGGAATACACATGTGAAATATCAAAGCCCTATCACTTACCATTCCAAAAATATGGCCAAGGTTAAAGTTTTTCAAAAGTAGGTCAATCTCCAAGGTCAAGGTCACAAGGTCAAAAATTTTGGTATCCATGGAAAGGTCTTGTCACAAGGAATACACATGTGAAATATCAAAGCCCTATCACTTACCATTCCAAAAATATGGCCAAGGTTAAAGTTTTTCAAAAGAAGGTCAATCTCCAAGGTCAAGGTCACAAGGTCAAAAATTTTGGTATCCATGGAAAGGTCTTGTCACAAGGAATGCACATGTGAAATATGAAAGCCCAATCTGTATTGGTTTAAAAGTTATAAGCAAGGTTAAAGTTTTTGTGCACGCGCACGCAGACGCAGACGCAGACGCAGACGCCAACGCCGACGCCGGGGGTATGACAATAGCTCTCCGGACATTCGTCCCGGCGAGCTAAAAAATGATGGTATGTGAAGAAAGGTCTTGTCACATGGAATGCACATGTGAAATATCAAAGCCTATCACTCAGCAATCAAAAGAAATAGCCAATCTAAGATTTTTTGAAAAGTAGGTCAAATATCTAGGTCAAGGTCATGAGGTCAAAAGTTATGATATGTGTAGAAAGGCCTTGTCACAAGGAATACACAAGAGAAATATCAAAGCCCTATCACTTGCCAATCAATAGATATAGCCAATCTTGGTTTTTTTTTTAAAGTAGGTCAAATATCTAGGTCAAGGTCATAAGGTTAAAAAATATAGTATGTGAAAAAAGGGCTTGTCACAAGAAATACACATGTGAAATATCAAAGCCCTATCACTTACCAATCAAAAGATATAGCCAATCTTAGATTTTTTGAAAAGTAGGTCAAATATCTAGGTCAAGGTCATGAGGTCAAAAAATATGGTTTGCGTAGAAAGGTCTTGTCACAAAGATTACACATGTGAAATATCAAAGCCCTATCACTTGCCAATCAAGAGATATAGCCAATATTAGATTTTTAGAAAAGTAGGTCAAATATCTAGATCAAGGTCACAAGGTCAAACATTATATGTGTAGAAAGGTCTAATCACAAGGAATACACATGTGAAATATCAAAGCCCTATCACTAATCAATCAAGAGAAATAGCCAATATTAGATTTTTAGAAAAGTAGGTCAAATATCTAGGTCAAGGTCACAAGGTCAAAAATTATGATATGTGTATAAAGGTCTTGTCACAAGGAATACACATGTGAAATATCAAAGCCCTATCACTTACCAATCAAAAGTTATGGGGTGTGACACCCAAGTTTGACAGACAGACGGACAGACGGATGGACGGATGGACGGACAGACGAACAACGGACAAAGTGATCCCTAAGTGTCGCTGTGCTTCGCAGGCGACACAAAAAGTCAACATCTTAATAAGCTCAAAATGCATCGAAGATGCAAAATGCCGAGTTGCAAAACTGGAATGTAAGTATGAATATGCAGACTAACATGAAATGTGTATGGTTTGTAACAACATTTTGTGGTCCTAAATGAAAATTTCTGGATCAAGAAATGGTCTTCTCTTTATTCTATATCAGCGTGTAATATATTTTCAAGGATACAGATTTTCAATCTCATCATACAGAATACTTTATGTATTTGTATGTACAATATGATATAACAAAGCATACTCTAAAGATACAGAATAAGGTACAATTCATATCTTAAATCACGGGAAACATTTCTGGCAAGTTTCATGATTATAGGTGCAATACAGGCTCAAATATGGTTGGGAAAACATTTTCAATCATCTGAGTCCTGTGACCTTGACCTTTGACCTTTTGACCAAAAAATTAATGGCAAGTTTCATGATTATAGGTGCAATACAGGCTCAAAAATGGTCTGGAAACCATTTTCAATTACCTAAGTCCTGTGACCTTGATCTTTGACCCTTTGACCCCTAAATCAAAAGTGGTCATTTTCTATTCACTGGAAACATTTCTGGCAAGTTACATGATTATAGGTGCAATACAGGCTCAAATTCAGTCGGGAAACCATTTTTAATCATCTTAGTCCTGTGACCTTGACCTTTGACCTTTTAACCCCAAAATTGATAGTGGTCATCCTTGATCCATGGGAAACATTTCTGGCAAGCTTCATGATTATAATTGCAATACAGGCTGAAATATGGTCCGGAAACCACTTTCAATCATCGGAGTCCTGTGACCTTGACCTTTGACCTTTTGACCCCAAAATCAATAGGGGTCATTCTTGATTCATGGGAATCATTATTGGCAAGTTTCATGATTATAGGTGCAATACAGGCTAAAATATGGCCAGGAAACAATTTTCAATCATCAGAGTCCTGTGACCTTGACCTTTTGACCCCAAAATCAAAAGTGGTCATTTTCTATTCACAGGAAACATTTCTGGCAAGTTACATGATTATAGGTGCAATACAGGCTGAAATATGGTCCGAAAACCAATTTCAATCAACAGAGTCCCATGACCTTGACCTTTGACCTTTTGACCCCAAAATCCATAGGCCTCATCCTTGATTCAAGGGAAACATTTCTGGCAAGTTTCATGATTATAGGTGCAATACAGGCTGAAATATGGTCCGGAAACCATTTTCAATCATCTGAGTCCTGTGACCTTGACCTTTGACCTTTTGACCCCAAAATCAATAGGCCTCATCCTTGATTCAAGGGAAACATTTCTGGCAAGTTTCATGATTATAGGTGCAATACAGGCTGAAATATGGTCCGGAAACCATTTTCAATCATCTGAGTCCTGTGACCTTGACCTTTAACCTTTTGACCCCAAAATCAATAGGGCTCATCCTTGACTAATGGTGAGTAAGTGTATGAAGTTTCATTGTTATAGCCTCTTTCGTAGTTGACTTGTAGTCCGGAAACCAATTGTTGACGCCCTCCCCGCCCGCCCGCCCAGACGCCCGCCCAACCGCCCGCCCAGACACCCGCCTGCCCGCCCGTCTCACATCAAATTAAGAGCCGAGTTTTGCAACTCGGCTAATAAAAATAAATTCAGAGTATATTTGATAGCGTATGTGGCCAAGTTAATTCGAAGTATGAAAATAAGTACACAAAGCCAAACTAGCTATAGCTTGTCTTATTTAAAAAATCATTAAAAATCTAAAAGTTGATATTTTGACAAAATTCTTTCACAGTTTCATATCTAGCGATAAATATAAAAATAAAAAGAGAAAAAAAACTGAACAAGAGGCCCAAGTGGGCCTATATCGCTCCCCTGAGAACCATGTCACTTTTGCTGAATGACTGAATACATGCACATTGTAATGGTGATTGTTAGTGTGGTCCATCCTTAAAGTCATGTAAAAAAAAAATCCAAAAAAATATTTTGGCACAGAATCTATATGAAAGCATTATATTAATGGCGTCAAGTGTGATTAATATAACAGCAAATTAGGTCTCAAAGACATGCTTTCAATGTGTTAGTTCAGGAAATAGTATGAAAATGTCCATTTCTGACAAAGTCCGAAAAGACATAAAAAATTTGACTTCAGAGTGGAACTAAAAACAGGAATACTTCTTAAGAGATCCCTCTAGATCATTCTGATGCCTTCGGTTTGTTGATATATGCTTGGACTCTGAAGAAGTAGTTTGTCAAAGAACCCTGTGACCTACTTTGCCCCGGGTGGCGACACTTGTTGACGGATCTTGATGAAAAACAACATTACTTGTAGGGAACCATTAGCATATCACACCTACCAAGTTTCTTTAAAATGCCCCAGCGGTTCTGAAGAAGAAGTTGAAAATACCCTCCCCCACCTCTTCCAATTCAATAAGAAAACAAGCAGATTCAGAGAATCGTGGTCCCCCGCTTGGGGTGTTTGACTCAGAAAAATCTGAGTCCTTTATGTAGCTCAAATATCTAGGTCATGGTAACGAGGTCAAAAATTTTTGTGTCAGTGTAAAGGTCTTGTCACAAGGAACTCACATGTGAAATGTGAGAACTGTATCTCTTCTGGTTAAAAAGTTATAGCCAAGGTTAAAGATTTTGTGACACAGACAGACGGACAGACAGATGAATGAGATTTAATGTCCCCCGCTTTAGAGTACTGCAAACGGTACAAAATATGCCTGTCATGAAAAATTTGTGAAGGTTATTTTATCACATTACTTGACCAGAAAGAACAACTTGCATATTTGATCTGCAACTGAGGAAAACAAAGTGATGTACCAAATGAAATGACAAGATTAGAACTTGGTATGAAGTTTATAAAAATAAAGTCACAAAAAATAACAACACTTCTTAAGACAGCTCTCTAGATAATTCAGATGCTTTCGGTTTGTCGATACATGCTTCCGTTCTGAAGAAGAAGTTTGTCAAAGGAGGGTACCCTCTGGGACCTACTTTTGCCTCTGGTGGCGCCACCTATTGAGAGATCTGGACGAAAAACAACAACACTTGTAGGGGACCATTAGTACTTCATACCTTCCAAGTTTCATGAAAATCTGCCAAGCGGTACTGGAAAAGAAGCAGAAAATGTATCAAGATCAACCCCCCCCCCCCCCTCCCTTTTTACATAAGAAAATAATTTATAAAAATTCATGAAAATAAAATTTGAGCATAAAATACATATCAAAACATTAAGTAACTGAAAAAGATAAAGATGCATTAAATGAGTGCATAAAATCATACATTTATGGAGTAACTGGAAGAAATAGTGCAAAAATGAGCATTTCTGACGAAGTCTTAAAAGACATCAAAAACGCGTCAAAAATTTGACTTCAGAGTTGAACCAAAAAAAACACACTTCTTAAGACATCTCTCTAGATCATTCAGATGCTTTCGGTTTGTCGATACATGCTTCTGTTCTGAAGAAGAAGTTTGTCAAAGGAGGGTACCCTCTGGGACCTACTTTTGCCTCTGGTGGCGCCACCTAATGAGGGATCAGGACGAAAAACAACAACACTTGTAGGGGACCATTAGTACTTCATAACTACCAAGTTTCATCAAAATCTGTTCAGCCGTTCTGGAGAAGAAGTCGAAAATGTGAAAAGTTTACGACGACGACGGACGATGGACGCCGGACGGACGGACGCCGGACGGTGCGCTATGACAATAGCTCATTTGAGCTTCGCTCAGGTGAGCTAAAAAGGGAAAAAAAATTTTTTGGGGTTCCGCCGGGGTTTGAAGCCACTCCCCATGGGTCCATTGGGCATGGAAAACATACATTATACCTATGTACAATCTTAAAAAATATTCCTTAAAAATCCAAAAGTGGATATCTGGACAAAATTCTTTCACTTGTAGGGTACCATGCATGAGTACCTCATACCTACAAATTGTCATGACAATCTGAAGAGTGGTTATAGAAAAGAAGCAGAAAATGTATGAAAATCACCCCCCCCCCCCCCTCCCCTTCCTTTTTACATAAGAAAAAAAATCATAAAAAATCAAAAAAATAAAATTTAAGCATAAAATACATATCAAAGCATTAATTAAGTTAAATATGATAAATATGTAGTAAATGAGTGTGTAAAATCATACACTTATTGAGTTATTTAAAGGAAAAGTGCAAAAATGTGCATTTCTGACTAAGTCCGAAAAGACGTCAAAAACGCGTCAAAAATTTGACTTCGAAGTGGAACCAAAAATAACAACACTTCTTAAGACATCTCTCTAGATCATCCTGATGCTTTCGGTTTGTCGATACATGCTTCGGTTCTGAAGAAGAAGTTTGTCAAAGGAGGGTACCCCCCGTGACCTACTTTTGGCTGTGGTGGCGCCACCTGTTGACAGATCCGGACGAAAAACAACAACACTTGTAGGGGACCATGAGTACCTCATACCTATCGCTATGACAATAGCTCACTAGAGCCTTTGGCTCAGGTGAGCTAAAAATCATTCAAAAAATCACAAAAATAAAATCTTAGCATAGAATAGATATATGAAATATATATATATATACATATATTTATAACCAGACTTGTCAGAATGACAACATAGCTCGCCGGTGGCAACCATATGTAAATTGCAACAACAACAATAAAAAAGGTCTTATCACAAGGAATGCACATGTGAAATATCAAAGCCCTATCACTAACCATTCAAAAAATATGGCCAAGGTTAAAGTTTTTCAAAAGTAGGTCAATCATCTCCAAGGTCAAGGTCACAAGGTCAAAAATTTTGGTATCCATGGAAAGGTCTTGTCACAAGGAATACACATGTGAAATATCAAAGCCCTATCACTTACCATTCCAAAAATATGGCCAAGGTTAAAGTTTTTCAAAAGTAGGTCAATCATCTCCAAGGTCAAGGTCACAAGGTCAAAAATTTTGGTATCCATGGAAACGTCTTGTCACAAGGAATACACATGTGAAATATCAAAGCCCTATCACTTACCATTCCAAAAATATGACCAAGGTTAAAGTTTTTCAAAAGTAGGTCAATCTCCAAGGTCGAGGTCACAAGGTCAAAAATTTTGGTATCCATGGAAACGTCTTGTCACAAGGAATACACATGTGAAATATCAAAGCCCTATCACTTACCATTCAAAAAATATGGCCAAGGTTAAAGTTTTTCAAAAGTAGGTCAATCTCCAAGGTCAAGGTCACAAGGTCAAAAATTTTGGTATCCATGGAAAGGTCTTGTCACAAGGAATACACATGTGAAATATCAAAGCCCTATCACTTACCATTCAAAAAATATGGCCAAGGTTAAAGTTTTTCAAAAGTAGGTCAATCTCCAAGGTCAAGGTCACAAGGTCAAAAATTTTGGTATCCATGGAAAGGTCTTGTCACAAGGAATACACATGTGAAATATCAAAGCCCTATCACTTACCATTCCAAAAATATGGCCAAGGTTAAAGTTTTTCAAAAGAAGGTCAATCTCCAAGGTCAAGGTCACAAGGTCAAAAATTTTGGTATCCATGGAAAGGTCTTGTCACAAGGAATGCACATGTGAAATATGAAAGCCCAATCTGTATTGGTTTAAAAGTTATAAGCAAGGTTAAAGTTTTTGTGCACGCGCACGCAGACGCAGAAGCAGACGCAGACGCCAACGCCGACGCCGGGGGTATGACAATAGCTCTCCGGACATTCGTCCCGGCGAGCTAAAAAGCACAGGGAAGAAATAAACAACAAAGTTAAGTATTCAGAAAATGTCGGATCGGCCCAGCTTTTAAGGCTAATGCATGTCTCTCGCAGAAAAAAGATATAAAGAGCACAAAAATGGTGCGAGAGACTCACAACACTAAAATAATTAACCTCAAATTTTCAGAGCTCCACAGCTCCTTCTTCAGGAGGGATCGTAAATTTTTCCACCATGTTGTTCTTGATTATTGATCAAAGTATATTTAAAATAGTCTGGTGAGCGGTACCTTATAATTAGTCAGCAAAAATTTGTCAGAGTTGGAATAAAAGTGTCAGACAATAATACCATTTGCATTCCCCATTCCTGCATAAAAGGGTAAGAAAATAATACCATTTGCATCCCCCATTCAGCTAGGTGCCACCTGTTGATGGATCCTGACAAAAACCAACAACACTTGTAGGTGACCATTAGTACTTTATAAATACCATTAAGTTTCATCAAAATCCCTTTAGCTGTTCTTGAGAAGAAGTAAAAATTGTGAAAAGTTTACGACAGACAAACGACAGATGACGGACACCGGACGGATCACTATGACAATAGCTCACTAGAGACTTTGGCTCAGGTGAGCTAAAAAAATACCACCGGGATTTCAATCCACCACCCTTGGGTCCACTGGGCATGGAAAACATACCATAAATACAATCTTTAAAAAAAAATCATTAAAAGTTAAAAGCTGATATTTTGACAAAATTCTTTCACAGTTTCATTTCTAACAATGAATATATTTATTAAAAAGAAAATGAGGAAAAAACTGAAAAAGGAAAGAAAAATTTTTGTTGGGGTCCCACCAGGGTTTGAACCCACTCCTCATGGGTCCATTGGGCATGGAAAACATACATTATACCTATGTACAATCTTAAAAACATTCCTATAAAATCCAAAAGTAGATATCTTGACAAAATTCTTTCACTTCTAGGGAACCATGAGTACCTCATACCTACCAAATTTCTACATTCTGAAGAATGGTTATAGAATAGAAGCAGAAATTATATGACAATCAACCCCCCCCCCCTTCCTTCTTACATAAGAAAAAAATTCATAAAAAATCAAAACCAGAAGTCTCTGACGAGACTGTAGCTCTCCTGGTTGTTTTGTTTTAAAAGATCAATTTCCTTTCTTTTAAACCAAAGACCATTATAAGGAAGCAGGCACTTTAATAAATTATAAGGAGCATTGCACAACAAAACAACATATCCATTAAACTGCAACTAGAATATCACTCATGGAATTCATAATATCCAAGATAAGACATTTCAAAAAAGAATGCCATGACAATTTTTCAATATCCTAGTGGCCAGGGGCTGCTAGCTCAATGACACAAAAAATAAGATTCAAAGAGTTATATAGGAGAAAATGACCACGCCCATTTTCTAAGACCCTGGGGGTCAGGAGCTCAAATAAAATATCAGAATAAAAACTAGACCACAGATCCATCATATTGCAAAAAGAATTAAGTCTCTGTCATTTATAGTGTCAGAGGAGTTGCGAGCACAAGATTACATAGTTATATAGGTGAAAATGACCACACCCATTTTCTAAGACCCTGGTGGTCAGGGGCTCAAACAACATATTAGGTACACAACTAGACCACAGACCCATCATATTGCAAAAAGAATTAAGTCTCCATCATTTATAGTGTCAGAGGAGTTGCGAGCACAAGATTACATAGAGTTAAATAGGTGAAAATGACCACACCCATTTTCTAAGACCCTGGGGGTCAGGGGCTCAAACAAAATATCAGATGCACAACTACACCACAGACCCATCATATTGCAAAAAGAATTAAGTCTCCATCATTTATAGTGTCAGAGGAGTTGCGATCACAAGATTACATAGAGTTATATAGGTGAAAATGACCACACCCATTTTCTAAGACCCTGGGGGTCAGGGGCTCAAACAACATATTAGGTTCACAACTAGACCACAGACCCATCATATTGCAAAAAGAATTAAGTCTCCATCATTTATAGTGTCAGAGGAGTTGCGAGCACAAGATTACATAGAGTTAAATAGATGAAAATGACCACACCCATTTTCTAAGACCCTGGGGGTCAGGGGCTCAAACAAAATATCAGATGCACAACTACACCACAGACCCATCATATTGCAAGAAGAACTAAGTCTCCATCATTTATAGTGTCAGAGGAGTTGCGAGCACAAGATTACATAGAGTTATATAGGTGAAAATGACCACACCCATTTTCTAAGAACCTGGGGGTCAGGGGCTCAAACAACATATTAGGTACACAACTAGACCACAGACCCATCATATTGCAAAAAGAATTAAGTCTCCATCATTTATAGTGTCAGAGGAGTTGCGAGCACAAGATTACATAGAATTAAATAGGTGAAAATGACCACACCCATTTTCTAAGACCCTGGGGGTCAGGGGCTCAAACAAAATATCAGATGCACAACTACACCACAGACCCATCATATTGCAAAAAGAATTAAGTCTCCATCATTTATAGTGTCAGAGGAATTGCGAGCACAAGATTACATAGAGTTATGTTGGTAAAAATGACCACACCCATTTTCTTAGACCCTGGGGGTCAGGGGCTCAAACAAAATATCAGGTGCACAACTAGACCACAGACCCATCATATTGCAAAAAGAATTAAGTCTCCATCATTTATAGTGTCAGAGGAGTTGCGAGCACAAGATTACATAGAGTTAAATAGGTGAAAATGACCACACCCATTTTCTAAGACCCTGGGGGTCAGGGGCTCAAACAAAATATCAGATGCACAACTACACCACAGACCCATCATATTGCAAAAAGAATTAAGTCTCCATCATTTATAGTGTCAGAGGAGTTGCGAGCACAAGATTACATAGAGTTATATAGGTGAAAATGACCACACCCATTTTCTAAGACCCTGGGGGTCAGGGGCTCAAACAAAATATCAGGTGCACAACTAGACCACAGAACCATCATATTGCAAAAAGAATTAAGTTTCCATCATTTACAGTGTCAGAGGAGTTGTGAGCACAAGATTACATAGATTTTCATGACCACGCCCATTTTCTAAGACCCTGGGGGTCAGGGGATGAAACCAAATGTCAGGTGCACAACTAGACCACATACCAAGTAGGATGCAAAAAGAATTAACTTTCTATCTCCTATGGTTTCAGAGGAGTTGCGAGCACAAGAATTGTTTACGGACGGACGGACGGACAGACGGACAGACGGACGGACGCCGGACGACGGGGTATCGCATAAGCTCGACTGGTCTGAGACCAGTAGAGCTAAAAACAAAATTTAAGCATAAAATACATATCAAAGCATTAAGTAAGTTACATATGATAAATATGCAGTAAATGAGTGTGTAAAATCATACACTTATTGAGTTATTTAAAGAAATAGTGCAAAAATTGCATTTCTGACTAAGTCCGAAGAGACGTCAAAAACGCGTCAAAAATTTGACTTCCAAGTGGAACCAAAAATAACAACACTTCTTAAGACATCTCTCTAGATCATCCTGATGCTTTCGGTTTGTCGATACGTGCTTCCGTTCTGAAGAAGAAGTTTGTCAAAGGAGGGTACCCCCCGTGACCTACTTTTGCCTGTGGTGGCGCCACCTGCTGAGGGATCTGGACGAAAAACAACAACACTTGTAGGGGACCATTAGTACTTTATACCTACCAAGTTTCATCAAAATCCCTTCAGCCATTCTTGAGGAGAAGTCGAAAATGTGAAAAGTTTACGACAGACACACGACAGACGACAGACGACGGACGACGGACGCCGGACGGATCGCTATGACAATAGCTCACTAGAGCCTTTGGCTCAGGTGAGCTAAAAAGGGAAAAAAAATTGTTGGGGTCCCGCCGGGGTTTGAAGCTACTCCCCATGGGTCCATTTGGCATGGAAAACATACATTATACCTATGTACAATCTTAAAAAATATTCCTTAAAAATCCAAAAGTGGATATCTTGACAAAATTCTTTCACTTGTAGGGTACCATGCATGAGTACCTCATACCTACAAATTGTCATGACAATCTGAAGAGTGGTTATAGAAAAGAAGCAGAAAATGTATGAAAATCAACCCCCCCCCTTCCTTTTTACATAAGAAAAAAATTCATAAAAAATCAAAAAAATAAATTTAAAGCATAAAATACATATCAAAGCATTAAGTAAGTTAAATATGATAAATATGTAGTAAATGAGTGTGTAAAATCATACACTTATCGAGTTATTTAAAGAAATAGTGCAAAAATGTGTATTTCTGACAAAGTCCGAACAGACGTCAAAAACGCGTCAAAAATTTGACTTCGAAGTGGAACCAAAAATAACAACACTTCTTAAGACATCTCTCTAGATCATCCTGATGCTTTCTGTTTGTCGATACATGCTTCGGTTCTGAAGAAGAAGTTTGTCAAAGGAGGGTACCCCCCGTGACCTACTTTTGGCTGTGGTGGCGCCACCTGTTGACAGATCCGGACGAAAAACAACAACACTTGTAGGGGACCATGAGTACTTCAAACCTACCAAGTTTCATCAAAATCCCTTCAGCCGTTCTGGAGAAGAAGTTTAAAATGTGAAAAGTTTACGACGACGACGGACGACAGACGCAACACTATGACAATAGCTCACTTGAGCCTATGGCTCAGGTGAGCTAAAAACCATACATGTATACAGAAACTTATTCATTTGTCTAGGGTCAATATATGTTTTATACCTGCAATAAGAAATATGAAATTTTATAATTCAAACAAAGTCCAATTAGAGTTCTGACTTATACAAAACGTTTTGTACATGTACTTGTAAACAGACCATAAACTATAAATGTCCTGATTCCTGGGCCATAAATATACACATGCATGTAAATTATGAACACCATATCACCTATGCTTTACCGCATAAAGAAACATAGGGTAATCAAAGATTACATAGCTCGCCTGTACAGGTTTTTGTCAGAAACCAGGTTAAAGTTTTGAAAAGTAGGTCAAAGTCCAAGGTCAAGGTCACTAGGTCAAAGGTCATTGTCGCAAATGAAAGGTCTCGTCACAAGGTATCTACATGTGAAATATCAAAGCCCTACCCCTTATAGTTCAAGAGATATAGCCCAGGTTAAAGTTTTGTCTACAGATGACAACAACAATGACGCCGAGGGTATGGCATTAGCTCTCCGGACTTTTTCGTCCCGGCAAGCTAATAAAAGGTAGGTCAAAATCTAATGTCATTCCCAAAAGTTAAGTTCAATGCTGTTGAAGGTCTTGATACAGGGAATGTACATGTAAGATTCGAAAAGTCTTAGCAGGGGCATTTACAATACTACAACATTGGATTGAGCTTAGTTTTCCTGTTTAGAGTTTGACACATGACATATCTTGTTAGTGTTAGCTTTAAATAAACCATAGAGATCTTTTCCCAATGAGTTTTAAGATTCGGGACCTTGAGTCCTCAAACACCTAGTTCAATCGCAATAGGTGATTGATCTTGCACTTTTAAATAATTTCATAGCGTCTGAACGCTCATTTAAAAAGTTAAAACGTTCCATTTTGATTCATTTCTTGTTGTTGTGATAGTTTCATACCTGATGACGAGTTATTAAGTACCCGATTACATACAAGCTTTTCAATCAATTACCGCTGACCGCTGTACGCCCGCCTTGGATGCAATGTTTGTACAAGTAATTTGGGGCAATTACGGGGGACAGTACTGTTGAATTTTGAAGTCCAAGCCACTGACCGCTTAATTAGAGTCGAATCGGCGACTTGGGCAGTGAAAGGGGTGACCCCTGACCGTGTTACTGAGGTGACTGCTTATTAGGGTACAATATCATAGTAAAAACGGTCGGGAGGGATTCAGAGTGACCGTTAAGAGGAGGTGACTGTTTAACAAAGGTGACCGTTTCTACAGGTTAGACTGTATATGCCATTCAAAAGTTACATCCAAAGGTATATTTATATTTTGTCCTCAGTGAAGGTTAACCTCTGAGGTGAAGGTCACAATTTGTGTAAATAGAAAGATTCTCTCATAAGAAATACATGTACTACCGAGACATATTAAACTTTATCAACAACATTCAGCATCCTGAGCATGCCATGTTTCCTGTAGAAAGCCTGAAGAACAGATATAATTATTATTTTAGAATCTTCCATTCTTGTTTCAAGGTGACTTAGGTCAAAGGCTTGGTATTTTGAAGGTACCGTTTTGAATGTGAATCATGTGAATATTCCGGTATGTCATTTTTTGACACATTAAAATGAAATTCCTTAAAATGTTAGATTTTACAGGGGGGGGGGGTATTTTGACCTACAGGAAATTGCTGTGGTCTATAGGAACCGAAATCACTGTAGACCGAATGTCTATAAAACTTCAACAGTCAATTTCTCACACTGCAGATAGAATGGAGAGTTGACAGGCCATTCCATTTGGGAATGCTACAGGTTTGAGAGAGCTTATTGGTAATCAAAATCTATGACATATTAATACAAATATGAATATCTGCCTTTCATTTTTTTTTAAATTACTTTCTTTTCCTCAGCTAGATGTGTTTGAATAATTACCTTCAGCATTTTTTGACTCCACATGATTTGCTACATCTTCCCTGAAAAAAAATAACACAACTAAAATTCCCTACGGAATATTTTTAATTAATTTTCTACTACAAATCTGGAGAAAATGAATCAAACTATACGATAGATAATTGTTTATTCATGTCCTTTTTCTCAAACATATCTTATAGAAATGTATACCAAAATGTATTTTGTTTCAGTTTTCTAAGTCAATTTTACAGTTTTAGCTTATCATCATACTAGTATGTTGATGTCTATCATCAGTTTCAACTGCTTTTTTTATCTTAATTACCAATTTCCAAATCCATACTGTTCAACAGCATCAAGTAACATAGTTTCCTCTGAGAGCGTCCATATTTTAGCAACCTCAAAGGCACCGATTGGACTGCCATTCTGAAATAAAGACAATTAACACTTTGAAGTTATCAATGATAAGTTGATTATTAATTGTCAACAATCATTTACAATATCTAATATTATAATCTGAACATGCTGAAAAATATCTACATTCACAAAGTCCAATACAATATGTAAAATTTACATTTTATTCAACATGTTCAAAATACATTTATCGTTATATCAGTTATAAAAGTTTTCTATCAAATATTTTTGATGTTGATGTACAGACTGTAAGCAGTACTATGCAACTGCGATTCATCCTGTACAACATCAACTAATTGTCTGGTTACATGCATTGTGTAATGGGATATTGATAAATTGAAATACTGAAGAACATTTGTACATAAATGCTATGATTTGCATGTAACATGTCAATGAGCTTTCATGTATATAGTTCATTTGTGTTCTAAATTTAGAAACTAATTTCGCAGGGGATTCCCGATATTGAGGCTCCATAAGGGTATTTATGTTTACCGAAATCCTGTAACTATGATCCCTTTTGTGGGTTCCAAGCTCTGCTCCGCATGAGAAACACTGCAAGATATAAGAAATACAATATCAGTGATCATTGCTAAGATGAGCAAATCGGTAAACAGGTGAAGAAACGATGCTGTTATTTTTCTTTTTGCCTGATGACGTCATATCTACCTGTAAACAAAGTTCAATGTCGGGGCACTCTGAGCACACAACTCTGTAGCCGGAAATTTCACTTTGGCAATAACTGCACTGGTCAGATTCCATGACATTTGATTCCCTAAGTTTCATGAAAACCCCATTTATGTCCCTAGTATTCTATGATCGCAGAAGCATGAAGAGGAATGTGTAAATTCAAGCCATTCTTTGTCATCGCATTGTCTGGGCATAGCTTCTTCACGCGGCTGACGTCACAATTTCCCAGCGTTCACCACAATTTTTGATTTCCGGTGAAGTTCTTTGTTGATAAAAGGAAAAATTGTCGATTAACCGAAGGCTTCGGTTGTGCTTTAATACAATCAATACTTGGATATTTCTTTTGTTGCATTTCTTGCCGAATAAAGCTTCAAGTTTCATGTATTTACGGGATTTTGACTAGGGGCACCTTGAGGGTATATTTAGATTATTCTAGACGATCCGTTCACAAACTAATCCGTTCCAAGACGATCAGTCTCGGTGACCGGTGACGGTAGACAATCCAGCCACAATATACTTGTCTTCCACCCCAAATGTTCAATGGACTATAAGGTCAAGGTCATACGATAAAAAGATAGGTCTCGAGCTCAGAATTGCACTTACCATTCAAAACTAAAGCACAAAGCTAGATGACTTGTGGATGACAGAGAGACGGACAGACAGATGAATGGGATTTAATATTCCGCACTTTCAATTTGAATCATGGAATTTCTTTTTGCTTTTACTTTTTCCTTGGATTAGTTGCTATTCCTCAGAATGATTACCTTTGAACTCGATATGTGTATTTTTCTATCATAAGATAAGATAAGATATGCTTTATTACCTAAAGAAGGGCCCGTAAGGGCATGATATGAACATTACAAGATACTATAGTAAAAATTAAGGAAATGAGTATTAAATAAATAATATTACAAGCAGTTGCAAGCATTCAGATTTTCACTCTTTGGTACATGTGAATGTCACTGGTGTCTATAGAAATATATGATAAACGCAAGATAATGCTAGATACTGAGACAGTAATTAATGGAGTGAACAGATTGTAAAAAGTAGTGGGAATGCAGGGGTCACCACGAGACGATGCTACAGGACAAATTGTCCACATGTGACCACTGCATAACCACCAGATCAGTAATGGAGTGTACACATGGGATGAAATGGCAGGAATGCGGAAGTCACCACGAGACGGTGCTGAAGGACAAGTGGTCCACATGTGACCACCGCACAACTACCAGATCAGTCCATGATGAGAAAAAAAAAAAATAAAAAAAAAAAAAATATATATATATATATGACATGACATGAACATGACAAGATAAGAAGGAAACAAGTAATTATATTACAAGCAGTTGCAAGCATCTCAGATTTTCACTCTTTGGTAAATGTGAATGTGGTGTCACAATATCAAGATATATAGAAATATATAATAAAAGCAAAATAATGTTAGTTACTGAGTCGGTAATTAATGGAGTGAACACATTGTAAAATGTAGTGGGAATGCAGGGGTCACCACGAGACGATGCTACAGGACAAATTGTCCACATGTGACCACTGCATAATCACCAGATCAGTAATGGAGTGTTCACATGGGATGAAATGGCAGGAATGCGGAAGTCACCATGAGGCGGTGCTGGAGGACAAGTGGTCCACATGTGACCACCGCACAACTACCAGATCAGACCATGAAGGGAAAATAAAAAAAAAAAAAAAAAAAAAAAAAAAATCTATAATAAGTGATGTTTAGCAATGAACAAATAGTCGAAGATTAAAATGATATTGTGAGTAATACCATTGAGTGAAGTGCTTTAGTTCAGTTCGCATGTTACAAGGATTCATTCAATAATTTTGACAGTAATAACATGAGTAATGAAGTACTGGAGTTCAATTCACATGTAGATTCATTCAATAATTTTTGACAGAATATAGTACTGATAAAGTTAGCAATACATGCATTTAATTTTTTTGGCAATTACAGAAGTGGAAGTGAAAATTCGAAAGACTTAATTATTCACATAGTTTTATAAATTCAGAAATAGCTAAGAGTACATCAACATGTTCACAACTTAATGCCCAAATTAGTTGATTAGTGCTATTTAAAGTAATAAAATTTGGACAAATCTTGCATATAATATCCATAAGTTGAATTCTTTGATGGCTGAACTTATGACATTTAAAAAGAAAGTGACATTCATCTTCTACCTCACCTAGCATACACTTATCACAAATTCTCTCATTTCTGGGAATACCTTTGTACCTTCCAGTTTCAATTAAAAGCTTATGAGCAGATAGTCGAAATTTTGTAACTCTTCGTCTCTGATCAAAATTATGAAGTGTCTGGAGATACTTTTCAAAACCAAAATTTGTCTTAAAAGTTATGTATGTACAAAGCTTGCCATCTTGATTAGACCTCATTGATTCCCAAGACTGGAGGAATTGTTTTTTCAAAATTTGTTTGCAGGATTGGGTGAAGGAGTTTAGAGATTTTGAGCTTGCATTGTTCATCCCACTTACTTTGCTTTTTAAGAAAGTAACAGATCCATACCATGAGGGTTTATTTGCAAGGTAGTTTGAATAGGAGGAATTAAATGCTGCTTTTAGTAAGGGGAAAGAACTCCCTAGTGAGTTTAATCTATGGAAATACACAAAGCTTTGCTTCAAAATATCATAATGTAGTGGGTGCCTACCAAGTTCAGACAAAACTGCAAAATTGGAACTCTTCTGATGCACTCCTAGAATGCTTTTGCAGAATTTTAAATGAAGTTTATTACACAGTAATTTTGAGAATATCTCATCTAAAGTAATACATGCATTTCTCTTAATTCGTGTTGATAATTGATTAATTGGTCCCCAAATTTCGCAGCAGTACAAAAGTATTGGCTTAATTGTGTGATCAAATACATGAAGAGAAGATTTAACACTTGGATGAAAAGATAAAAAGTCCTTTTTGAGTTTAAAAAGTGCTCTTAAAGCTTTGTTATAAAGTTCACTCTGGGCAAGGGCAAATGAGCCTGAGACAGAAAAATGAATGCCTAGATATTTATACGATTTGACACATTCTAATGGTTTATTATCAAACATAAATTTTCGAGTGATAAGTTTGCCAGCTTTGTTAAAAATCATTATCTTAGTCTTAGACGTATTCACAGTTAAGCACCAATCCTTACAGTATTCATGAAGTTTATTTAGTTTCTCTTGTAGGCCAACTTCAGATTTTGAAAATAAAACAATATCATCAGCAAACATTAAACAATGAACATCTTTCTCATCAAGTTTGATTGGATCTGGAGTACTCTGTAAGTAAGTTGGAAGATCATCGATGAAAATTTTAAAAAGGGAAGGACTAAGATTATCTCCTTGTCTTACTCCTACTCGCACTGGGAATGAGTTGGTTACTCCAGTTTTCAACCGAATACAAGAGGTGCATGTACTGTACATGTTTTTAATAATGTTGTAAAACTTAAGCCCTACACCAATTTGCAATAATTTCAATTGAATCCCTGCATGAATAACTGTGTCGAAGGCTTTACGAAAATCTACAAAGCAAGCATACACTCTGCCGTTCTTATCATTACAATAGGTTTCAAAAATACTTCTAAGAATAAACATGTGATCTGAAGTCCTTGCCTTTTTAGTAAAACCTATTTGGCTATCATCTGTGATACTGTTCTTCATAAGGAACTTGTCAAGTCTCTCATTAAGTATTGTATTGAGAAGTTTGCCAAGAGCACTTGTAATTGTGATTCCACGATAGTTATTAGGATCAGAATAGCTCCCTGCCTTATGTATTATTCTTATAGCACCCCCGACCCATGAAATTGGATAATGTCCTGTATTAAGGCATGCATTAAATATTTTGCTTAAAATGGGCGTTAAAATACTTTGTCCATGTTTGATCATGTGATTGGAAATATTATCCAGACCAGGGGCCTTATTGCCATGTATTTTGGAAATTGCTTTTGTAACTTCAGAATGTGAGATTTCATAATCTAATTCATTGAAGCAAGGAACAGATTCAAGGGAGGCAATTTTGGCCTTTATCAGATCAGTACGTGTCTTAAAAGATTTATCTTCATTATTTAACAAGGATTTAAAGTGTGAGACCCAAGAAGAAGGTGAGACTGAGTCGCTGACATCATTTTTACCATCATTGTTCTTTAATTCATCTATTATCTGCCAGTATAGTTTTGGGTTATCATTATGAAGTGAATCCAACTTCTCTAACAGAGACTGTTTATATTGTTTGAATTTCAATTTCCTCAACTTGGAGTACTCTCTTCTAAGCTTAAAGAAGTGCCCACTTACAAGGGGATCCTTGGGGTATTTGGAAAAAATATTTGCATAATGAAGTAATTGCTTCCTTTTTTTAAATAGATCATGATCAAACCACTTTTTGTTTCTTTTTCTTTTTTTATGAGAAATTCTCTTGCGTTTCAGTGACTGCATTGCTGCAGCTGTAAGGGCAATTTCAATTTCCTTAGAGGCAGTTTCAATTTCATCACTACAAGAAAGGTTCATGTTAAGGACGCTGTTTAAACTATTTTGTATTTCAGTGGAAAATAGTGCATTCGTAAAGAGGGTAGCAGAATCATCATTCCAAATAAAATTGGGTGGAACAGGAAGTATTGGAACATCTGATGGCTTATTGTCTTCAGTAAAGCTTGCCGAAATTTCCCATTCTAATAAGGAATGACAGTCAGAGATAGTTGGGTCAAAGTCTGCAACATGGAAATATAAGATTTGGTCTAACAGATTATCAGAAGCCAACACATAATCCACCGTACTAGCACCATGAGGTTTAAAGCAAGTGTATTTTCCAAAACAGTCCCCAAATGTTCTACCATTTAAAATTCTTATTTGATTGCCAATACAAAAATCCAGCAGATTCTTACCTCTAGTATCAAGTATTTTGTCATAGCTTAGGCGAGGTAGGATATCTCTATCTGGTAGATAGTTTTTATACATTGGAATAAACTTATTATTATCAAACACTATAGAATCATTGTCACATGAAGTTCTGGCATTGAGATCACCACAAAGCATTACATCACCTTGACTCATATATAACAACATATCTTTTTCCACACAATCAAGAATGTCATAATCAAGCCCTTGTGAGTATGATGAAGAGGCTGGTGGATCATATATTGTACATATGAATAGGTCATTGTTTAAGCCAAAAAAGTGTTTCTCCAGCTTGATCCACTGAAAGTCACTGCTTGGTGAATTAAGTATTTTTACATGTGATTTCAGATAAGTTTTTGTTAAAATTGCTAAACCACCAAAATGTCGATTTATCTTTTTTGTAATTGGTCTACAAACCAAGTGTACATGAAAATTGTCTAATGCTGGTGGTTCAAAGCTGTAACCTACATGAGTTTCAGCCAAAAATGCAATATCATATTTGTCAATAATATTCATAAAAAAATCATCTTCAAGCTTATTGCTGGTTTTGTTCACAAGCCCTCCAACATTAACAAAGCACATAAGGGTTGTATCATAAGGGTTGTATCACATAAGGGTTGTATCAAAGCACATAAGGGTTGTACGCAATAATTATTGCGTATATTGCGTATCATATAAGGGTTGTATTTGTCAAAAAATGCATGTCACAAACTGAGGTGTATGATAAAAGAGGGGGTGGACAGGGTCAAAGGGAGGGGGAGAGAGGGGGCGGGAGGGGGAGAAAGAGATATGATTGGGAGGGCAATAGTAACCCAAAAAAAAATTAGGAAATGACTTTAAATGTAAATAATCTTGCTCTTATGCGTTCATGTACATAATCTCAATTGGAAAAATTACAACGAAATTCATCTTCATAAACCTTAAATAATTTTCGGGTCGCTCCGCTCGCCGCAATTTTCAATTCATTTTTCAAGTATTCCAGGCTCGCTCCGCTCACGTTCATTTTCATCTAAACAGGTCTATTTATTTTGTTCAAGGTTTTTGAAAAAAGGAAATAACCCAAATAACTTCACTATTGCACCAATTTACACTTTTCAGTTTAAACGTCATTTGTCTTGATCCCCCCCCCCCCCCACTTTACAAAGTTTACATGTACCTTACATATACTTAAATATACTTTGCAGGTATTCAATTGTTTATTTCCTATAATTCCTATATTTATGGATGTGCCCTATTTTCCTTATACTATAACCCAAATTTTCCTCGCCAAATTAAAGCTTTCTCTTACACATATTTGCCTGTGCATTAAAGATTTACTAGTATTATGTACGTGTAATTCTATAGATATAAAAAAAGGAGGTAGGGGGCGGGAGGGGGGAGAGTGGTACCCCCCTGTCCGCCCCCCCCCCCCCCCCCCCCCCCCCCCCCCCCCCCCCCATAAAATGGGTTGTCAGTGACGCGAAAATGTATTCAATTCAAAATATGAAGCACATATTTTAATACAAGTAATATCGGTATTTTAAACAATCGACTTCAGTGAATGCGCTTTATGGTATTTTACTCTCAATTGTACTAAACTCGATTGTCACAAGATTTACAGTGAGTTATTCGGAAGCCCATTGGCTTCAGAGAAAAAATAAATTTATTGCGTATATACGCAATAACATTGCGTATATTCGCAATAGTATTGCGTATATTCGCAATAGTATTGCGTATATTCGCAATAGTATTGCGTATATTCGCAATTGTTTTGCGTATATTCGCAATAGTATTGCGTATATACGCAATAGTATTGCGAATATTCGCAATAGTATTGCGAATATTCGCAATAATTATTGCGTTTATTTGCAATAATTATTGGGTATATTCGCAATAATTATTGCGTATATTCGCAAAATTATTGCGTATATACGCAATAAATTGAATGTTCTTCGCAGCTCTTCCTGATCAACTTGTGTATTAAGATCTCTGTTTTTAAAAATCTCATATTATCGTCAACTGAAAGTACAATGTTCTTTGATACAAAAAGATGTGTCAAGGTCATAATAAGCATTTCTATGAACATCATATCGTATTAATTATCTTCCATCTATCCGTAAAATTTTCATAATATAAAAATATATATGGAAAAAGATATTATGGCTCTCTACTAATTTTGCTTATTTCAACCCGATTTCTTGAATTTAATTCAGGGGTGGATCCTGGGCGGGACAAATATAGGCATCAGAGGCTCTTTAGAAATCTGAATGGATTGGAAAACTAATTATATCCGAATGATCGGAATGATGTTTGATTGATGTTGGTTTATTTTGTTTTTTTTTTTTGTGAGTTTGTACGCCTTTTAAATGCACTCCAAATATTTCTCCTATTCTCTTTCTTTTTTAGTTAAATCAATACCCCAATGTATTTCAGGCGCGGATCTAGCATTTTATCTCAGAGGGGGTCCAAAGTCATGAAACTTAAGCAGCTCATTTTAATTTTTATCGGTATAAAACGTATGACCTCGTCCCCCCTTTCCTGACTTTCATATCCACCATTTACACGGGCAGGAACACGTTACGTCGCCTTACAGTACCGTTGTCAGAAGCATTTAAAGTTCTTTCGTTTTATATTTCAGTATGAGATAGAAAATTAGTAATTTGACTATGACGTAACGCCTTCTTTAGCATACCTTCCTTACAAAGTGAAATTTGTATTTGCTCATTATGAGAGAATTTTCATCTGTAAAAGGTTGACATAATGGTTCAGATTATTGTTAAATTTCATGAGTTATCAAAATATTAAAATTCATTCAAACAGTGACCAAGAATCTTAGAATGAAATCGTATAAAACGTGTGTGATAGAATTACAAGAGTAAGTTATAAATTTCGTATGAAATAGAAAATCAATTGATTCTATCTTCTTCATGCTTTATTTGTTTATTTTATACATGCTTATTTATGCTTTTTGCAAAGACTTTTGAATAAAAGTTATGGACTTGATTGAAATTATATATAATTAAGAATGAAAAAATATTTATACGTCAAGATGACGTTAATATGATAAAGCTGGCATCGTGTCACAATCTAATTAAAATTCGTCGTTTCTGATCCGTTATTGAGTAGAGTAACGGATCAGAAACGTCGAATTTTAATTAGATTGATCGTGTCATGGACTTTCAGAAATGTTGATATATACATGTACGCGTTTATGGCGTATTTTCTTCGACCATTTAATCATATACTAAGTTATCTGTATTGAACTGATGTACCATTGACGTTCTTTACGTGCTTATAGTAATCTATGCATTTCAACAGCTTTATTTTGACGTCGATGAGGAGTTTTTGCTTCGTAAAAGTAGCGCTTACGTGGGTCCTGTCCCATCATGCTACGTCTTTCTGTACATTTTTGACATAATAATAACGTTCACACTCATTGGACATATAACATTGTTTAGATTGAGGATCACTAGCGAGAGTTAAGTACCCGAAACGTGCATATCTGGTCCATGCTGCAGATTTAAATTATGCTATGAATTTGAAGACATGTAATATGCTAACGGATATCGAAGGCATGAGAGCGTACAAAAAACCCCTAACGTAGCAATTACGTACTTTGTACTCTGTATATACTCAAAAGGGTACATCAAAGAGACAATTAACGAAATAATGTACGCTTTCACGATAAGATTCACTCGGGTCACTTGTGTCTTTTCGCGTGAAGTTTTATACATCGAAGACAATGAAATGACGTCGTATCGCTCTAAACTGTGACATGGACTGCTGCTCCATGGCGTCATTTCATCGTTTTGAGTAGATCAAATGCCATAAGAAAAGACAAAATGATCCGAGCGAACCTATCGTGAAAAAGTCTATACGCTGTTTTATGTTAGTCATATTAGCATTTTTGTTCCTTAAAATATGCTCAAACATCGAAATTCTGAATGTGACGTCATTTTCGAAATTGAATCCTGCACCTTTTAAGAAATCTACTTTGCATCATACCAAGTCATCATGAAAAACATGTAACATAACTATATCAAATAGCTGAAGATTTGATCAAAAGAGGATCTCGAATGCTGTCTGGTGTCGAGCGGTATCTATCAAAACAGGTGACGTGATTTTACGTCCATCAGACTATGCTAAGGGACCTTCACTTCGAGACAATTTGCATGAATTCCGTATGAAATAGAAAATTAAGCATTTATTACTAGTATTCTCTATATCTTATATCATACTTTTCTGTTTGGCTGATAACGTCCTCGACGCTCCTGAATAAATCAACATATACCATGGTCTAAAAATCGACCGGGACCACCCCCAATAACGTCTGCAAATGACGACGTTTTTTGTTGTGAATCAAATGTGAAATTATAGAATAAAACAGTTATAGACTATTAACTCAGTATATATGATTTGATATTGACTTACTGTGAAATATTGACCTCGGCTTCGCCTCGATCAATATTTTCTCAGGTAGTCAATGTCACATCATATACACAGAGTTAAAAGTCCATGGTTGTATAATATGCAATGAAATAGAAAATATGACGTAAAATTGAACGATTTCAACCGTTTTCGCTCAAACAACGCGCCTACGACGCCATTTTGATTGTGACGTCATTTTCGAATTTGAATTCTACATCTTGAGAGAAAGATACAAAGTGTAATCGAATTTGTGTCATATAAATTTACCATGATAACGAAATCGAATAAAGGGAGTTTGATGTGACTAAAGGATGATCTCAAATGATGTTCTGTGTCGACGGTATCTACAAACAAGTGTAATATTTTTACGTCCATGAATCTTTGCTACAGAAAGTTCACTACAACACAAATTTCCTGAATTTCGAATGAAATGTTAGCATTTATAATTCTTCCCATCTTAAAAATACAATGAAATTTAAAATTGAACGTAAAATTGAATGATTTCAGCCATTATTGCTCAAAACACGCGCCAACGTCGCCATTTTGATTGTAACGTCATTTTCGATTTTGAATGCTACATCTTGTAAGAAAGATTCAAATTGAGATCGAATTTGTCATATTATTATATATCTCATTACATGTGTCATGAAATGCTATCGTAACTAGATCGAAAATATGAAGTTTGATGTGATCAAAAGAGGATCTGTAATGATTTCGAAAAATGAACACCATCTTTAACTAAATTAATTGTTTTATGTCGAACGAATATGATTTTACGTCCATGAGTCATTGCTCGGGTGACCTTCACTGCAAAATGACTTGTATATATTAGTATGAAATAAAAGAAAAACCATATACATGTATGTTATTCTTTTTATGTCATAAAATGCAATGTATATAATGGAAAAAAATGACGTAAAATTGAAGATGTTAGTCGTATTTTCTCAAAAATTGCGCCTACGTCGCCATTTTGATTGCGACGTCATTGTCCATTTTAAGTAATACATCAAATGAGGTAGCTTAAAAATCATTTTTGAAATGTATCATATAATTCATTATGAAATAAGATCACAAGATCGAGCATAGGCAATTTGATGTTATCAAAAGAGGGTATAAATTGATTTTCCGAGTAAAATGGTATATTCGACGAGTTGAGTGATTTTACGTCCACGAGTCCTTGCTAGGGGATTTTCACTTAATAAAAGAATTGAACGAAGTATGTATTATGATATAGTAGCAGCGTTTGAAATTCGCAACATCATATAATTTGCAATTCAATGGGAAAAGTAAAATGTAAAAAAAATGGAAGAATTCAACATTTGTCGCTAAAACATGAACTTACGTCGCCATTTTGATTTTGAATGTGACGTCATATTCGACCGTGGTGTTTTTGATCAATGGCATTTATCCGAAATCTATTGAACATGAGTAAAACCAAAGAATTACGAAATATCGCAATATAAACGAATAAATAGGGTATCATATGGTAAAATCGTTCTTCAAACACATAATTGCCTACTACCAAAGTTGAAGGGTGACGTTTATTGGCGTCCCTCTTTCCAGACACTTACCACCTAGCTTGCCAAAAATTTTACAGAATTATTCACTTGGTATAACAGATCATCATGTATTACAGGAAAAAATCAGGTTTTAAAGACAATTATCTAAAAATGAATGATTCTGATGAAAAGAATTGGATACGTGATTTGACGTCACTTTTAACAGCATTGTGACCCTAAATCACATTCGATGTTTATCCTTATTCAAGAAGGGTTATATCCTCTTTACTTTAAGATATGTTTTGTTTCAAGTTTATTAATATTGAAACAGCTTGCGATATTGCAATATAGCATATTTCTTTCTACAGAAATTTAACACCATGGGGGTAACGTCATATGACGTCATTTTAAACGTATTTTGCACCACTTGGGGTTTTGACGACCAAGCTAGATTGCAAGAAGAAACTTTAAGCTTTCATTTGATATATAATATAGCCATATGCCTTTCATGACCTTTAAACTAAAAAAATTGGCTTGTTGGTCACCGTACTAATTCCCGTAATCAAGTCGAACATCATTCAGAGGAGGCTTTGGTTAATATATTTTGGTTCGAACCCCCCCCCCCCCCCCCAAAGGAAGAGGGGGGCAGGGGTGCTAGATCCGCTGTACATTGAAAACTTCGTTTGAGTTTGAACGAAAGATTAAGTAATGATGGACGGACAGAGAAAGTAAACGAAGAACGTAAAACATGATAGGTGGCTGTCATTTCTACTAATAAGAAATGCTCATTATCCAGTTTCACAATATAAAAAAACCCACATGTACGAACAAATCATATTTTGAAAGTTTGAGCGAATGTAGAGGGGGAGAGGATTAACAAGCAGAGAAAACGAAGGTCATGTACAGCTATTTTGGTCACAATTTACTTAATGTGACAAAGAATATGTAAAATAAATGTAAAGTCCGGAGCCCCCTCTCATCCGACCCTTTCCAATTTGCCAGAAAGACTAATTTTCTTCGTTTTTACGAATGATTTTGTAAATATATTGATATTCGTTGCATGCATTGTTTCCATTGTTTTCAAAACCATAGACTGAACCCCCCCCCCCCCCCCCCCTCCAATCCGCTTGCTTGGATTACCCTAAAAAAATTCTAGAATCACCCATGTGACCCCAAGAATGTCCCCAATAACTATTTGTAGAATTACAATTATTGCGTATATACGCAATAATTATTGCGAATATTCGCAATACTATTGCGTATATACGCAATAATTATTGCGAATATTCGCGATACTATTGCGGATATTCGCAATACTATTGCGGATATTCGCAATACTATTGCGTATATACGCAATGTTATTGCGAATATACGCAATAAATTTATTTTTTCTGTGAAGCCAATGGGCTTCCGTAGAGTTACGCAGAATCTTTTAACTTTAGATATCTATAGGATGAGTTAAAATTAGAACTATATAATATCATAACAATACTCTTCTAGCTTAATGTAATAGACCAACCTTTAATAGTTTTTCAGTGAATGTTTTGCATTCGTTTCAATTTTAGAAACAAAATCCTTTCATCTCTTATTTTCTGCAAAAATCACTTATTTTATGAATTACGTTACGTTGTTTTTACTGTGATAAGATCCGCAGAGTACATTACTATGGTCATGTCGTAATCGGGAGCTTAATTAATTGTGCCTTTATATAAAGCCCTTATGGAGAGGCTGATAATATACGCTATGACCGTGAATTAAGTAACGGTGAATTGCGTTACGGAGTAGATATTAAATTCGGAAGTGTCTAGATGGGCCGACGTTGGGAACCACCCGGTCGTTAATAGGTATACCTGAGTGACATAAGCTTGATAGGCGTGGCATACCGTCTTTGAAGACAACGCCGTCTGCGAGCGGCGTGTTACATCAAAGACAAACCGACAGGTAATCCATTATTATGCTAATGAGATACCCGAGTCTCATCTGTTCTAAGCTGTCAATCAAAAATTGATAGGGGTAAAAGGATTAAAGGGAACCAATCAGATACCAATAAGAGATGTTAGCCCTATAGCGGTCAGTGAGGAAATGAAAGGAAATTTACCTGTCTCCTTATATAGTCCCCCGTCGGCCTTACTTTCAGACATGCTAGCTAGTGATAATACATAATCTTTGGACAGAAACACTATTTAAAATGTCAAATATATACAATTTACCATTTTTAGCTAGTAGGCATTCATATTCTTCATTTGCAGGTTCTTTGGTGAAGATTATAGTTTCAACATTTGAATGTACATGTATCTCGTAAGTATGTGTATTGAGTAAAATAGTTATCAGATAATGCTGAAATTTCCAAAACAGGCGATAATTCCTGCCATAAGGTAATTCACTTTTGGGTATCTTTATTGATTACAGAGGACAATGATTAGACAGAGTAATACTGAATCACAAAAGATGTATACAAGAGATGATATGGAAGATATAGAATCAGCTTAGAAAGAAATACACTACATGTACTATAAGGCACGGTCCATTTGATATTCTGGGGGGGGGGGGAGGGGCTTGGGTTTTTTGTTGGAGCAAGATTATTTTTTTCGCCCCGGACCGGGGCAAAATTATTTTTTTCTTGCAAAGTTGGAGCAAGGAATTTTTTTATAAGAATTGATGTGAATATTAAGAATGTTTGTGTTTTTTTCAATAGAAATTCTTTAAATTTACTTAAATTACTCCAAACATTATTTTTATGTAAAACTTGTATTCACTTCTAAACTGAGAGATATGAAAGATCTGTACAATATGCGATATACAATTTTTAGTAAACAAAATGTATATAAGGTCATGTAACATGTAAGAGGGCCTGATGCAAGTTTTTACATGTAGAAATGAAAACTTATAAGTGAAAAACTTATTTGAATTCTCCTTCCAAGCTTGTATATAAAAAAGACACTATGGTGTTACATGTATCTATTAATAGTAATAAATTATAATGATAATGTATTTAAGCATTTTAATTGTTTCAGTCACATGCATTCTTTTGATATTTTGAAATATGAACTTGCCATTACAGAAGAAAAGTATGGCGAGCGAAGAGCCAATTTTTTTTTTCTAGAAAGTAAAAACTTCGGCGAGCGAAGCGAGCCGAAAATTTTTCAGGAATTTTTTAAAAGCGAATTTTATGGTTATTCTTCAAATTCAGATTACTTGTAAGAGCAAGATTATTTTTTTCTGTCAGACCATAAGCAAATTTATTTTTTTCATCAAAATTCAGAGCAAAATTATTTTTTTCGAAAAAAACCCAAGCCCCCCCCCCCCCCCCCCCCCCAGAATATCAAACGGACCGTGCCTAAAGTAGCTATGTGTACAAAAACACTGCACTTTCCTTGTCTGTAAGATGTTCTATTCCAAGTATGTTAAAACATACCAGATGATTCAAGTTCGTGATATATTTTGATCTAGCATAGACTCAGATCCTGTTTGAAGGTCTACAGAGCAATTGATCGGCAAGGAATAATTAAGTTAAACATATGACTATTTCATGGACAATCAAACTTTAAAGGCCGACGGGGGACTATATAAGGGGACAGGTAAATTTTCTGTCATTTCCTCACTGACCGCTATGGGGTTAACATCTCTTATTGGTATCTGATTGGTTCCTTTTAATCCTTTTACCCCTAACAATTTTTGATTGACAGCTTAAAACAGATGAGACTCGGGTATCTCATTAGCATAATAAAGGATTACCTGTCGGTTTGTCTTTGATGTAACACGCCGCTCGCAGACGGCGTTGTTTTCAAAGACGGTATGCCACGCCTATCAAGCTTATGTCACTCAGGTAAACCTATAAACAACCAGGTGGTTCCTAACGTCGGCCTTTAAAGGATTTTTTTGTGAATTAAGTTACGGCACGTTGGGGTATGAAAACTCTGAAAACTGGAAAATAAACATGATAATTTTGGGGTCTTCTGTCCAAGTTTTTATTATACCAATTCAAATCATTATTTAAAAGGAACTTGGGACTGTGGTTGTCAAATATGTCTGTGTAAAAACGTAAAAAATGTCTGTGAATTTGAAAAGCTAAATACATATAAATACTCTTTAATCATAAACCATTGATTGGCAATATTTGAGGCCATTTGCCTGTAATATATGCAATCTTTTTTATTTCATCGTTCTATGTTCGTGTCCTCTTGATATAAAATGCTATCAGAGATAAAACAAGTGCAATCTTGCTTAAAAGGACACGGAATTTTACGTTACGAGGTACTTTCAATGTATGTCTTTATCGTATAGCCATTCCCCCAGAGTAATTGTAGATTTTGCAGTTTATATGTTTTCACTATCAACTAAAAGCAAAATCTGGGGAATCTGTTTTACACTGTTCTCCCTTAAAATCAAACTATCATAATTGCAAAACACCAATAACTTAAACTTCTTGATTAATTTGCACGAATAGGTTTGAGGTGTTATAAAATAGCTGCTCTCGTTCACGAATATATGAAAATCTACGCTAAATGTTTTCGTTGACCATCATAATGCATGACTACAGTTACAAATAAATTAAACTATTGAACACTTAATTGCGACGTTTTTCATTGTCAGAAAATTTTATTATTAACATATGCCCTCACATGTAACGTAATTCACATAAAATTACACAGCAGCCACATCTAATTAAATTTCTGGCTTAATGCTGGTGAAAAATTTGTCTGTAGCCTTTTCCAAAACACATATAAACCAAGCTTCAAAATCGTCATGGTTTTGAAATATTCCTGATCTTAAAGTTGGCGGCCGTTTTGAAGTTGCAATTGGCACAACTTAACTGATTTTGAATGCTGACTCTAAAGTGGAGTCAGTCCCCCGGAATTTACCTTAAATGCATACTCTTCCTGTTCTTACGTATAATTTATTGTGTATGATGAAGGATTGAAAGAAATTAAAATGATTAAGACTGAAACGAATTTATCCGAATAGAATATGAATTACAGAATAAAACTTAGTGTCATCAGAGATGACAGCACTCACCTCGACGGCAACATTGTCACATGACCAGTATCTGTACCTACATTTTACAAAGTACTTCCAGATGCATCACAGATACAAGTTTGATTGATACAAAATTTAAGATGGCTGGAAATGAAGATTCTAATTTTACCTCACCTGGTCAATCAAGCGTGAAATATAAGTCAAACACAGCACCTGCACAGTGCATTGCAGTATAAGCATCCTCAGATGCATCACCCACACACGTTTTTTCAAATCGATTTCGGACTTTAAAAAGGCCGGAAATGAACCTGTCCCATTTTAACCTGATTGCTCGAGCGGGGAATGTAGGTCAGATGCAGCATCTGTACCATGCATTGCATTAAGCATCCTCAGATGCATCATCTCATCCACACAAACTTGGTTGGTGTAGGACTTATAAATATAGTAGGACAGGAATAGACCTGTCCCATTTTACCTAGCCTGATCACTCAAGCATGAAATATGGGTCAAATGCAGCACCTGTATCATGTTCTGTATTAAGCATCCTCAGATGCATCAACCACACAACTTTGGATGACCTAGGACTTATAGTAAGGTAGGAATGGACCTGTCCAATTTTAACTTCCCTGCACACTCAAGCGTGAAATGTGGGTCAGATGCAGCCTCCGTACCATGTATTTTAGTAAGCATATTCAGATGCATCATCCATGCAAGTTTGGTTGATGTATGACTAATGGTAAGGTGGGAACGAACCTGTCCCATTTTACCTAACCTTCTCACTCAAGTGTGAAATGTGGGTCAGATGCAGCATCCGTACAATGCATTGTAGTGAGCACCCTTAGATGCATCATCCATGCAAATATTTTGTTGATACATGTAGGACTTATACTTTGGAGTCAATGGACCAGTCCCGTAATTGAAGTTTGGGGGCATACAGTTTTTGTCCTGTCCGTTTGTCTGTTTGTCCGCAAAAAACTTTAACCTTTGTCATAACTTTGATAGGGAGCTTTGATATTTCACATGTGTATTCGTTGTGACAAGACCTTTCCATGGATACCGAAATCTTTGACCTTGTTACCCTGACCTTGGAGTTTGACATACTTTGGAAAAACTTTAACCTTGCATGGTCATGACTTTTGAATGCTAAGGGATAGGGCTTTGATATTTCGCATCTGTATTCCTTGTGACAAGACCTTTCCATGATTACCAAAATGTTTAATTGATCTTGTGACCTTGACGTTGGAGTTTGGCCTACTTTTGGAAAAAAAAAAGCTTTAACCATCGACATAACTTTAGATTGGTAAGGGATAGGGCTTTGATATTTCACATTTGTATCTTTGTGACAAGACCTCTCCATGGATACCTTATTTTTACCTTGGAGTTTGACCATTCCACACTTTTTACTGACAAAGATGCCGACGGGGGCATTCGTGTTTCACAAACATATGTTTTTTTTGCTTTTGTTGTTGTTGTTTTGCGTTTTATAATAAGCTTCACGTGAATATCTTTACAAAACTAAGAGGATTTGTAAGAATAGAAGTAAAGAAGAATAAGAAAGTTTTGAAATGAAAGATAAAAAACGTGTACTCAGTGCTGCTAGATTAGATATCCTGGGTATCACAAAGCCCGCTATCCGTCGTCTCTCTCGGTCGCAAATTCAATGGGCATAATAAAACAGATATACGTAGAATTATTTATTTATCGTACTGATATTTGTTCTTGTGGCAAAGTGGAATCAAACTCGCAATTTCTGTCTTACCGAGAACTCTGAACGAACTGAGCTTTCCGAGTTAATTCATCACACTATTTAGTTACCTGATTGTACAATTCTATTATTTGGAGATGAAACTATAAATCGTACGAGCATAAATTGTAAAGATACAGTCTGAAAAACAAACAGTTATTCACCAATGTGCATATCCTACCGTAGAATTAGGCTATTTATGTCAGTACTAATACTACCTCTGTTTCTTTAAACATATTTCTAATGTTTTAACTTTTTATTCTTTTAATTCTTCGTTCCTTTTATGTTTATATGTGCTACTTCTATAAAAGCATAATTTTGTCTTTCTCGTCAAGTATTGCCAAGATTCGGAGGAGTCTTATCAGTGGAATCTATAGCACTGACCTTTCCATCGGTACCAATTTTTAAACTGTTTGCCCTTGTGATCTTGATAGTAAAATGGCAATTTGATAAAAAAAGGTCAAAGCCACTAAATCAAAAGTCATTGTATCTCAAATGAAAGTTATGGTCACGAGGAATGTATATGTGAAATATCAAAGCCCTACCCTTATAGTTCAAAAGTAGGTCAAAGGTCAAGGTCACTAGGTAAAAAATTCATGATATCAAATGAAAGCTCTGATCATGAGGAATCTGTATGTGAAACATCAAAGCCATACCCCTTATAGTTCAAAAGTAGGTCAAAGGTCAAGGTCACTTGGTCAAAAAGCCATGACATCAAATGAAAGCTCTGGTCATGTGGAATCTATAATTATGTGAAATATCAAAGCCCTATCCTTTATAGTACATGAGATATAGTCCAGTTTAAAGTTTTTTTAAAAGTAGCTCAAACTTCTAGGTCAAGCTAATCAGGTCAAAAGTCAAGGTCTCAAATAAAAGGTCTGGTCATGACTCAAGCCTTATCCAATCTAGCCCAGGTTAAATTTTGTCCACGCAACCGACGCCGACACCGACGATCAGGCTATGGACACTCGTCAACTAACGGTTTGAAAATGGGAATTTAGCATTTTTGTTCAGCCAAACACCAAAATGCGGTGGGTGGGTGGGGGGGGGGGCTGTGCATAATTCGTTGAATTTGATTTTTGGCCGGGTTGCAAAGCAATTCTGGTCTATGGATTGACGATGTGTGTGTGTCCGTCCGTCCGTCTGTCAACATTTTGGTTTTAAGCTTCTGCCGGTTGAATTTCTAAAGAAGTATGCAATAGAAAAATAGGTCTTTGAAATCCACGTGCAGATTCCATGTGATTTGGCTTTCACTTGATACTACTAGACTGACCTTGACCCAGCAATTTATTTTTAATTCTCATCTCTTTTATACCCAAAGACACAAACATCAGCATAAGCTTAGTTATAAAATATACAAGACCAACTGCACCTCAGTTATAGATTTGAGCAACCGGTATTCCAAACATGCATGCGCGTTCTTTAAACTTGTTTACTGACAAAAACTTTATTTTGCAATCCGGCCACACCGTCTTTATCGGTGTTTATTTGTTTATCTATTTTATAAATTCGTTCTTATTTGAAGAGGATATTGACATTCCTGTTTCATATTCAAGAATTTCAACGAAGTTATCCCGAACTGCCAGAGGATTGAAGCAGTTTGCAGGTCGAGTAGTCTAGTGTACTTTCATTTTCGTACTGGCGGAAAATCTGAAAACTTTATTTTAGAATGTCTAAACAATTCCAAAGGATTATCAACTCTATTGTTGATAACAAAAGTACTGTTGATACAATTCAAATTGCTTCACAATCTGTAATAATTCGAAAAATAAATGATCACGAAAATACTCCACTTAGATTTGTTAAGGAGGTAACAAGTTTGAGGTCCCCAACGTTGGTTGTGTACAGAAATGATCATGATTTCGATGATGACGTATTCGATGAAAATCTCTCAAAAAGTTCCATTTCTGAATCTGTATCTGAAATCTCAGTTTCGCGCAGAAAAGCCCCAAAGAGCTCTTTTGGAAATTCAAATAATAGCTCAAGAATGGAAGGAACTAAAGTGAATGGAAGTGACGTTAAAGATAGTCTCGGAAGCCCAGGTTATGATGGCTCACCTCTCAAACTACAGCTCATTGCAGACTTGTCATCTTCTTCAATTTCTGCATTTATTGAGGAAAATCAGGATGCACGGCCAGTGGCAAGGGTCAGCAGGTATGGGATAAAGTGTAACATTGCTAAAACACTTGTCGCATGGATGAACAACATCAATTTACAATTAGAACACCAACTGCCTCAGCTTGTGATATTTTGTAATGGGAATGACATTGCAAATACTGCTGTTCTGATGGTTGAGAGTACAATGGGGTACATTAAAGGGACAAAAGTAACCATGAGGGGACAAATATTGGAACAGGATTTGCAGAATGAATTTAAGGTAATAATCTCTGGCACCAGATTAATGGATTACCAGTACACATGGTACACGGTATAGCTATGTATGCATTAAAATGCCAATATTCAGCTTAAGAAAAGAATGTATGTTTCTATGTACATTTGTACCGTAGGAGTTGAATCTCAAGTAAGAATAAGTTTTATCAGTGGCGGATTCAGGGGGGTGCAGAGGGGACAGTGTGACAATGCCTACATGGGTCCTATACTTCACTTGGAAGAAGAAGAAGAGACCCTTTGCTTAATCAGAGCATTCACATTTATTAAACATGACATTATATATCAACTTATCAAGACAACATTTCAAATTCCTCTCTTACTCCTCACACTATACTCAGTGGTCACTCGTTCACCATGCTCTTTACAAGGTACCTTCCACTATGTATGCAAGTGTATGCAGTGTATGCGAGGAAGATGTGATTTATGTACTGCAGCAGATAGTCCGTATTTCCAACGGCCTCTCCTCAGCCGCAGATGCAAATCACCAATAAGGTTCGAACCAGGGACCTTCAGGTTGGAAGTCCGGCACTCTACTGACTGAGCTATGCGCCCCCACTGATCATTAAATGCAAAATTATAGGTTCCAGGTATTGTAGAAATATTATAAACTGAAAATATGTCAATATGAATAACTGATTGAAGACTTTTAAAATCACTCTTATTGCAGAATATCCACCTCAATGAGAAGCATCTTGTGTATAGAGCCAAGCACAACATAGCAGACAAGATGATGGAATACCCAGGATTATTTATGCTGGAAGTAGAGTGGACCAAGTCCTTTCAGATCCCACCATTGGATCCCCCTCCTCCTGATGCTAGAGCTGAGATCAAGGCTCAGATTGTCATAGGAAAGAACATGGCCTACTTTAATTTCTACAAGCAGCTTGCCATGCTAAATTCCTTAATACACGGTAAATGGCTGTAGATACAAGTACAAATGTATTTATGCTTAATGTCTTTGTTATATGCACAACCAATGTAATTCCCCGAGATGAAACTATTGAAGTGGTATGTATTGCATTTCACATTAAAATGTGATTTCACAATGCATAACCTCTAAAGAAACATGCTGCGACGGTTGTTCTAACCTGCAAACTGACCTGTCATTGAATGACCTAAATTTTAAAGTGATATTAGAACATCTGTGAAAATAGTGTATAACATTAGCTCTTTATAAATGAAATTTTTTATGCTGTAACCACAGAAAAAAAATCCTGGTTTTAGAGGAAATCGACATTTTTGTCAATTTACCCAATAAATTTTCGGGATCGACTGTATTCTTCGTGGGTCTCAGTAAATGACGTCAGAAGTTGTACACGACAAAGTGATTGCCTGTTCACACCATGTGTATACGCATGTGGTTACCGTTTCAAGAATATCTAAAACATAGTTTTTTATTAATTGAGCAAAAAAATAAATAGATAAATGAAATGAATAAATAAAGGGCACACCATTTCTAAACATGCTCATGGCTGGCGATCAACTGTAGATTCAGGACAGAAGTTTGACATAATTTATATTCTGATTAAAAAAAAATCGTGCTGGCCAATATTTTTGATAGATTCTGAATCTACATATGGATTTATGGATCTAGCACTTGCCGAATATTAGATCGTGGTTTGCGGGGGTAAACCCCCCCACGCACATTTGTCGTTTTGAGTCGTTGAAGAGAGAGAGAGATCATCCAATCTTTTCTATCATCAATTGCCTCTCATGAAAACTTATTTCAAAAATGTTTTCATATCAGTATAAATTTATTGCTTCGTTCTTTAATTACTATGTTATTCCATTAAAAACCGCTAGCTGTGACCATAACTTAATGCTTTAGAAAAAAAAAAGAAAAATGTCGAATCATTTTTCGTTGTTAATCCCTAAAATTGTGACCATATATATTGATAGAATAAAATTTGATCCTTGTTTTAAATAGATTCCGTGACATCGACTTGGAGCCTCAGAATAATATTTATTTAAAATTTACTGAGTATTTTACCCACTGGGGAGCTCGTGAAATAAGGTCTACCCTATATCCCTTGCACCAATGCAGGTGAATTTTGAAATAATTACATTTTTGTATTTATGAAGATGAATTCAAAAAAATATATGTAAAAATAAATTAATAACGTTTTGTTTTAGTCATTATACCCCTCACCCCCTTCCTACACTTCTCCGAAAGATTGCTTTCAATGTTCACTGTGATCCGCCCTCCGTATTTTAGACTCCTGAATCTGTCTATGCCAAAGATATCTCCATCTGTCATTTGTCATTAAACTGAATGTATATGACAATATGAATATAGGTAATACTATGTTGCTCCCGGTCTGAAACTCCAGTCGCACGCATTCCATGTTAACGGTTAACCCCCCCCCCCCCTCCCCCCTTCTGCGTTTGAAACAGGTCGGGCTGTATATTCAACCATAGTTTCAAATCGTGCGTGTTTAGAACATATAGTAAAATAGGACAGACAGAAAATATGATGTGACATCATGTGTGAAATCGTCCATCTCAAGACCCTTTCCCCCTCCCCCCCCCTTTTTTTTTCTCACGGACAGATGCTTGGTCGCATGAAAATTACTAACATTAAACATTAACATATTAATACTCGACATGATCAAGAAATTATCAAAACTTTCTACGTCATAAGTCTCTCCATCATATTTACCGGAAGTGATCATTTATAGAATCAGGGTTTCTGTAAATGGCTAAAAATAGCAACTTCAAAACTGATTTACGTATGTGTGCGGTAAGAGCTGAAAACTTTTTTTGGCGTATTATGGTTTATTTTTAGGGAAAGTTTTAGGTAAAAGTATTATCTCATATGTTCTAATATCACTTTAAGTTTCTTTTTACCTGTAAAACTGCAATTTCAGAAAACAAGAATTAATCTGACAATGTTGGTGCATTTATATAGTATAAATGTCATAATTTTTGTTTTTTTTTTTACAGATATGCAACACAGAGCAAGTGCATTTATTGTATGTAAGGTGTTAACAGGCATTACATGTACAATAAATGCACTTGCTCTATGTTGAATACCTGTAGCAAAACACAAGTTAAGACACTTATTCCTTTAAAAGAAAAGAGAACACAATATTTGTTATATATACATTCAAATTTCTTTATAGGGCTTGAGACTGGTGAGGTTGACTGGCTGGTAAAGGACACTGATTACCCCGCAAAAGAGCGAGTCAAAGAGCTCGTCAAACGTCTTAAACTTGGAGATGCAGATCTAAATGCTACAGTTAATAAAGATATGAATGACAATGCCACCAACGGTCAAGAAGAAATCATGAACTGCTTGGAAATGAATTTTGACCAGGAGAGGAAGGATTATGACTTTACTGATCACCTGTGGTCCATTCTTTGTCAATGCGTTTCCTATCAAGATTGTGTGGAAGCCTTGGAGTATGTGTTTGATGTATTAAGGAATGGAGATCTGAATCCATTAGTACACCGTTACAATACTACCACAATGGCTGAGATGGTGAGAGAATCATACTGTGGTAAACTACGGGTGCCAAACCTGGCTGGGCTCTACCCCATACAGCTACTAGCAGAAATGGGCGCAGAGAAATTACGTCAAGATTACGTGTACATGCTGCTGTCAAAGGACCTGGTCACGTTGGGCCAACTCCAATCTCTCATTGATACAAAAGGCACTCTGAAGAAGAAGTACAGTTGTTTAGAACGTCTGCATGCAGTGGCAGAAATGATTATCATGCTGAACCTGTACCTTCAGATTCCCTATGCTAAGCTAAGTTCCTGTGCTAAGGACATGTTACAGCATTATGAGCAGAACCAGTTAAATCCTAAACATGTTTTTACATTTACAATGCCAGCTAATCTACTCAAGGGAGAGCTGGAGTTGAAGCCTTGTCATTGGGAAATGGAAGCGACTAGAAGATTACCAAACATCGTAGCATCAACCAAGGATATACTGAGGACATCACAACCATTCCCCCACGTTGAAGCAAGGCCTGTAGGCAGCCAGAATGGACACATCACGTCAGAGGGTTCAGAATCAGACATAGCAGCGGAAAATTACTACTACTTCATCAAAAAGGAAGAAAGCCTTAACTACATGAAGTAAAAGAAATAAAAACCCAGCCTTGTCAGTGGTTGTTGTGTACATATATCAGGATATGTATATATTGTATAGTATTTCAGTATTTATACACTGTATTTATGAGTTCTGAGAGATAATTTTATATTTACTTGCATGTATACATATTCAAATGAATTTACATGTACCGGGTATATAAAAGAAATAGAAATGTAATGAAAAAATATGAAATGTTAATTTAAACAAAAATATTTCAATTTTATACTTTATGTATGTTATACTGATAATTGTATAAAACATTTGGTTCTCCCTTGGCATTTCATTTATTTGACTGACCTCCCATCACATCTCCCTTGTGACATTGTAGTACATCTTCAAGATTTTATTCATACAAATGTATATGTTGTGTAACATCTTTTCATGAACACTACAGAAGTAAATGTAGTCATATAAGAATGTACATGTATACATTTAGTTCGGTAAATGGTAAGACATGTAAGATGTACAATTTAAGCCATAATTCATCTATTTTAATGTACTATGAAATTTGGTCAGAATACAATCCTTACCGTAACAGTTTAGCCCTAGCCCTAGCTTGTATAAGGCTTCTCAAAATTGATATTACTCTTATTAACTGCAATTCCCTATTCAAATCCTATGGAAAGGAGTAGGTGCGGTAACCTGCAATTTTTGCGCTATTTTTTTAAGACTTTCAGATATTTTTTGTTTATAAAATGTCAAATGTATGGTGAATCCAAATGAGGAAAGATTGGTTTGATTCCATGGGCCTTTACTGAATACATGTACTTAGACATTAAAAATGTATAAAAACGGTGAAATCATTGAAAATATCATTAAACAGACAAAACTTCAGTTCTAAATTATGAAATTAAGAAGTGTGCCAGCCAGTGCCCATTATAAATTTTATACAAATTGATAGATGTCTGATTGACCTTTCAATTTGCATAAAAAGTTTAATGGGTTTAGGCCTGGTGCGTAATGGTATTTTAAAGATTTGTGTTAAAAATACAATGATTTTCAATTGTTTTCCATTATTCAGGTGAAATGAATATTACATCAGAATTTGACATCATACATCACTCATATGACGTTACGTGGGCTAAAAATATGATGCAGTATTTCCTTTCATATTGTACATCGCAATAAGTGATGATTAATATTGGTTTAATATAAGTAATTTTCATCGAAATTATAGGGCTGAATTATGGGTTACCGCACCTAGTCCTTTGGTTTGAATGAAATCTAATTTTTGGCAAGCTTTATACATTTAAAGCTGGGTCATCCAGACTATTGGCCATATGTGTGATGACATGATGAATTCTGCTGAGGAACCTGATTGCGATATTGAATGCCATTCTCAAAGCGTTTCTTTGAACATCTTTATTGACAACTTGTGTTATCATAAGGGCAACAACCATTAAGCAGAACATTATGGGTTTTTCTTGTATACTGACTATACTTTGTATATCCATAGCTAAATTGCTGCATTTCTATGATGCAATTGTTATGGAAAAGAAATAAATGTAATTGAGCAGCCACATGCATCATTTTATCGTAGAGTGTTGCTTCATATAAAGTGTGTTGAAAATCCATGTTTGGTACAGTCAGAGGTGAAAGAAAATCATGAAATGATGGAAAGTTCTGCTAAACCCATCAAATAGCAAAGGATATAAAGTTTCACCTGCTCTGTCCATGAACATGAATTTCATTTCTGCACCATAACTCAAATAATTCATGACCTACAGGAGGAACCCTATTGATTTCAGCGTCAAGCTTGACATGTCTGAAATAGTGTTTTTACACCTAGAGTTGTTCTTGACCTATAAATGCAGTGATAAAATGTTACACATACCTGGTAGATTGTTAGACTTCAGACAGAGCCCTTTCAATTTTGAGATCAAACTTTTTATGCATTTAACAGTAGTGTTTTGCCGTTTATTGGCGACATCGTCTCCAGAACCTTTTCGATTACTATAATCAATTAAGATATTTAAAAAAGTCAATAATACGGTAATCATGAAATTCAAAACTATTTAAGAATGATGTATTTGCATCAGAAAAACCAGTTTTGCCAGAGAAACAGTTCATAAGTTGTTTCAGTTGGCTTCATTGATTCAGATCAGTATGCATACTGGAATGAAACTTGATTTTTCCATCCGATTACCAACACTATTTAACAGTAGGACCAAAGGATATGTCATGACTTTGATCCAAGGTTATAGGTAAAAGATTAAGCTCACAGTACATTTTTTAAAATGATTTAGTTGAAAAGTCTTGTCCGGACCCCAATTTTTCACTGCCTTTACAGATCTGAATATTTCACAGAACCAAAGGATGTGTCATGACCTTGATTCAAGGTCAAAGTACATGTGGGAGTAATAAGCCTTGTCTGGACCATTATTCTTTATTGCCTTAATGGATTCAGAGTAATTCACAGAATTATTGCCCATAACCTTAAGATTTGTCATGACCTTGATGAAATTTTTCACTACCTTCATGAATCTGAATACATGTATTATTTCAAAGAATTGTTGCCGAGGATCTAATTATGTGTCATGATCCAAATACAAGGTCAAGGTCACAGTACTTGGAGGTTGAAAAATCTAGTCCAGTCACTGCTATCAGTATTTCAGACTTAATGAGGACCATAGGAGTTTCCCATGGCAACAAGCCAAGGTCGCAGTGCAGTTGATTAGTATGATTTGGAAATGTAATACAAATTAAGTTTATGTTCAGTGAGGGGACAAATCGCTCAGCAATAAAAGCTTGTTTTGTAGATGCAACTTGATGAGACTTTCTACAGATTTATTGTGACAATTTGGTGCAGTGAATAATTCATCTTGAATGCTCCATATAGGACTTTTATACTTCTCTCGTGTATCCCCCACCCCCAGATACACTGCCATCCATAAATAACTATACAAACAAGGAAATCATTCTAAACTCTTTATAAATTTATCCTACTTTTTCAATTCTGAATTTGAACCAGAAGTCTCTGACGAGACTGTAGCTCTCCTGGTTGTTTTTTCTAAAACATCAATTTCCTTTCTTTTTTTTTTTAAACCAAGACCATAGGGAGCAGGCGCTCTAACAAATTATAAGTAGCATGACAAAACTACATATCCATTATACTGCAACTATAATAGCACTCATATAATTCATAATATCCGAGATAAAGTATTTCTAAAAAGAATGTCACACCCATTTTCCAAGATCCTAGGGGCCAAGGACTGCTAGCTCAAATGAACTACCAATGACACATCAAGACTTGGATAAAGAATTAACTCCCCATCATAAATAGCTTTAAACGAGAAGAGAGCACAACTATATAGGAAAAATTACCGCACCCATTTTCAAAGACCCTAGGGGTATAAGGCTAAAACAAAATATCGGGTGCACATCTATGCCACAGACCAATCATTGCAAAAAGAATTAATTATACATCATTTATAGTGTCAGAGGAGTTGCAAGCACAAGATTACATTTACTTATATAGGAAAAATGACCACACCCATTTCTGAGACCCTAAGGGTCAGGGGCTAAAACATAAAAACAGGTGCACAACTAGACCAGAGACCCATAATATTGCAATAAGAATTTAGTCAGAGGAGTTGTGAGCACAAGATTAGATAGAGTTATATAGGAGAAAATGACCACACCCATTTCTATGACCCTGGGGGTCAGGGGCTCAAACAAAATATCGGCACAACCAGACCACAGACCCATCACATTGCAGAAAGAATTAAGTGTCCATCATTTATAGTGTCAGAGGAGTTGCGAGCACAAGATTACATAGAGTTGTATAGGAGAAAATGACCACACCCATTTCTAAGACCCTGGGGGTCAGGGGCTTTAACAAAATATCAGGTGCACATCAAGATCACAGACCCATCATACTGCAAAAAGAATTAAGTCTTCATCATTTATAGTGTCAGAGGAGTTGCGAGCACAGATTATATAGTTATATAGGAGAAAATGACCACATCCATTTCTAAGACCCTGGGGGTCAGGGGCTCAAACAAAATATCAGGTGCACAATGAGACTACAGACCCATCATATTGCAAAAAGAATTAAGTCTCCATGATTTATAAAGTCAGAGGAATTGCGAACACAAGATTACATAGAGTTATATAGGAGAAAATGACCACACCCATTTCTAAGACCCTGGGGGTCAGGGGGCTCAAACAAAATATCAGGTGCACAACAAGACCACAGACCCATCATATTGCAAAAAGATTTAAGTCTCCATCATTTATAGTGTCAAAGGAGTTGCGAACACAAGGTTACATAGAGTTATATAGGAGAAAATGACCACACCCATTTCTAAGACCCTGGGGGTCAGGGGCTCAAACAAAATATCAGGTGCACAACTAGACTACAGACCCATCATATTGCAAAAAGAATTAAGTCTCCATCATTTATAGTGTCAGAGGAGTTGCGAGCACAAGATTACATAGAGTTATATAGGAGAAAATGACCACACCCATTTCTAAGACCCTGGGGGTCAGGGGGCTCAAACAAAATATCAGGTGCACAACAAGACCACAGACCCATCATATTGCAAAAAGATTTAAGTCTCCATCATTTATAGTGTCAGAGGAGTTGCGAACACAAGGTTACATAGAGTTATATAGGAGAAAATGACCACACCCATTTCTAAGACCCTGGGGGTCAGGGGCTCAAACAAAATATCAGGTGCACAACTAGACTACAGACCCATCATATTGCAAAAAGAATTAAGTCTCCATCATTTATAGTGTCAGAGGAGTTGCGAGCACAAGATTACATAGAGTTATATAGGAGAAAATGACCACACCCATTTCTAAGACCCTGGGGGTCAGGGGGCTCAAACAAAATATCAGGTGCACAACAAGTCCACAGACCCATCATATTGCAAAAAGATTTAAGTCTCCATCATTTATAGTGTCAGAGGAGTTGCGAACACAAGGTTACATAGAGTTATATAGGAGTAAATGACCACACCCATTTCTAAGACCCTGGGGGTCAGAGGCTCAAAAAAATATCAGGTGCACAACTAGACTACAGACCCATCATATTGCAAAAAGAATTAAGTCTCCATCATTTATAGTGTCAGAGGAGTTGCGAGCACAAGATTACATAGAGTTGTATAGGAGAAAATGACCACACCCATTTCTAAGACCCTGGGGGTCAGGGGCTTAAACAAAATATCAGGTGCACATCAAGATCACAGACCCATCATACTGCAAAAAGAATTAAGTCTTCATCATTTATAGTGTCAGAGGAGTTGCGAGCACAGATTATATAGAGTTATATAGGAGAAAATGACCACACCCATTTCTAAGACCCTGGGGGTCAGGGGGCTCAAACAAAATAGCAGGTGCACAACAAGACCACAGACCCATCATATTGCAAAAAAAATTAAGTCTCCATCATTTATAGTGTCAGAAGAGTTGCGAGCACAAGATTACATAGTTATATAGGAGAAAATGACCACACCCATTTCTAAGACCCTGGGGGTCAGGGGGCTCAAACAAAATAGCAGGTGCACAACAAGACCACAGACCCATCATATTGCAAAAAAATTAAGTCTCCATCATTTATAGTGTCAGAGGAGTTGTCCGGACAAGATTACATAGAATTTAATGACCACGCCCATTTTATAAGACCCTGGGGGTCAGGGACTGAAACTAAATGTCAGGTGCACAACTAGACCATGGACCAAGTAAAATGCAAAAAGAATTAACTTTCTATCTCTAACAGTTTCAGAGGAGTTGTCCGGACAAGATTACATAGAATTTAATGACCACGCCCATTTTCTAAGACCCTGGGGGTCAGGGAGTGAAACTAAATGTCAAGTGCACAACTAGACCATGGTCCAAGTAAAATGCAAAAAGAATTAACTTTCTATCTCTTACAGTTTCAGAGGAGTTGTCCGGACAAGAATTGTTTACGGACAGACAGACAGACGGACGGACAGACGGACGCCGGACAAAGGGTGATCGCATAAGCTCGACTGGTCTGAGACCAGTTGAGCTAAAAAATCATAATTGGCTTCACATAATTTTAGAATATGAAATGTGATAACAAAAATGTAAAAAGATACTTTTTTCACAGGCACATTTTTTTTTCAAAAATTGTCATTTTCATGTGAAAAAATGTAAAAATTCAAAAAATGCAAATATTTTGGTCAAGTTTGTTACAAATGATTTCTATAAGGTTCATCCTCAGAATTATACAGCAATAGATTCGAAGCTGTGTATTTTCTAACAGCAACATGAACAGAAATGGTGTATACTAATTTATGGATGGCAGTGTATATGCATTATATAGTGGGACAACATTTACCTTTATCCTCTCAACATTTCCATCACAAGACACAGTAAAAGTATTACATCCATCAAACCTGCACCATGTAGCTTTGGTTTCACATCCCAAGTTGGCACAGGGTAGAAGTGATAAAAGGAGGGACTGTTGCACAATCTTCTAACAAAGTTACCCTAATGTGAAATGCAGGTCCATTACAACTTAGACTCTGAAGCATATCACTATGCAAGTTTGGTCACTCTGGCACTTGGGTTTCATTACAGTTTGATAATGCAGACCCTTACCAAAAGCTTCACATTGTAAAATCATCTTCTTCTTTATGCCCATATTGCACAACTGCTTATAATGCAGATATGTAAATGACCAATGAAAATATACATCAAGACCCCTCTTCCATATCGTGTGAAAGTACACGGAAAACATATCACTACATGATAGACATAAAATCTGAAGTTCTCTGCAAGTTTCTTCTGTACATCAAATTCAGACACGATACAAAAGGATAGTAACCAGTCTGACCCCTGAAGTGTCGTAGGTAAATAGAGATTGAAAACCATAATTGGTAACAAGAAACACTCGTGACTTTACAGATACAATATTTATCACATTTCTTTTCATACATTTATTTCAAACTCATAAATTTCATGTCATGATGTTAAGAGTGGCACAAACACATGCACGTACAAGTACACATTTTTCATTCACAGCATGTATTCTTTTGTTTTCTTGTAAAACTGCTGTCAATAGAACAATTTGTAATGAAAAGAAGAACAAAATTTTGTTTACAGGTAGACTGCTATATAAATAAAGATAAAAAGATAATACAATGTATATGTAACCTCCATCACAGATTGTTAAGTATATCTTCCACATTAAGTTTTACTATAAATAAGTACACCAATATTCCTTAAGTGATTTAATTTTAACCACAAAAACCAAGAGCAGTTATGCCTAATGTATAACCCTATGTACATCACTTAAAAATATTTACTCAAACTTAAATAATCATGGAAAGTCAGCAGAAGATAGTGCAGTATCATAAAAGGTTCAATTTTCACTTGATTATTTGAATTAAATGAAAGAATGCATTTTATTTAATAGATTGTGCCCTAATAATAGCAATTGTTACATTGGCTCTCTTAATTCTTTGAACATTACATGTATCTAAAGGAAGAAGCTTGTTTTGAAACTGTTTCTTTTTTTGTTCAAGGTTATAACTTCCATTCATTCATGACAAAATCATATAAACTAATTCATTCTACGGACTTTCAGACAACATACTGTACATGTGGTACATACATGTATAAATACTTTAGAACAGAACACAGATAACATTGAGGTCAAGGTCTGATATACTGTAATAAACATAAGGGCAACATTGAAGTCAAGGTCTGATATACTGTATAAACATAACCATCACATTTAGAAGTACCCGAGGACAAATATTTCACAGTACTTATGGTTATGTACCATTGTATAGAAGTTCTGGTTTTTCTCCGATTTTTCACATATGGTTATGTACCTTATTTTTCACATACACGTACATGTAAATGAATTTAACAGTGCTTGAAGATTATACAAAAAAAATACAGGCAAACAAGTTAATGCCACTGAAATTGTACTACAAATGTGTTTCTTTGTAAAATGTCTTCTTAATTATATTCTATAATAATTTGATCTTAAGTGTAAAAAATGTATGTATAAACTTGTTTTGGTTTTGGTTAGGCCATACTAAATTAATAAAATGTTCTTTGGATTTTCTTGTGAAAAAAAGGGTGCGAGCGAGCGAAAATATAATTATTTTTTTTAGGTATTGCAGTTTTTAAGGTGCGAGTGAGTGAAATAATTTTATTTTTGATATACATGTAGGTTACCTTAGTAATATTTATAATGTTTCCTGTACTCAAAAAGGAATCTCCAAAGGAATATGGTGACAAGGAAGCCTGGTACATAGCAATATGGGACAGATTTTCGAACATTTCCCCCTCCTTGACATTCATTGCCATGTAAATGGGACAACAAATTTGCTCCCAACAAAATTTTTCAAACAAGAAGTATCATTTTCTTCCACATTTGCACAATCTGAGACTTCTAGAAGCTTTAAGATTTGCAGAAATCAGAACCAACCCTCAAAAATTCTTGAACCAGCAATTTAGTGGTGCGGGTGAGTATTTTATTTTATATTAAATTTTTTTTTGAAATTTGAAAAATATGGTGCGGGAAATCCCAAGAACCTTTAATTAATTTGGTATGGCCTTATGGAAATGATGATTCATAGAAGGAATTATAATTATAAACATGTATTAAAGTAAGGTAAAAAGAAATCAAACTAAATAGAAAAAAAAATATGCCAACTGGGACAGATTCATACTTTCAGCCTATCTGGCATAAATAGCACTGGTTTTGTAGTAATGTATACTAATTCTCTCCAAGAGTTTGGAGTTTTTCAGGTTTTTTTTTTTTAAATACTGTAGATGTACTTTAAGTACAAGATTTATATACAGTATGTAATTAAATCTCTTTGAATATCATCTGAAGTCAACAGAACACAATCGCAATCTAGAACACTGACATTCAAATACTATATGAAAACTTCAAACATCTATAAATATCTAATTTTATCAAATTTCATTGTCGTCTTTGCTTCTTGTTTGGTGGGGGAGTTTCTGCTTCTATATGCAAGTCTTTTAGTCTCTTTTCGAAGATTTTAGAAAGTGCTGCACCAGCTTTAAACTCTGGTGTTGATTTTCGATTATATTCAGCACAGTTTGAGAAGATTTGCCGTACATCCGTAATAAGGTCTGATACATCATTGTAATCAAAGTTGTTGATTTTGTTTTTGATGGTGCCAAAGTCCATAGGTATAGCTATGATGTCATAGTAGTCAGGTACCTGAAAAAGTTAGAAATTAATACATGTAGGAAGTTATGGAACAAGGGCAACGAAATTGTAGCCATCAAATATTGTATTTTCCAATAATTGCAGAAATACAATGTAACTTTAGTTGTAAACAAAGAATACAATTTACTACAGTGATTAAGTTCTGAAAACATGTGCAAAATAATCAGCTGAACAATCATCATCATTTTGACTTTGTAGATAAGACCTTGGTTCAAAGTCATGGAATCTTGTAAAGTCAAAATGTACTTGTATCTTATACATGTATATTTCAAAATATTTAAAAATTGTCCCTTCATTTAGAGCCGAAATGCAACAATGAAATGCTGCCATAACACTAGTGTTGTATAATCAGAAAAATTTCATAATCGATTATCGGTTTATAATCGGAGAGGATTTTAATCGATTATTTCGATTTAATCGGAAACAATTCTTTCTTGTTTTTACAGAAAATAATATGACAAGTTACGAATAAACTTCACTAAATGTTATGCTAATATACATAGCAAAATGTCTAGAAAGAACTCCAACCACAGAATGAAAAAAAAACTGTCTAGTAAATGAAATATTTTGTCAAGATCACAGCAGTAATGAAGTCAAAACAAATATGTATCTGTAAAAGTCGACAACTTTATACGGCAGATGCAGGGATTGGGGGGGGGGGGTTTGCATACTACCCAAGAGTTCATTCAATGAATGAAGCAATATATCTGTGGATTTTAGGCTAACAATACTGTGAAATTCACTGACCTTGTCCCTTACGAAGGTCAGCTCAGGTGTTCGGCGTAAAACCTTAAAAGTTTTTTTTTCTAGACGAGTAGATATTGACGTAATCGCAGGCCCATATCGCATCGGACGTTGAAGTTTTCTATAAGAGTACTTGTCACTACCATTAAATTCAATGAGAATCCTAATTCCATCCATTGTGTGCCGTAGAAAGCGTATCCTTATCAAATTATTCACGCTACGTCCGGAACTTTAACTCATAGAAACGATCGTTGATCCACTTTCGTTTTATTCGTACTTGTCATACGCGAATTCAACAGAAAACTATGTCATTCTTGCCACGTTGAATAATTCCGATTATAATCGATTCTTAGAAACATAATCGATTAATCGAAATCGAAGGGTATTAGCGATGATGTCGCCGATGTCGGCGATAATCGTTACAACACTACATAACACTGTATAAATGATAAAACACCGCTAAAGACGGTATGGCTGGATTGCAAAGTAAGTTTTTGTCACCAACTGGGTCAAGGTCAATAGGTCAAATAATACAGCATAAATTGAAAGGTTTTGTCAGAGGCAACCTACATGTATAAAATAAAGTTTCTACTGCATACAGTTCCATAGATTTTGCTTAAACCAGGAACTTTAACCAATCTCCTTAACTAGGTCAAAGTCCAAGGTCAAGGTCACTAGGTCAAATGTTACGGCATAAATTGAAAGGTCTTGTCATGGGCGAGCTTCATTAATAATATAAAGTTTCTACTGCATACAGTACCATAGATTTTGCTTAAACCAGGAACTTTAATCAAAATCTTCGAGTAGGTCAAAGTCGAAGGTCAAAGTCACTAGGTCTAATGTTACGGCACAAACTGAAAGGTCTTGTCATGGGCAAGCTTCATGTATAATATAAAGTTTCTACTGCATATAGTTCCTTAGATTTTGCCTCAACCAGAAACCTTAACCAAAATCTTTAACTAGGTCAAAGTCCAAGGTCAAGGTCACTAGGTCAAATGTTATGGCATAAATTGAAAGGTCTTGTCATGGGCATACTTCATGTATAATATAAAGTTTCTACTGCATATAGTTCCTTAGATTTTGCCTCAACCAGAAACCTTAACCAAAATGTTGACGGCAGACGGACGGACGGACGGACGGACGGACGGACATGGTCAATCTATAGACCGGAATTGCTTTGCAATCCGGCCAATAAAATTTACTAATTAATTATGAACAGAACAATTCAGGTAATGAAAATATTATGTCTTACCAGTTTTTTGCTGACGGGTTTGAGGAATGGTTCACTGTCCTCTAGCTTCATCAGTTCCTGTACCACACCCTGTAACTGCTTCATGCTCTGTACCTTACTGTTACCTCGCGAACTACTCACATAGTGCTTGGGTTCATCTGTAGATGACAATAACATACATGTACATTGTATATGGATATAAACATGTATTGTGAACAATTACATACATGTATTATTAAACAAGAGACCAAAATAGGTCATTAATGGTCATATATCACTTGAAAAAAACTAGACAGTTATTTCAAGGAAAAGGCATCCTGGTATGGTTTTAAGAAAATACATGTAACATGATCGCGCATTTTTCACTAATTCTAGTGGACAGTTGAGATTTGTACTTGATGTAATTTCTACAACAGGTAATTTCCACTGTCATTTTTTTACCAAAGTCTATATACCTTGTAGAGGGGACTCAAATATGTACATGTAAATGTATGAACCATTTTAGATTAATGGTAGCCATCTTTTTAGTTGGGTCACGCGAAAAGCACAATTACCATAGAGATTTTATTATTCCATGACCTAGTGTACTCGATTCTTATGGCACAAAAAACACTGACTTTGAAAATCAAAGAGCCATCATTTTTGCATGGTAAACATTAACGTATTGTATGAAATTGGGCAGACTTTTATTGTTTTCCATATTAATAAACAAAATTTGAAGCGTTAAAATCGAAAAATCTATATGTAATTCTATATTTTTGATACTACAAGTATTCAGCATTTACTTCAGGAGTGAAACGAGTCAACTTAAGAAACTTTATACTAAACTTACCTCCATTCACCTCTGCTAATTTAGACGTTGAGCGTCCACCTTTCTTTAGTTTCGGAGTATCATCATCAGAGAAGTCTTTCTCCCGTTTCTTGCCCCCTTTCACAGTGATAGGACTGTCCCTGGGACTGCCCCGCCTTGACGAGGTTCTGCTTGAGGTAGGTGTTTGTTTGGATGCTCCACCCTTCTTTTTTCCTCCTTTAACTAAATACATAAAAATTAAAAAATTAACATTTATATGTTAATAGTAATTACCTACAAAAGTACATTATTTCTGAGTATACAAAAGGAAAATCCCTATCTCTCATACCCATGAATATGGCTACATCTGTATCACATATCATGTTATTGTAACATCGTAATTTCAGCTTGAAAACAGACAAGCTAGCGGTGACATGGCAATAAAACATCCCTTTTAAGATCAATTTTCTATGTATTCTTGCAGTACATTTTCAAAAGCCTAAAATTTGTAGTTTATTCTTATATAATAAACCATTTTTGGGATGCCTAATTCAAATATTGCAAAGTTTTTGCAATCAGATCAACTTAAATAGTTTTCAAATTTTGTATCTTCTCTTTAAGGTTTGACTTTGGCCCTTAGATATGAGAGAAAAATACTCTTAAAAGGTCTTCTATGAAAGATACATCGTTTCCATCCTTGGGGTCTCAAAATTTTGCAAAACCCTTGGCAAGCCTCTGGTTTTAATTGATTTTGAGAATCGTTGGGTGGAACTGATGTATCTTTCATAGAAGACCATGAAAGAGTCTTATAATCTCACAATGGAATATTGTTTGTAAAAATTTATATACATTTTAAAGATAGATACCAAAACATTGATGACGGAACTGAAAATATTTCATGCTAACAACTTGCACTTTCCACACATACATGTACATGTTCATGTATGTAAAATTTAATTGTAATGAATTTGTACATGTATTTGATTTTCATACCTCCTTTGGGTAGTTTGACTTTGCTCTGTTTAACGTTGTCAGTGCATACATTACACTCCCATCTGCCCTTGGGTACCTTTTTGAGGGGTGGATCTACACACTCTATGTGGTACATGAGGGGACAGGCGTCACAACACACCAAAATTCCTCCATTACCACATACGGCACAAATCGTATCTAAATCTAGCGTAATCTCTGTATCCTCTCCTTCAGAATCTGCTGCTGAGCCTAAATCATCACTGTGTAAAGACAATGTAAAAAAATATTACTTATGACCCAAGTACTCATGTACATGTACCTAATGATTAATATGTAAAGATACTTCCTACATTTTGAATTAATTGTTCTTCAACTGTTTAATTGCTAAAGCTAGCAATACTTCTAGTTCAGTCATAAAGGTATATTTGTTGTATATCAGAAGAGTTAAAATATCTTATCATACAATTATGGACTTTTAATTCAGTGTATATGATGTGATATTGACTTACTGTGAAAATATTGACCGAGACGAAGCCGAGCTCAATATTTTCATAGTAAGTCCATAACTGATTTATTTTATAATTTCATATTTGATTCACAATAAATAACGTCGCCATTTGCAGAAGTTAGTGGGGGTAATCCCGGTATATTTTTAAACCATGGTATATGGTGATTTAGCCAGGACGGTCGGCGACGTTATCAGCCAATCAGAACGTCAATATTTATAGTTTATAGAATAAACATGTATATTTACTTGTACTATAGGATCAGTTAGAATAAAACATAAAATCTGCCCTGAATAGGGCATAATTTAAATGCAAAATATCACAAAAACTTTGAGTAGAAATGACAACTATATGTAAGTTGGTCCACATTTGAAACTACTGTCAGGTTGAATAAGACCGATATAGCATTTTTCCCATATAAATCAATGGATAATTTTGTTTTACATCATTGTCCCCACCTCCCACAAACATTGTTCCTTGTCAATAAAGCGACCATTTGAAAGCACCATTTACTTAAAGTTCGTTTTCAGAATCTGCTACATACTTCTCTGAATTGAAAATGTAGAACTTAATTTTTTTGTGTGAATTTTACTCCTACACTCTACATGTACAATGTATATAATTTTCAGATAGTTTTTTGCATCTACATGTAAGTAGACATTTTGATACTGTTTAATTTTTGCAGGGCATATGAATGTGACTCATTTCCAACCTACCCATCTTCCTCCATTTCCCTGCTGGTATCTTCCTCCTCCTCTTGTTCTTCTTCCATCGGCTCTTCCTCCTCCTCCTCTGTGAAAGTTTTCCTTCTATTCTTCAGAGGACTATGCTTCTTTTCTTTGGGTCTACAGTCAGGGCAATACCAATCTCCTTTAGGTACGGACTAGTAAAGAGAAAGGATGTCATGAAATGTTGATAGATACATGTGTTAATGTTATGAGATATCTATTAGTCCTACTGAGCATACATATTAGAAACAATACTGGAATCTTGGTACATGTACAATTAATCAAGTTACATGTAAGAATTTTAACAGTGATATATGTTACTTGTACATGTATTGAAAGTAGCTATGACATAAGCATGTTCATTCCAAAATACAGACAGAAACCTTTTGTATACACACTAGTGTACATGTTCATGTATTCTCTGAATGGAAAGCACATAAAGTTCAAAATAAATCTAAGAATTTTTGCACATAATTCCAAGCAGCTCTATAAATTGTAAATATACAAAATTACATATAAATAATCTAAAAGAGATGCTCACTTTGATCTTTGGTTTAAGGCAGTACATATGGTGTCCCCTGTCACAGAGATCACACAGTAACATCTGATCAGCGTCCCCCTTTCTACGACATATCTTACACCTGGCATGCAAGGCCGACTTGTCCCAGAATATACTCTTGTCTAACGTCTCTATATGAAGGAAGAGCTGAGGAAGGCTGGTACAGGACAACACCGAGTCCTCCCATCTCTCCTTAGTTGTCTTCTCAGGAATCTTCTCCGCCATGGGTAATTGTTCTTCTTCAATGATATAGTACACACATTTAAATAAAACTTTATTTTTCTAGGCTAAGTAAATACAAATTAATGCAATATCATGTTAGTTAAAATATAAAATAAAGCTGTTCAGGATCAGGGATGTCGCCTGTCGCATGTTTAATCTTAAATATGTGACCTTAGCCTCAATCTCGACCCTAATCACATCTTGACCCTCATCACGCTTGACTATCTTTGCAAATCTGATAGAAGCATAATGTGTATTATTTGTTATAGCCACTTATTCATGAGACGGATGGATTAATGCCAAACAAAGTGTTGGGGATACAATTACATGTAAATCAGAAATCCTTAAAGGTATCAAGATTTATCAGATTTGCGGATGAAAAATTGTTTAGTCCGATAAAAACTCACATTATATCCATCATTTGGACTGAAAAAAAATCCACAAATGTCTGACATTCCATGAAAGTTTTCAAGATCTATAGTAAATCACTTAAGGACTAAGGATAAAATCTCTCTACAAACAACTCATAATCAATTGCATACTACACTTGTGTTCATAAGCATGATAAATGCAACGCAAGACCTTGTCATCATTATGAAACATGACCTTACAATCAATGTAAGATACATGTATGTCATGAACATCCTTACCATCACTGCCATTCTCCTCAGCCTCCCTCCTTTTCCTCTCCTCTTCTTCCTGTTTCTTCCTTTCCTCTTCCTCTCTCTTCTTCTTCTCTTTTCTCAGCTCTGCAGCACTTTTTCTTCCTCCTTTGGGTTTTTCATTTTCTCCTTAAATATACACGTACACATATTACATTTGATACATACAGTGTACTACTTTCAAACACATAAATAGTTAAACTTGTTCATTTTGTACAGAAAATTTGTGTACTTGTACAAGAACATTCTGTGTTCTAAAAGTACATGTTTGAAATTGAAAATAAACTTCTTAAAGAAAATTTAGCATCATGCCACTATACACTGTATTCTTTCACCTCAAAGGTACATTTTTGTACAAGCATTACTTTCATCCTCTAAACCTATAAATTCACAAAAGGATAATTATTCAGCATCTCTTACCACCAATGAAAACATGAACATGAAATAAATGAATTCTGTATACATAGAATCATTCACTGCATATGAACCTTTGCTGCTTTCACGGTCAGCATTGTATCATGAAAGTTTGTCTCAGTGAACAAAAATACCAACTGTGTAATTCAATAGAATCAGGAGTGGATTTGCGAATCATTGTCCAAGCAAAAGGGATTTCTATCACAAGACTGTGTAAGAAAGTATGAACAAATTATTCTACTTTTAAAGGAAAACTGACTGAAATTACAAGCAGATGCAGAAAACTAGAACATGAATATTACCTAGAGGTACCAGGAGGTACTTGGCCTCCAGAGATCTGGCTAGCTGTAGTAGAGATTTACCAAGATCCTTCACTACACACTCAGTTGTGTCTTCTGAGGACATTGACTGGTCATCTCCTACCTCACTGAAATATTAAATCACAGCTCTTTAAGTTTCTGGGGTGTTTTTTTTTCATATCTAATAAGCATTCGTTTTCATTTGTTCTGCTTTGACCTAAATCAACAGATGTTGATCAGAAAATTTGATCAGAATAAGTATACATAGACTGAATAATCCAGTCTCTTGGCTGTCGTTACTAGAGACTGAATCCAACTATCATTGTTACAGAGCGAAGTCGGACATATCCATTGCTCAACGATTTCTCCATATTTAAGACCTTAAACACTGATTTTCTTGCAGAGGGCACTTAACATTAAACTAACAGTATATACCCACCTGGCATTTTTTCCTCGCTTCTGATTGGTGGTCCTCTGAACTTTCAGTTTGTCTGTTTGGTGAGGTAGGGAGTTAAAAATTCGCAAAAAATGTAACAACGAAGCGAGACAAAATGCAAGGTGGGTAGCAACAGTTTGTTTAATATTAACTTAAGTGCCTTTTGCAAGAAAATCAATATTCAAGGTCTTAAATATGGAGAAATCGTTGAGCAACAGATTTGACAGACTTTTCTCTGTAACAATGATAGTGGGATACAGTCTCTTGTAACAGCAGCTAAGCGACTGGATTATTCAGTCTAAAGTAAACAATATTTCTGAAAGAAATTGAAATGCACATGACAATTATTAATTTAATAGCAAAGTTATAGATTGTCGAGAAATAGCCAACAAACCAAATCAAAACTACAGTACTATCCATTTCAAGTAAACATTTATCATGGATTCTCTCCACAGGACAGAGGTAATCGGCAAGCATTTCAATCATTTGAGTTTTATTCAGCAAATACAGTGTGAACTACATGTACATGTATTTGTATCTACATGTACTAGGAAATTTTTATGAGCAATGAACAAATCTAGTGATGTACATGTGGCTAATGGCTGATAACAACATGCAACACTGAAATATGATCTTGCTATTAAGATTTTGTTTTATGTTGTGCTCTTTACCTCTCTTCTTTGACTTTGGTTCTTTCATACTTTGCAAACAATGGGTCATCTGTCTGGGGATCATAACTTCCACTCTCAATGGATTCTCTCCATGCTTGACGATTGTGCACCTTTACAATTAGAAATATTCATACCTACATCAATGAATTCCATGCTTTTACTGTTTGAGCATATATTCAGATGTGTATCACCTGTAAAAAGTCTTAAAGGACTAGGTGCGCTAACCCCTTATATCGGCTCTAAAATTTCGACGAAAAATGCTTTCGATAAATGAACCATTAATTATCAATTTGCAATGTTGAATGTTTGAGAAGATACGGCTTCATAATACTGAGCCCTCATAACATCACGCACGTGATGTACGACGTCATATTATGACGTCATTTGCCCGAGTTGACGCAAAACAAAGGAAAACCATCGTATTTTACAAACAAATCTTCAAAATTCATCTTTGATCAAGGCCTCGCCCACGATATTTTTTATGCAAATTTAAAGGCTTAGCACCATAAAACTACTTAAGACAAAAATTCCGTCTTGAATCTAAGAATTTTCTCAAATCAACAAATTTTCAGATAAAAGTACACCATAAAATACTTGAGACGTTTTTTGTCTCAAAATTCTCAGAATTCTCGAAATTCTTAAGTACAGTTCAAACTAGACTTAAGTCTAATTTTTATTTAAGAATTCCAACATGGCCGCCATAGCAACAGAAAAATACGTAGAAACGGAAGATAAAATAGACCATTTCACGTAAACAACCATCACTTGTGTGTTTATCTGCGACGTTTTGACCATATGACGTCATACCGCGCTATGACGTAATATTTTATCTTTCTCCAAAACAGTCTGGGGCATCACTGATTTCAGTACTCTTTCAGAAATCACTTACATCAGTAATTTTGATTTTGACTTTACTTGCTGCTTTACCTCCAAATGACTGAATTCCATACTTTTAGTGCGCATTCTTATTTCTCGAAATTTGTTCTTGCGCATTTTCATTTTATGAGTTCATTGGGTGCAGAATAGAAAGTACTACAAATCCATGGAATTAGATTTCCCTAAATAGTGTAGTAAAGGCAAGTAAATTGACAAACTTTATAATATGACGGGATTCAGTCAATTTATGTGACTGATTTCTATCATTTTGCAAAATCTTTGATCGAGTTTAATTGCAAAGGAGATCGAAAAATAGATTACTAGTATCAGTCATTTCCAAAGAGGACTGAAATCAGTGATGCTCCTGACTGCAAAAGTGAGTCGAATCTTAATGTGAAAGGGTCTCTAAAAGGTCTATAAAAGGGTTCTTCATCCAAGAGAGCCCTCCAATATTAATAAGATATGCTTGCCGTATCCAACAGTACATTATCTGATAGGTATCGCTTCCGTGGTGTCAGTTGATCGCCATTCGGCCTAGTTTCATTTTTGCAAATTTTCTGTAGTAGAAATCGCATAGACGGATCTAGGATTATTTGTATCTGTTTTCCTTATTCATGCAAATACATGTATGTATTATCTGTTATCTCTATTAGTCAAATCTTTTAATGTACTTGATAAATGTTTCACTAAATTATAATATTTATCATAAACTCGAAGCATATAGCCTATCTAACGAGCGACGCAAAAGTTAGAATCGTAGCAAAATTACCGGCCTCCGGGATCGGGTGGAGCTACTTCAATCTAGCAAATCGGATGATTAAAATAAGCCCTGGCCCTGTCAGGTCAGTTTTGCAACATACATGTACTATCTTTATCTAAAATGAAAAACAATACATGTAGTTAGAATAATGGTGAGCCAAATATTTTTACACAATTATGATGTTAAACAGTACACAATATACACGTACATGTACGTGTGATTGAACTTTTTTTTACGTTTATGGCATCTATTTCAGATCAAATACATGAATTTTTGAAAAAGGGTCAGTTTCCCACTTTTTAAAACCATTTGATCATTTTAATTCAATGATTGGCGAGCGAAGCGAACCACAAAATTATAAAGTGAACACAGAGTTTTCGGTTTGAATTTATCGTTCAAGAGAATAAATGAGGTAACTATTTAGGCACTGTCCATTTGATATTAAGAATAACTGAAAGTTTACATTCTCATTTGTGTGATATCAGATTTTTAGGGGAATCTGATGCATACATTCGGAGTAAATAGCCGTTTGGAAACGTCATTTTGAATTTGGGGTGCGCAGCTCTAATTCATTCCACTAGCGTCACCTTCAATGTATTGCGATCTCACAATAGAAGTATATGGAGATTTAATTTCACAAATTCGACAATATTATGGTCGTTACTGCATATTTTCAAATAAAACTTTTTATGGCTCCTTTTTTTTCTCAATCTAGACCCTTCGAAATAAATTTTAGGTTTTCAATAAAACAAATTTTCAGGGATACTGTATCTTTAAGTTGATAAGTACGCAAGATCACAACTTCAGCGCGTGCAAGATGTCCGTTCTGATTTGCATTTAGTCACCTACACCTTAACCATTGTAAAAAAAAAAAAATTGCGCAACTTTTCTGCCTAAATAAAACAATAAAGAACAATAAAAAATAGCAATCCAAGGAATGCTTGTGTCGCCTGCGAAGCGGTTTGATTATTATTCTAGAAAGTGGAACAAAATTATTGGTATCAGTAGAAAAGTCTTGTCAAATGAAATTCATTTGAAATATCAGACCTCTTAATTACAAATTATCATTTCATCTTATCTCATTTTATCATGGTCATTCTCAAATTTTCAGAAATGAGTGTCAATCATCTAGGTCAAGGTCACTACGTAAAAATTGGTAACAAAAAGGTGTCATCATAAGAAATATTTAAGACCTATCACCTACCAGTTAAAAGATATATACAACCTTAAAAAAGAAGGTCAAATAGCTAGGTAAAGGTCAAAAGGTAAAAAATTATGGTATGTGTAGAATGGCATTGTTACAAGAAAAATACATGTGAAATATCAAAGCCCTATCACCTACCAATCAAAAGATATAGCCAATATTACTTTTCTTGAAAAGTAGGTCAAATATCTAGATCAAGGTCAAAAGGTCAAATATTAAGGTCTGTGTAGAAAGGTCTTGTCACAAGGAATACACATGTAAAATACCAAAGCCCTATCACTTACCAATCAAAAGATATATCCATTCTTAATTTTTTGGAAAAGTAGGTCAAATATGTAGGTCAAGGTCAATAGGTCAAAAATTATGGTATGTGTAGGAAGGTCTTGTCACAAGGAATACACATGTGAAATATCAAAGCCCTATCACCTACCAATCAAAAGATATAGCAAATCTTATCTTTTTTTCAAAAGTAGGTCAAATATCTAGATCAAGGTCAAAAGGTCAAATATTAAGGTCTGTGTAGAAAGGTCTTGTCACAAGGAATACACATGTAAAATACCAAAGCCCTATCACTTACCAATCAAAAGATATATCCATTCTTAATTTTTTGGAAAAGTAGGTCAAATATGTAGGTCAAGGTCACTAGGTCAAAAATTATGGTATGTGTAAGAAGGTCTTGTCACAAGGAATACACATGTGAAATATCAAAGCCCTATCACTTACCAATCAAAAGTTATGGGCTGTGACACCCAAAGTGTGACAGACAGACAGACGGACGGACGGACAGACGGACAGACGGACAACGGACAAAGTGATCCCTAAGTGTCGCTGTGCTTCGCAGGCGACACAAAGATATAGCAAATCTTATCTTTTTTCAAAAGTAGGTCAAATATCTAGATCAAGGTCAAAAGGTCAAATATTAAGGTCTGTGTAGAAAGGTCTTGTCACAAGGAATACACATGTAAAATACCAAAGCCCTATCACTTACCAATCAAAAGATATATCCATTCTTAATTTTTTGGAAAAGTAGGTCAAATATGTAGGTCAAGGTCACTAGGTCAAAAATTATGGTATGTGTAAGAAGGTCTTGTCACAAGGAATACACATGTGAAATATCAAAGCCCTATCACTTACCAATCAAAAGTTATAGGCTGTGACACCCAAAGTGTGACAGACAGACAGACGGACGGACGGACAACGGACAAAGTGATCCCTAAGTGTCGCTGTGCTTCGCAGGCGACACAAAAAAGTGAGTAAAAACATTCGTATAATCTTGGTTTAGAAGTTTTTGCGACCCCGTTTTGTGATCTAAAACGTTTTAACGAGAAATAGCGTCACATCATTAAAAGCGGGAAAAAACATGCATGACGTCGCGTTACAAGTGCGTCTTGAAAATGACGTCGTCATTAGCAACTGCCGTCTCAGTTGAGAAAATTCTTAACTTTGGAGAATATTCTTAAGTTTGATCGTGGTGTAAAACTTTCTTAGACTTGAGGCAAATTCTCAGCTGAGAATTTTCTCAAGTCTAAGACAAAATTTTGTCTGAGAATTTCTCGATATTTATGGTGCTAAGCCCAGAAATCCATCGTTTGGTACAAAAATTATACATAAAATTTTGGCCTAAATGACGTTGATTAGCCTACCTTTAATACACCAAGACCTCCAATAAATATTCTTTCCTCAAAATCCAGCAATGTTTCCCGTAGATGTATCTCGAGTATTTCCTGAGCACACTCGTTTTTCACAAGTCCTTTTGATGCTCTTTTCAGAGAATTCTTATGTCTAGTCTTAATGCCTACTTCCGCTGGTGATTCTGACCGCGCCCTCTCCTCTTCAATGATTTCATTTTCTATCTTTGGACACAAAACATCATTAGGAGTTTTGTCAATTATTTCAACAATTCTATTCTTTTGTTCAAGAAGAGTACTTTTTAGAGCACTTTCCCTAAATCCCCTGGGATTCAAAGAACTGATTAATTCGTCATACTCCTCAGGGGTAGAGAGAAATGACCAAACACATCTTGGTCGGTCAATTATTTGCCGAACTGCAAGATTAACTTTTTCTAATGAACTAACTTTTGGACTTTCTTTTCTTGATTTTGATAAGTTGTCCTCGTCATCACTTACAGAAATGATGTTTCCATTTGTAATTTTTCCTTTTTCCTCAATTTTGACATTCTGAGATCCATTTGGAATTCCATTGACTAGACTTGTATTTGCAGAACTTAACTGACTTGTATTCAAGCTGGTATTGACTGAGGGATTGATGCTATTTTCTGCAGTAGAGGTGTTAAGTGTATTGTTAGCGGTAGAAACATTCATACTGGTATTAGCCGTAGAGTTATTAAATGATTCATTTTCCTTATCACTACCTCCATTGACTGCAGACGCACTATCAGACTGGGCAGGTTTTGAGACTGGCATAGATTTCATTCTAGCAGCCATTTCAGGAGTTAAAGGATTGGACAGTGGGTTTTGATTGATTGGGATTTTTGCTTCTTCCTTCACAAGATTTTCATCATCTTCTATAAATAGACCAGGTAAGGACTGGAAGACCCAGTATCTCCTGTATAGACGATCCCTACCCAGAGGAGCAATAGAACAAGAATGCTGTAATTTGGCGAGATCTAAAATCATTTTTTTCTCTTTCATGGCAAATTCTGCTTTACGATTAGCTTCATCTTCTTCCTCCTGCTGTCTTAATTCCTCCTTCTCTTCTTCCGTCATAGAAATCTCCCCATCATCATCTTCCTCCTCCTCATCATCCTTCCTTTCCCCATCTACAGTCCCATTTTCTCCCCTGAAAATAATTTGTACATTAACATGTTGATCTAACTTTGTTAAAAGTAAGATAAATGTACATGTACATACAAGTATATGTAGATGAAATCTGTTCCATTAATCAAAATTAGTATTATGGGCAGGTACATTGTACGTGTATGTACATGTAGTTCTCTGTTGCATGATTTACCCTGAATACATGTACATGTACATGTATGTCACAGTGACTTTGACCTACAAGGATTTCAAGTTAAATTACTTGATCATCACTGCTAATTTGAAGTTAGTACTTTATGAGTATCAAGTAATAGTAAGTAATAGGATGTTAGTACTATATGAGCATCAAGTAATAGTAAGTAAAAGTGTGACTACTACACAGATGGACGGACAGACAGAATGGGGCGAAAGAGTTATCCCTACTGATGCTCAAGTAATTTGAAATTGCTTTCCAGTGACATAAAACTGTGTTTGAAACAGGGATAGTCAGGTTACAGATAATGTACATGATTTTTACTGCAATGCATGCTTGCACTGAAATCTCATTGTTGGGAAAGATCAATAAATACATTCTAAGGAATCATTGGAAAATGTACATGTATAAGCTTACATTCTCTGATCTGTTAATTTCTTTTCAAGTTCCTTTAATTGCTTCATCCTTTTCTTATGTTCCTTTTCTTTCTCTCTTTGTCGTTCTTCTTGCCGTCTCCTATACCTTGAGAATAAATATCAAACTGAACAGCATTCATCATTTCCTATGCAAATCTGCCTGTAGCTGAACTTCATGTATCAAAATTCATTGGCATCTCTAAAAATTGTGGTTTGACAGTGTCCTAAAACTTTGTCATCTATTGACCACTGAAAACAGTTCACTCATTTAAGAAGAAGTTTTGCTTGAAAATCTAAAGAAAGGATAGAATTTTCATAGGTTCCAGAGTGTACTCAAAGTACAAGCATACAGTATGTGCAAACCAACACATATGTACATGTACATGTATATGTAATACTAAATCTTTCAAATGTAATACCTAGCAGCTTGTTCTTCTCTTTCCCTCCTTTGTTCACTCCACTGGAAATGTTTCAGGTCATGCTTTGATATGCGGAATTTCTCGCACATTTCTTCAACATTGTCTCTTGTTGAAGCATAAGTCAAGATCTGTTGTATGAGGACGTTTAAGATTTTAAGTTTATCACCTGCAAAAGAGAGAAATACAATATTACTTTTTACAGGTACTTTTTTCAATGTATCACGTTAAAATGTCTATTTCGTGATTTCAAATCTTCTATTAACATGTTGTTCACTTAAGGTACAAATATATTGTAAACATGGTAAATATATCATTTTAATACAGTACATACATTTTCACTTGTTTTCTTTCGTCTGAAACTTTTTATCATAACTTTTAAATTCATTCAACCAAAATGGTCATACTACATATTTAATGTAGCTCAATTGTCAAACGCAGCTTTCAATTGCTAATATGCCTCAAAATTTTAGTTCATTTAATTGCAAAAGCTTAGAAAAATTAGAATTTCTTTAAATATTAACATTCAATTGACCCTTCCGAGCGTGGGAAAAATTTGAGAAATTCCATGACGTCACAATGCAATTTCGATGTTTGACCGAGGTTCGAAGCTTGTTTGTCTGAGGTAAACACATGGTAAAAGATTGTGACGTCATGAAATTTTGCATTTTTTTCCCGCAATCGGAAGGGTCAATTGCAAAAGCTCAGAAAAATAAAGGATTTCTTTAAATAACAGAGAAAGAAATTTAAAAAAATATATAAATGAAAACATCTTTTTCTAACCTAATCAAACACCAAGTACAAGCACATGTACATGTACATAAATTACTTACTAGGAGGTATATCAAATATATTTTCTGTTGCTAGTGATCTGATGACGGTTGGTTCTTTACACTTGAACAGGAGTCCTGGATCATCCTGTGATGTATATCCCCCTCTCTGCTGGTATCGGTACTTTACGTTCTTGTCGCTAACTTTGGCACCAGACGCCAAAATATGTAGACGTACAATCTCAGTGAGGGTGAAGGAGTCAAGTGGCAGCTTTCTCAGCAGTGTTCCTATATAATATAGGATATGATATTAACTACATGTATACGTATTAACTTTCCTAACGCGAAGTTGTAGTGATTCCTGCAATATGAAAATCAATTTTTTATTATTTGTAGAAAACATACTTGTAATTTTCTGTTTGAACATATAGAGTGTACATGAAAAAGTTTTTTATGAATTTAACTCCCCGCATCCTCCCTTCTCAAAAAACATTCCATTAGCGAACTGATTTTACCATGAGTGAGTTGAGGTATTTGTGCGAACTGTGTAGCTGTATCCATGAGCTCCTCTAAATCCATGTCAGCATCTATTTCTTCTGTACCAGTCACTGTAAAGGTAAACATGGAATCAAAATAGTATCACAGTGAACGCTCAAAGAGGCTTTCTTTTCTTTTTTCCTATCCTTAAAATCAATTTTAAAAATGATTCCACTTCTAAAAATTCTATTTTTATGCTGATGCCAAAGAATAAAGCACCGGATTACCTAACACTACTAAAAAATTCCTGTTTCTACATAATGGGGCCATCTCCTCCTCTTGGCCTCCTCTGTTCATCATATGTCTGGTTGGTACATTTAAAAGACCCATACATGTACATTTACAAGTACAAATGTATGTAAGAGAAGTCCTGTGTCTAAATACTATGACACTTTCCACAAATTGGCAAGAGTCTTTAAATTATACTGTAGTGTCTACTTACTCTGATTGGCCTTATCTTCCTTGGACAGAGCCTCCTCCTCAGCTTCTTCCTCTTCTTGCATAGTAAATATAGTTGACATAATCATCAGAAGGATGTCAGTAAGCAGGCCATTATGGTCTGTGTCCAGTAATGCTTGCTCCAAGATTTCTATAACAAAGGGAATTCATGTATATCATGTGAACAATTATTTTCATACTGTGGTACATGATTCCTTGATTCAATATTTCATTTCAAAACCTACAGTTGTAAGACACCTTTGTAATCAATAGCAGTCTTCCTGTATGAATCAATAATATTTCTTGGCTATATTACATGTAACACTTAAAAGGTTCTTTTATAGTCTTTTCTAACATGAGTATATAAGCAACCATTTTTCATTTTCTTCTGTGTGCAGTCAAATACATACATGTACATGTAGCCTTGTTACTGTAGTGTTGCAATATGATTTATGCAAGGAAAATAGCCATGCAAGTCTGAAAATTTTTCTGCAAACATTAACTACACTGACCTTGGCTGGTCTAAAACTTGCAAGCATCAGCTACATGTACCTCAGAGTCAGATTTACCAATGACAAACTCAAGTCAAACTTTAAACAGACTAATACATGTAGTATATACATGTAGTACAAAAGTTAACAACCAGCTTAAAGAAAGGACTTTGAGGGTTTTTAAATACATGTAGTATCATTATCATTCTATAACCACTAAGGTCGTAGCACAAAACAACTTACCAAAAGTGAAGCCCTTGGGAAAGTATTCTTTTAAATCAATTAGATTCCGAAAACAATTCATGAATTCCAAAACCATAACTGCATCTCCGAAGCTTTCAGCTGGAATCTTGGTTTTGATGGGCGTAGGTTCTGGCATCACCTTAATATAAAGTCAAACTTGTAACTTTCTTGTCTAAAGAAAACATTGCCATTTAGAGAAAGTATCTGATAGACAAAGCTGTAAATGTTAAAAAAATAAAATATGAATCACAGATTTACCGAGTTACATGATACATTGTAAATCTCCCTCTCATAAACTATCTGCTTCCATCAAATACATCTTTTTAACCTTTTAATTAAAAATCAAAAGCAGTCTTCTTTGGTCCATTCAATAAGTACATGTAGAAGCATGTTTATCTGAAACTAGAGTCCAAACCCAGGGTTAGCCCTAGTCACTAAAGTCCTGGCTAACCTAGGAGGGTTTAACCCTCGTCATAATTTGCATGCTCCAGTATCTACATGTAAGTAAATCTGTAACATCACTTGATTGGTTAATCCTATGCAGGAGAGCAAATTTATAAAGTTGAACAGCAACTCTACTCTAGACTGGAGTTCCAGATAAAACACTGTAAGAGTACACCACTAAGAAGACAATTTTCTAACAGTACATTATTTACAGTTTTACATGTATGTCAGAAAATAAGCACATGTACATGTAAATTATACCTTGAGATCATCACATTCCATATCATCTCTCATCTTACTCCATTCCTTGTACAGTTCATTTTGTTTCCTCCTCTCCTCCATTTTCTGTTCTCTTTCCTATGAAAAACAAGATGTATTTATGAAACATGAATGCTCATTGAAGTACATGTAGATCTAGCTTGTCAGTGCCAGAGATATAATTCCAAATTTAGGTCAAACCAGAAGATCAAGACCGAGGTGAAAAATTCTGATACTAAAAACAGAAACTTATAGTCACATTGCGACAAGAAACATGCATGTTTTTTAATATAAATGTCCTATCAGAGACTCATCGAAGACCAACAATAAATTTTCTACAGATAAAAAGACAAACTGACAGAAAAATCTATCTCCAAATTACAGAGACATACATGTACATATGTATGATAACTCAACTGGGAGCTTTCAGTAAACAATCTGATGATTGCAATGGGCAAGTGGATAAAAAAGAAAACCCTGATAAATTCTTATACATTCTATTGAGATTCTGATTGATTGCTGGGTATGAAAAGTCCAAAATGCAATAGCCAATTGTTTCAGTTGATCAGAGCCTTTTGGTGACTACAAGTTGACGAGTGAAAAAAAAACAAATTTGGTTATTTACATGCATGTTGAATAATTGCTTTTTTCAAGGATTGGTGAAATTCTAAGCAGCATGAAAATGTGAAAAGTTAACAGATGGAAAGACACTGGGCTATAAAAACCTCTATGCTTAGAAAAGATTCAAGTACAAAGAGAAAATCTATCAATGTTATAATCCTTTTGAACCTTTGCTCTCTCTTCTTTTCTCCTTAACATATCCTCTACTTTCTTCTTCTTTAGTTCCTCCTTTTGAGCAGCCCTCTCTGCCATTTTCTGCTGTCTGTACTGTTCACTGATCAAGGCCCTTTCCTCAGCTGTCAGCTTGATAACATCATCTCTTTCAAATGGTGCCTTTTCCACTGCAAAGGATAAGTTTATCTTAAAAGATGAACAATAATATACATAAAATCTTAACGTACATGTACATTTTGCAATACTTCATTCTCGTTTTTCAAAACTTTGTCATCAAAATTTCTTGAAATTTGTAAAACATGGGTCCTTAGCATCATTTCCCACTCATCCTGCCATGTCTTTAAGTAAATTTTTGACATAAGAATTTTCACACACTTTTGCCATATCCCCCCCCCCCCCCCCCCCCCCCCCAGCGAAAATAACAACGTTTACAATATTATTTTACCTTCATCTGAAAATTTTACAACATACTATGGTTCATAGAGTAAAAGTTGATGGTATATCTTCTGAAAATTTTAGAGTCTGAAGTTGGTTTATCAACTTCAATGTCTAAGATAATTCCAGACTTTCACGACCTTACCTATAAAATCCATGAATACTAAATTGTACAGTATCACACATTTTCACATACATGTACACGTACACATCTTCCAGAGTACAAATAAATTTTAACTTTAAAAGCCTGGACAATTTAAATCTTTTTTCTTTATATACAGTATTTTGTTCTCTTCATGCTATCTTACATGGTCCTTCCTTGATTTTCTTCTTTTTCTTATCATCTTTCCTTTTGCTTGGAGACAGCATCCTGCCATAGTCATCTTCTTCTTCCTCATGCTTCTTTCCCGATGATTTTCTTTTACTTTCCGATACCCCGAACACAGGAGGTGGACCAGCAAAGAAGTCTGCAAAGCATGCCTCTTCCAGACCTTTCTTTTTAATCATACTCCCCTGTAAAAATTTGTATTGTTTTAAGATTTGGTAGAGATACAATATCTTTGATGTAAAAATAATATACATTTGTACAAGAACTCAATAGGACGAATTCTATTTCGGAATTCAGGAAAAACGAATAAAAAAAAAACAACTAGAAACTGACATGCTCAGAAAAGGGCCTTGCCAAACACCCTTATGCCTATATGAAGTTTTGTTCATTGTGAGTCAGAACATACATGTATTTGTAACACTAAATATTTCAATAGATTAAAGTAAACAGAAACAAAGTAAATAAGTGCATCCATTTTGGCACACATGTTGAATTTCCAGTAAATGTAGATGTAGATATAGCCTATCTTTAAGTTTTTCAAATGCACATGTACTTCAAAGCAAGGCCTGAATGAAAATTTATAGCCACTTATATGTTTTTATTTAAGACAAGACACTTTATCATGGTACAGTAAGACTTAAAATATTTAATGTATCAAACAAACCAGAAGAACCCCCCTACCTTGACTTTCCATATTCCATTATCAGTCTCACAGTACTGCTTTAAAAATAGTTTACTCTTGTCTCTGGTGTATAAACCTTTCTTACGACTGAAACAAAATAAATACACGTTTAACCAATATATTTCCATTACTCATAGCATTGTTAATGAAACTGTACATACATTTGTATGAAATTACATGTACATGAAATGTTCATTTCTTTTGCATCAGAATATGAAGATTGATAATTTTAACGATTTATTTATATACATGTATATGCATCCACCTGAGATTTTCATTGCTTTTTCGTCAGAATTTGATGATTGGTGATTTTAAAGGCTTACGTATATACATGTATATGCAATCAGCATAAGCATGATAAGAGACTATTTATTACCAGACTTGTTTGGCCGGCACCGTAATTGTGATGTTAGTAGCTTTTCCTCTCTCCTGCACAACATATTTGTACGTATCTGCTTTAAAATTAGCTCCTTTTGGTTTCTCTTTACTACAATATAGAATTAAGTCATGGTGTATTTCTGCAGTAGTGGACATTCATCAAAATGTTATCTGTAACTCTTTAGAGTAATCTTTATACATCTGTGGAAGTTAAAGATCATGGTGGTGGAAGAAAATTGTCAATTCTCTTTTGATCAGACATGCAAATGCAATTTTGCACAAAAATTTCCAAATTGAATATTTGGCTATTGAGAAAATGAATGTCAAACTTAAATGTGTATATCAAATAGATAACAAGATCTATTAAAAGACGTACATTCCAACATTTTCAAGATTGCACACACAAAATCATCGACAGATTCCTTCTTATTTTCATAGCTATCAAAGTATGAAGAGTTTGAGTCAAAATGTCTACAGAACCATTTCTTCTACAGAACACCTCCGTATTATTTCTACAGAGTATAAAGAGTACCTTTGCTCCTCTTCATCAGAGTCTATAACTATACATCCTGTGTTTTCAGGGACAATAGCTGGTGGAATAACTCTAAGAACTTTACAGGATTTCCTGAAATTACATATACACTTGTGCAAAACACGATATAAAAGCACAATTAAGATTTATAGAAATTCTATATATTTTTTTAACATGATAGCTCTTGATAAATTTGTGTAATTTGTAAAATATGAAGATTTTGTGACTTTGATGTAAAGAAAACAACATTGACCAAAATTGGATAAAATATCCAAATCATGTACATTGGCAATGGATATATAACCATCCTACATCTGACAGATTATATAGCATGCAAGGGATAATTCAACATACTTCAAATATTTCAGAGGATTTATTATCAATCAGAAGCATGATCTTACAAATGAAAGATTATCCTTCCCTTAGACCATGTAGATTGTGCAGAGCTACATTTACTTTGTGTGCAGAGTTCCTATACTAATTAAGAAATTGATAAAGTTTGAAAGAACTGATCGCAATAAAACTTTTAAGAAGCTATATTCGTTATCAATACCTCTCATTCCCTAACGTTATATCTACAACTTCTCCAATGAAATATCTATCTTTGGCAAAGAGAAATATATCATCATTGAGATCATTTAGGCGACTTCGGTGTGTAAGAGTGGCTAGAAACAGCATGGGTTTTTGAAGGTAGATTGGGAAGGAAGCTAAATTCTTTAATGCTTTTTCTTCACACTCCACAGCTTCTTGGTAGGTGAGACCTGACCTTCCAGTGATGGAACATGACCATACCAGGCTGTTGCAGAGGATAATTCTCTCAAAAAAGTCCCTGAAAACAAAATGAAATAGTTCTGTCTGTTTTAAATATATAATGAGGAAATAAAATGGCGGAAATAGTTTTATTTATGCAATGAGGTAGAACGAAACTAGACATGTTTTTCTATGTTCACGTGGGAAACAAACATGAAGGTAGAATCAAGAGGGAGGGATTTCCACTAAATGTCAAAACTTACTCATAGTCTCGAAAGATCTCATTTGTAAGAGGACAATGAAACACTTCTTCATCTGGATCCAAATCGGGCGGTGGTTTTTGTCTTTGAAATGGCTGTCGACGGAGTAGCGGCATCTTAAATTTTGGAGGGAAAAACAAAGAACTGTTGGTCAAAAAACGTCCAAAAATACCAAAATACCAATGTAAGCTGATTCTCTGACTATTAAACTGTCATGGTCTGAAAATAAGTTGTTCCCAATGCAAAAGTTATCGAGAAATGTGAATAGATATCAACCCTCACAGTTTACAGTTTCGATCCACAGCGAACAATGAGGTCAGCTTATTCGTCGTATAGCGTGTGGAAAGGTGATGTGAGACGGGACGAGTGGTGGGGTTGTTAAATTCGTGATAACATTTTAACGGAAGAAAGATTTCCGCCCATCTTTTTCAGTCAAAAAGAATGATAATTAATCTTGAGAAAAGTACCAAATTGTTCATGATCTGACTTCAAATAATTGTTTTAGCAGCAAATTATTTTACCGGTTTTTGCGATTTTACAAACTGAAGACGTAGGGGGCGTTTCTTCAGCGATCGAGGATCCAATTAAATGCTCGCTTTGTGATGATTGACACTAACGTATTCAAATCGGACTGCCTTATTTTCCTTCTACGTTAAAGAGTACTATTAAGGGAGCTAACTTGTAGATACTGGCAATAAAAAGTTGCCAAATGGCAATTATTTTTCTAAAGATAACCCCAAAATTGATACACACAAAATGTTTTTTGCTTAAGACTGTTGCAAATATCCACTACTTTGATAATACGGCATATTTGGGGAAAGGTGAGCTTTTTCGACGAACTGCTGAAAATGGGAAAATTATTCAATATCTTCAGTTCAATTTAGCAATTTAATTAAAGGTCCGAAAACCATGATTTTTTATGAATAAAACGAGTAAAAAATGGGAAAATGCCATTTCTTTGCCACAAAGGAGCTAGAGCGAGGAACCACATTGCGCCGGTGACCATATTTCGCCGTTTCACTGTAAATACTGTATGCTTAGTTCTCGTTCGTTATCAGAATATTGTTTGTCAAGCTTATTTTTCTATATCCTATCATGTACAGTGGCGGATCCAGAGTGGCAAGCGGGGGGTTTTGTATCGACCCAAAGGGTCGATTCGAGGCACGAAGTGCCGAGGGGGGGGGGGGGGGGTACGGGAGGGGGATGCCCCCTCCTGTAGGTCGAAAATTTTTGAAAAAATGGAATAAAATGGTGCTTTCTGGAGCACATTTTCTCCTTATATATCTTCTCGAATATTCAGACCATTTTTTCCACTCAATTTATGTGGTTAATAAAGATTTCTAAATAAAATAATTTCTCCTTTACTGCTGACAGGGGCGTAGCCAGGGTGTTTTCGATGTGGACGTCTATAAAGAAGGGTTGGCCCAAGAACTTCAGCTGTCCGGGGGCACAGACACTTTTTGGGGGGGATGACTTGCGAGGCCCGAAGTGTCAAGTGGGGGACAGTATGGAAATATGTTACCCATCCCCTTGAAGGGGGTCCCCCGTGAAAATTTTGAAAAAAAAAATGAAGCAAAATTACTGATCTCTGGAGCGTATTTGAGCTGAATTTAGATGGGATAACGCATATGATTGTCAGAAGACAATGAACCGTATCTAAGATGAAGAAAACTTGAAATGTGATTATGACATTCCCTAAATACAAATGTACTTATATAATATGTACGTCCACATAAAGTCTTTCCAATCGACCGCTCGCACTTTGTTAGCGATCGTTGTATCATGCGCGGATCCATACAGCATTTTTGGTCAGAGGGGGTTCAAAATTTAAGGAAGTCTACCTATCATGTAGGTACATATATATCGGTACATGATGGGGAGGGGCAATATTGTTAGCTTTCCTCTCACGTTTATTTTCACGAAGAATTGGCGAGCGTAGCGAGCCAGAATTTTTTTTAGATATGAAATATCAATTTGTCTTGATTCGATCGAGATGATTATTTATAACATTGAATATTTCACTCCTTATATCGGCGAGCGGAGCGAATTTTATGAGAATAAATAGATAAGAGATGTGTCATTTTCCAAATAATCAGACATCTTAAAATGACAAAACATTGAAAAAGATGAAGGAGGTTACATCCTATGAAGTAAGGGACTGTTCAAAATATGAGTTCTTGAGACCCAAGACAATTATATAAAATTACTTAGTAAGAACAATTGATAATATATATAATTAAGGAATTTTGCAGAAAAAAATAGTTTTTTATTTGTAAATGGCGATCGAAGCGAGCCGAAATTTTAGGTTTCAAAGCCCTTTCATGCATTTTAGACCAATTTCAATTAGAAATGCATATATGGGCCAATGCTGGACCTCACCTCCGAAA